>JBAMJV010003200.1:182500-266926 GCA_037951105.1 Echinarachnius parma
TTCGCGGCTCGTGGACGATGCTCCACATCGTCATTGGGTCAAAACCCCCCCCCCCCCCCCTTAGCAAAAAGCTAGATCCGCCCCTGGGCGGTGATCAAATGGGTGGCCACGAAGATGAGCCCACCAATGATGAAAGCTGTAACGCCACCGGAGGGAAGCCCTGGTGGTAAAAAAAAATACTTCAAAATTAGAAGAAGAAAAATAGATAAAAGGGTACTATTTAAACATTGTCACCGGAGAAAAATATTGGTTACAGTCCGTTATTCCGAAGGTTCGTTATTCCGAAGGTTCGTTATTCCGAAGGTTTGTTATTCCGAAGGTTCGTTATTCCGAAGGTTCGTTATTCCGAGGGTTCGTTATTCTGAAGGTTCGCTATTCCTAAAACGAAATCGGGTTCGTTATTCCGAAGGTTCGTTTATCCGAAAACAAAATCAGGTTCGTTATTCCGAAGGTTCGTTATTCCGAAGGTTCATTAGTCCGAAAATAAAATAGGGTTCGTTAATCCGAAAATTAAATCGGGTTTGTTATAATACTATAATTTGTGTTTTGTTTATTTAATTTACAGCCTGCATTAAGCATACCCCTCCCCCTTTCCCTCCCTTGGCCAGACCAATCAAACATTTAAGTTTATTTCATCTCTTTATATGAAATTATAGCATTATATAACAAACCCAAATTCATTTTCGGATTAACGAACCCGATTCATTTTAGGAATAGCGAACCTTCGGAATAACGAACCCTCGGAATAACGGACCTTCGGAATAACGAACCTTCGGAATAACGAACCCGATTTTATTTTCGGATTAACGAACCAGATTTCATTTTAGGAATAGCGAACCTTCGGAATAATGAACCCTCGGAATAACGAACCTTCGGAATAATGCAACAAATGTTCGGATTAACGAACCCTATTTCATTTTAGGATTAACGAACCCTCAGGTATACGAAATTTGCGTGTTCGGAATAACGAACCTTCGGAATAAAGAACCTTCGGAATAACGAAGCGCACCCAAAATATTAACTGCCTAATGAAATGTTACATGCATTATTCGATTATCTTTCTATTGGTACATAACTTGCTAGTTTGTATGTATCCATGAGCAATGATCATCTTTTTGGACAACATTTGGGCAACGCTATACACAATTCAAGAGATCATGACATGAAAATGTTCATCCAAGTCGATATATCTGTATTATTTCATATCCAAAGCCATAAAAGTATACATTATTAGAAAAGATATTAAATCAGAAATCTATTAATGATGTTTCGAAAACAACACTATATAGGTTGTGTAACAAATATGTCAAAATATAACAAAATGCGAGAAAAAGTAACATTTAAAAGTGGAGAAAATCTTGTCTATATTATGTTACAAACATATATTCTGAGTATCCTTAATTACAATTTCTATTGTGTGCAATCATAATATTTTCATTGGAAAAAGTTTGTACAAAATGTCAGGATGTCATCTAAGTCCAAAACCCATGAAAGTATACATTGTTGGGAACGGTATTTCATCAGGAACCCAAATAAGATTAGCCTAACAGTTTAGGGTGTGTCATCAAAATAGGGCAGAATATGATTTAAAAACAAACAAACAAACAAACAAACAAAAAACAATAGCCTACCAGAGCCATCTCCGACCGGCTGGATGAGCAGGAGAATGATGAAAGCCACTAGAAAGACTCGGTGTAAGAAGTCCATGATGTGTGGATGGTGGAGGCAACGTCGCGAGAAGAAAGCCTGTGTATTTTGACAAAACGGGCAATAAGATAATATCAGTGACATGATGATCATGCTTAAAGGGATCTGCTGTAGTGGCTATAATTATAACGTTGTCATAATGCAATGATTCAATAGAGATATCATCAACAACTTTTGAAAAACCTATTCAGATTGTTGTCAAAGTAGTCTTCAAGCTTTTTTAAAGATTTGTCTAAAAAGTCAAAAATATCCCCTGGCGAAGAATTTTTGAATACAAATATGTTTATGGATATTTCAGCCGTTTCTAAACAGATTTTGTTCAAATAAAGTTTATTCTGTCATTACAATTGTATAAATGTTCTTTCAAATTTGACAGTCAGTTTTTCATTATCTCACAACAAATATTTTGTGAAGTGCCCCCCTATACCAACACTCAACTGTCCTTTTAAAGAATGTAGAGCGCAAACTCACCACTTCCAGATGACAGTTCTGGCAGTTCCCTGAGACGCTCTGTATGGCATGCGCTGTAAGATCCTCTGCAGACGGTTCAGACTCGTGAAATCAAGTATTACTGCAGAGAGACAAAGAGAAATTTAACTGTGTGTAAATCATGCAGGACTAGGGTTGGAATCCACAAACAATATCTCAATAAAACCATCAATCGGGTTACCACATGCACTATCGGTTGAGCACAGTATGCGAGTATAATGGCAATTGTACCAATAATTATTGTAAAAGACAATTTCTTGCAGTTATCGGGTTACTCTCAGATTAACACTAGGTAGTTGACAACCAAAACAATCTCTGGCTGCATGCATAGCACTATAAAAAAAAAAGTTTTAAACTAAATAGTTAGTGTGTTTTACACAAATATTTAAAAAAACGGGCCCGTGTTTTTAAACCCAAAGCATGGGCATCAACAAGTGGGGCGGGAGGGAGGGGGGCATGTATCATCCCCAGTTTTTCATATGTATAGGTTTTCCCGGTCAATTTTGCGATTGTGTCATTCGTATTGATAATAGGAGCAAACGAATTCGCGCGATTTGCGATCGCTGTGTCAAAGCAGCATTCGAATTCGTCAATAGTCGTTCAAAATCACGTAGGAGCAAGTGAATTTGCACAAAGAGCATACCTTTTCATCAATGGTCATTCGAATTCGCGAAAGGGCAGTTGACAGTTGGCTGCACATTCGCGAATTCGAGTGCCCATAAATGAACTTCTGTGTCTATTCACGAAAGTTTATGCGTATGCATGAATTCGCTTGCACTTATTCGGAATTTGGAAGACCGATACCAACGATTACGCGGTAATGCGTGAATTTGAATGACCCTTAATGAATTCGATTGAAAAAAGTGTAAAATTGAGCAGGAAAACCTATATTACATAATGTATGTTTGATTCCATAGCTTGCACTTCATATCATGTAACATTTCTGTATCAAGTATGCACCAAGTTACTCAATTTTAAAATGTTCTATCCCTTTAAAGTGATATAAGAACTGTGTCATGTGCAAAAAGTGATGAATGGTTGATACAATGCATATTGTTGTGAATTTGAGAAAAAAAAAACCTGAAACCTGCCACATGCCTCTATTGTTAATCCGCAACGAGGTATGAGTGAACCGCTAGAGTTCCAAGTAAGTTTTGAGGATTTGGACAATGTTACTAGAACCATTTAAATACACATTTGAAAATATGATTTCTTTAACCACATCGAGCGAGTGTGTAAAATAATACCTAAATCCAATATAGCAACCGATATGTTTGACTTTGACCCAGCCTCATTAGTCCAGTCAATATAGGGTCTTGACCCCTGCAAAATTGCAACATGGGATTTGTTTTCGGAATTCTGTTCAGGAAACTCCCCTTAACAACCAAAAAAAAGTCCTAAGAAATCGAAGTTGCGGAAAGTGGTTTAATTTGCATTATAAAGATAATTAGCTAATTTGCATATTTCTGAAATGTGGTCAGGGTTCATTTTCTATCTAGGAATAGTACAATATTGATAAAAACAATTATGCTAGGGTAATTTAGGCTAAGGAATCCATTAACGGTGCTCATTTGCATGTGTCGTATAGGCAACGCCTCTAAAAACCAAGATGGCTGCCCCTAATTTGCATATTTATGAATATTGGTGGTTTGCAGTGGTTACAGCCTCTAATAAGCAATAATTCCAGATTATTATGTTTCATTCATGTTCTAAATATGTAGTGAAGCTATTTCAGATTAGTTGCCACCTTTGCAACCTCTATCAATGCATATAATTTGCATAATTGGGTTATTTACCTAATTTGCATATTCCCCCAAATTGAGTATATTGGGAACCCGGAAAGTAAAAATGACAAGTTATACCACTTTTCCAAGGTTTTGGGGGGCAACAAGTCCATTTTCTATACTTATTTCCATATAGCACCATGGCAACCTTCTTTAATCCAAGATGGCTGCTCCCCAAATTTCACATGTAATGATACACAACTTCATTCTTTTGGTTATATTAGAACAATATTACAATTTTTGAACTCGCAATTATTGGAATTAGCAATTGGAATACTTAAATTTCAATGTATAGCTGATTGCTAACAGTAAACCAATTATGCTCTCCAAAAAAAATGTCGTTAAAGTGGCAAATATAGCATTATCTCCTTTAAAATGCCAAAGACGGCCATCTTGGATTTATGTGGGTTGCCAAGGTGATACGTCGAATTAGGTATCATAAATGGACTTCATGCCCCCCAAAACCTTGGAAAAGTGGTATTTCTTGTCATTTTGACTTTCCGGGTTCCCAATAAACTCAATTTGGGGGAATATGCAAATTAGGTAAATAATAAAATTATACGAATTATATGCATTGCTAGAGGTTGCTAATGCGGCAACCAAGCTGAAGTATCTTTGATATACATTTAGAACATGATTAAAGGAAAACAAACCTATAAGTATTACTTATTAGAGGCTGTAGCCACTAAAACCCAATAATAATCATAAATATGAAAATTAGGAAGCAGCCATCTTGGATTTCAGGGTTTTGCCCATATGGCAAACGAGCACCGGAAATGGATTCCTTGCCCCAAAATACCTTAGAATATTTGTTTTAATTACTAGTGTACTATTCCTAAATAGAAAATGACCCCTGACCTTGTTTCACAATTATGCAAATTTGCTAATTATCTTTATAATGCCCTTTAAACCACTTTCCGCAACTTCGATTTCTTAGGACTTTTTGTTGGTTGTTAAGGGGAGTTTCCTGAAAAGAATTCCGAAAAAAAATCCCGTGTTGCAATTTTGCCGAGGTTACCCCCTTATATATGCTAGATTGACTGGACTACATCTCCTGCTCACTCCGATCGCAATATTGTGCAATATTGTGCAATATTGAGCCACGTGGATTTGTGTACATGTCACGCTTGGTCGCCTACCTCGCTAGTCTCACATTCACACTCTCTGCTTGCTCAAAGTTGGCAATCCTACCATTACGCTATGTTATTAATTTATTTTGTGCTCATTACAGGGGCGTCGATCCTGGGGGGGGGGGGGGGGGGGCAGGGGGGGGGCGGTCGCCCCCCCCCCCCCCCCCCCAATGAAAATATTGGGGGGGGCGAACATATCATTTCGCCCCCCCCCCCCCCCCCCCAATAATTCAGAAAATGAGGAAGACAAAAATCGAGTGATATAATGCCAAAGAGGGGAAAGACACATTTATCAATAATTAATCTTCAAAATAGCCGTTTTTTAGTTTGAAAAGGACTGTAAATCTCTTTTTTGCCGCGCGCTTCGCGCGCATACAGTTTCTCATATTGCAAGTTTCATTTTGGTTGCGGGAACTCACCTTTCGAAATGTGTTGGGCAGTGTAATTTCTCAAACGCACACCTCAAACGAGGTTTATTAAACCCTCATCTATAGATAGCACACCGTCACAGAAAAAAAAATAATCGGAAATATATCCTTCAGTCAATTCGGTCCATATGCGCTGAACGCAAATCAAATTGGAATATCATGTCCCCCCACATTTGAAAGTGGAGGAGATTGACCCCTCCCTTTGTCATTATGTATGTTTGGTTCCATACTTATATACTTCATATAACGTGAAATTTCTGTCTCAGGTGTGCACCAAATCGCACAATTTCACGCCCAAAAATAAAAAAGCTCCCTTCTGTGGGAGGGGGACACGCCCTCCCACACCCTCCCCCGCTCGGTCGCTTCGCTTCCTCGCAATGTCTCTCCTCCACTTTTGAAAAGTTGTTGACGCCCTTGCTTAGTTTCATGGGACCCAATGCCCTAGACTATATCGATGGCTCTATAGTATACAGGATCACGTGGATCCATCTCATGCAAGTCTCAATATTGTCCTCGCTATGCCCTTTAAAAATACTTTACGAGTAGGTTCACTATTTGTTTCAATGAGCGCAAAATAAAACTTCCGGGCATGCTTTTAGCTCTCTCAGTGGTCACTCTGGACATTTTTTCAAATTTCGCCCCCCAATCGTAAAAACGGATCGACGCCCCTGGCTCATTAGGTCACTGGTTAACACCGATACCATGGGCGTGATGTATATAAAATTCGAACATTTTTTTTTTCTTTTCTAATTCGATACCAGTGATTAAAAAAGGGTATTCTACTTCATGTCAAGTCCAAATTCTTTCCTGGGTATAATGCACCAGATTTCGCAATTTCAAGTAAAAGGTGCAAAAAAAAACTCCCAAACACCGCGCAAGGGCAGACACCCCCTCACATTATACTCTTCCTCTCGGTCGCTTCGCTCCCTCGGGAATCGGTCTTGTAATTTAATATCATTTGTTCATGTTGTTGTATCATAAATAATCATGGCATTTGGTGCAAATCTTGAACTCTATATGACACTTTGCGAACACTTTTGTTTGGGGGGGGGGGTGCATATTTTATATTAAAGGGAAAGTTGAGTTGTGGTAGAGAGGGCGCTAGACTACTTAATTGGTTTGTGAGGTAATGAAAAACTGAGTGTAAAATTTGAAAGAGCATAATATTTAAACAATAAAGTCATCTTTGTTTGATCAAAATCGGTTCAGAAACGGCTGAAATATCCATAAATATAACAATTTGTAATAAACCCGGGGCCCCGGGTTTATTAGAGAATTTTGAACCAGCCGTTAAAAATTCAAAAAAATGCTTCCTCTTTTCAAAAAGTTACAAAATATGTATTTAAATAGTTGTTGGTTATTTCTCTATCTAATCACTATTTCAACAAAACATCACATGCACAATATTTTATTCAAAATGGTTGAAACCGATGAGTGTTTAGAGAGCGCCCTCTTACGTTTTAACGGCTCTTTTTTAATAATAACATGATCTTTACTACGTCATTTGTAATTTTGTGTTCCTTTCTAGTTATAACTATTAGTTTGTAATGTAATGATGCAGGTTTTGGTTACTAAAATTCAGTTTCACTAAAACTGTACTCTCCTTACCAGAACTCAACTATCCCTTTAATGTTTCTCAGTCATGAAAACAAATATTTGTGTAAGTAATTCTGTAAACTAACCGTACACCAATATATAACGCATGTTTTTTTTATTTTTATAAAGGATCTCATATATCAATGTATAGGCCAGTACTGAAGTATTATAGTTAATATCGCTCCTGTAACTTTGAGCATACTTTATGCATGTAAGTTATAGACATTCGCAGCAGCGAATGGATCAAGTTAGATCTGGTAACGTATTTATTTGTCATTTATTTGGTATAGAAAGAAAAACAGACAGATTGTTAAACATCTAAAAATTTGTAATAATCGTGGTAAAAGAGCATTAGATAGAAAAGGAAGATGTTTAATCATAAATTAATTACCAAGGGGCAATGTTTGAGCCATATGATACGATTGGCTCATGAGGAATTCTTAAATATCAAGAGAAAACGAACGAAGGAGGGGTGCAGAGCGCGAGAAGAGATAAAGGAAGTAAGCATGAATATGAGAAAATAGAATAGAAAATGTGCATATGAATTCTAGATTTTACAATTCCCATTGAGTCAATATAGAGTACACCGGGTTATTGTATATATACAGCAATGCTAGAAAGAGTAAGACTTAAAGGGATAGTTGAGTTTTGGTAGAGAGGGCGCTACACAAAAAAAACATTTTTGTGAGATAATGAAAAACTAAGTGTCAAATTTGAAAGAGCATACAATTTTAATGGAAGAATAAACTTTATTTGATCAAAATCGGTTCAGAGACGGCTGAAATATCCATAAACATAACCATTTGTAATAATCTAATTACTATTTTAACAAAACATCACAACATGCACAATATTTTATTTAAAGTGGTTTAAACATATGCGTTTTTTGAAAGCGCCCTGTTTAGTTTAAACAGCTCTTTTTGAATGATAACAGGCTTTTTACTTAGTCATTTGTAATTTTTGTATTCCTTTTGAGCATGGTGGAGTTATAATTATTAGTTTGTAATGTAATGGTGTAGGTTTTGATTACTAAAATTCAGTTTGACTAAAACTGTACTCTCTCTACCAGAACTCAACTATCCCTTCAAGTGTAGGTTTACACATAAAACAACAATTATACACAGCCATAAAGTCAAGTGTCAGGTATAGATGGTACCTGAAATCTCAAAAGCAGAGATGGGTCCTATAAACGTGGATTAGAAAGCTGTAAGAAAGATACAATCAACTTCAAGTGATCCTTTAACTTTTGTCAAAATCAACAAAAATCATTGTTTTTGAGCTTAACTATTTATCATGTGCCTACTTGTTTGGCTTATGGTATCATAAGGATGAAATGAATTTGATTTTACATGTCCCTAATAATGGACCGAGATGTTTATGATTGAATGAAAAGCGTTCCGGAATGCTTTTTGATTGCAGATATAAACTAAATGGGCTATGTCAGTAAACAGTGTTCTTTTTATGAAATGTTTACGATGATATTGATAATGATTAAATCTCTAGAATTATTGAAAACCCTATCAAAGTTAATGCAAATTTCTTAGGAAGGGGCTATGACAAGGGCCTCGTTACAGAAAGAGATAAACACGATTGTAAGTTACAATCAATTCTAAGTCAGATCATGTGTTCTAAATGCGTAAATCTGATTGGTTGAAACGCGCAATGTTTCTGACTTTTAATTAATTGTAACTTACAATCGATTGTATCTTTCTGCAACGGGACCCTAGTGAGATGGGCATCATGAGTGCAAGGAAGCGAGAGACGGAAATGGAGGTAGAGGGGGAAAGAGAGGCGGAGAGTATTGTAGATTAGAAAATAATGAACTTATTATTGTGACATGAGAAATAGTATGACTTGTTGATGGCAAGAAAATGCGAAAATAGAATGTGATAAGTCAGAATATACCGACAATAATGCATTCCCTGTCAGTAATACAGTTAGATAAGAATACAGTTCTGATATTAATATTATCGAAATAAATATCATTAAATAAAATCAATATTACTTACCACCACGGGAAGGCCTTTACAGACTTATTGAGAAAATTGTACCTCTGACAAGATATTAAAGTCACCTAAAGCAAAGACACATGGATCCACAGCCGTCGACAGGCGATCATCTGAACAGGGAATGAAAATTAATTTTTCGCAAAATGAGGTTTTGAGAACGTAAAGCCTTTTGTCAAGGCTCGACATGCCCAAGCATTCTACACGAGCGAGGAATGTACTGTCTGCGGGAGTATCTCGCCCTCCGCGCGGGGCCTTGACAAAAGGCTAGAGGACGTTTACCGCAGCCGCGCTGCAAGCAGTGGGAGACGACTAACTAAACAAACATACTGAACACATTCCGAAAACATACTGAGATCGAGAAAATTGCTGGTATGGAATCCATGGTTGGAGGTAGTTGTGTTCTTTTGTCCTCTCTCTGCTTTTTGGGGGAATCCACTGAGGTAAGCGGGGGAATCATGTTTACATATCACGCGTACCGGTCTCGTTTACTGATAATAAAATCAGCAATCATTTGGGGCATGTGGCGGTTAGGATTCTAGTCTTTGTTTGTTTATTTCATACTCCTCTTCCTCCTCCTTGTTTGGCCATCATTATCTTCCTCCTCATCCTCCTCCTCCTCAAAAGCGTTGCCATGGGAATAGCCCACATCATCTTCATCCCAGTCTCTCTCGTCCCAGGCAAGATGTGAAAATAGCACGTTAATTGGATGTTCTTTGGCCGAGAAATGAGTAAAAACTCATTGCACTTACTTTGTACACGGCTTAAAAGGGTAGGACAGTTTTGGTAAGGCTGATCTTTAGTAACCAAAACCTGCACAATAACACTACAAACTTATAATAGTAAATGCTTATGAATTATCATTGAACTTGAAAATATTCTATGATGGTAAAGTTATTACTGAATAAACTTATTTTGGTTACACATTTTGTAGGTTTGTTAAAGGGGTAGTTTAGTTTTGGTAAAGAGGGCGCTGCACATCACAATTTTGTTGTGAGGTAATTAAAAACTGAGTGTCGAATTTGAGAGAACATGCAATTTTAATGGCAGAATAAACTTTATTTGGTCAAAATCGGCCCAGAAACGGCTAAAATATCAATAAATATATCTGATCTTATAATTATTTGGGGCCCAAATAATTAGATGATTTTTTCAAAAAATAAAAAAAAATGCTTGCACTTTTTCAAAAATTTTCAAAAGCGTTTTTTAAATAGTTGTTGATGATCTCTCTATTTAATCATTATTTCAATAAAACATCACCTGCATAATTGTGTATGAAAAATGGTTGAAACCAATGCCTTTTTAGAGAGCGCCCTCTTGTGTTTTAATGATTATGGGCTTTTTACTTAGTCGTTTGTAATTTTGTATACCTTTCGAGCATGGTGGAGTTACTATTAGTTTTATAATGTCCAGGTTTCGTTACTAAAGTTCAGCCTTACCAAAACTGTACTACCCCTTTAATAGATAATAAACTTCCTTGTAATGTTAATATCATTAATAGATGTAAAATCATTTATCGTAATTTATAGGAATCATAGATCAATTGATATACAATGCACTTCCAATAACAAACTGGTTCGTGTTATATTTTACATTAACTTTGGTGGGGGAATGCTTCTACAGTTCTCATTAATATACTAGTCTCGTTCAAAAGAGGGAACTTAGAATTATGTGTAATGTTGCCCCTAGATCACATACTAAAACATGTTTATTACAATTCGGTAATTTCTGTGTAATTTAAACAAGCGTATTAACTGCTTGTATTATTTAAATCCATAAATACCGTACTTGGCAAGCCAATTGTATTCATTTGCATTTCATTAAAATTATCTCAAACATTCATTATATAAAATTGTATATTACTTACCACCACGAAAATTGTCTTTATACACTTGTTGATTAGTGTCCTTTGCAAAGATATTACGGTCAAGAGGACAGGACCTGAGACACATCCACATTCATCGGCTGGTATCACGGCAATGATATATAAGATTGGTGGGATATAGTTGATTCTTGATTCAGACTTGGCGATGACAGAGGCGAAGCAGTGGTAAGGGGGGGGGGGGGTGCTACGTTCCCCTACAAAATTTGACAAAAACAATAACAAACGTAATGGTGACATAAAAATAAAGAAATACATAACGTATGCCCACAAGCCCCCCCCCCCCCCCCCCCCCCCTATTCCGTCCGACCACGCTGTATACACCACCGATCGAGTAGCGGGATAACCATGATAACCGTTCATCTGTGATTCGGTGATACTATTCCGTTCGTCATTTTATGCACATTGGCATTTGCACCACTTTTATAAACATCGCGGGATAATTTCATTGCGTTTTGCGCGAAAGGCGAACCCTACGCATTTGGAACAAACGCTGTGTAAACAGTTCGTCGGTATTTTTCTAAAAAAATTCCTTTTCAGTTGAAGAAAATGTATGTGCAATATGACTGGATTTTAGGTTACGTCTCTCTCTTTGTTTTTGTTTTAATTCACATCACATTATACGTTAACGTATTATACAGTACAAGTTAAAGGGAAAGTGAAGTTTTGGTCAAACTGAATGTTTGTAACCAAAACTTGCACCATATCATTACAAACTATTCCACCATGCCCGCGATGTAGAAAAATGTACACACGGCTAATTAAAATGCTGTTATCATATACAAAGCAACTGTTAAAACACAAGAAGGTGCTCTCTTCAAAAATACTGGTTTCAATCATTTTTTTGTAAAAAACTGTGAATGAGATGATGTTTTTAAATAACGATTCAATAGAGGGATTATGAAACGATTATTTGAAAGCCCCTTTGGAGTAATTTCGAAAAAGTGTAGGCATTATATTATATACACTTTTCTTAAATTGGTGAATACAACTAATGTGCGACTCACACTTATTCCAATCGGATATTCATTGATGATTTAGCTCCTTCTGAACGATGTTGATAACATAAAGTGTTGTTTAAATCTCTAATATTACTTGATGTTTCAAGTAATACACTAAGATTTCCATTACATTATACAAAGTAATTACTTTTTGAAGCGCCTTCTGATACAAACTTTACTAACCCTTTAAACACCGATAGTTCAGAAATGATCGGAAAGTGGAGACATTTTGTGACAAAGAAAGGTCTTCAATTATATCACGATTATCTTACGTTGCAATCGACAACATGTCTATCAAGAATTATCGTAACTTTTACAAAATAATATAAATTCATTAATTAGCTTATCGTTGGTTATTGACGGTATCGAAGGTCAACTAAACGTCCTATTCAAGTGTTTATGCTTTTCCCTTCATAATAGAGCCGAATAGAGGTGACATAGAAAAAAGGGAAGTTTAGCAAACATCGCATGAAGCCTATTATAATCTACATAATAGACACAAATTACCAATGAACGCAGATCGTCAATGTGCACTGGGTTGGAAACAACACGGGACTGACGGAGTCACGTGCCAAAGATAGGTATACGATAAATGTTTTTTTTTAAGTAAACGGCCTGTTGTGTGACGAGACATGTGCGGAACCACTACAAAGCATCTGATTTAATAGATAGCTTTATGTTCCAGCGTATTATAATCTATTATTATATAGTGCGATCAAATAATTTGGCAGTTGCTAAATCATTTCATGCATTTAATGAGGGTGAAGATCAATGTGGATAATACCATCGGAAATGAAAGAATGTAGACAGAATGGAAGCCAGTAGGGCTTTTTTTCATAATTATTATTCTTTCGCCATTTCCATCTATGTCTCTCTCAATATACCACACACTTACTATCATAGTATCCAAGCATAAATTGATATAATTTATATATTTGTATATATTATATATTTTCAGAAAACTTTCTATTTCATAATTTAGACAATTAATATAGTTGACGCATGGTTGTGATTGTTACTTACTACCGAATCCCCCTCCCCCCGCGCCGCATCTTCCCCGGTCGGAGCTACATATTTTGGCTGTCGCTGCGTGTTTGTCATGTTTTTCACCGCGGCTCTACGATAGTCGGCCCACGGCATGGACAAATTCATCCGCATCTCCCCGTGTGTGCCGCTGTCTCGTTATATGTTTGTTGCTGCGGCTCTGTACTATAGAGTCGGGTTTCCGCACGGGCAACTAAGCCGCATCTCCCCCAATCATATCTATGAGTAAACCGCTGGTTTTACATGTAGTTCATTGCCGCGGCTCAGGGAGTCGGCATGGTCGACTCGGGGACAGAATAACAACCAAGAATCAATTTGAGAGGGGAAAAACTTTATTTTAAACTGTCATTATTTATTTGCATGTAAGTGCATTTGCAAACAGTGATGAGTAATTCATAAAATGTGTATCGGTGAAATAATATTATGAAATTATGTCGACAAAGTAATGTGTGAACATGTCACGTTAATTTTTATGTTTCTTGGCCGAGAAATTAGCACAAATGCATAGTGATATTCACTAACTCATTGCACTTAATTTGTACACGGCTTAAATTATCCCGTAGTCAGGTTAACATCTGAACACTTCAATCGTAAATATCTTTTGAACGAAATGGACATTTGAAAAAAAAAGAAACATGTCCCGTGCTTTTATTATTAATAATGAATATGAATATACCACAAGAGTTCCAAGTAAGTTTTGATGATTTGGACAACGTTACTAAGTCCCTTTAACATTGTTTAAAATTTGTTGGTTATAAGGACTCATGCATGTTCGGAGCTGACGTGTGCATTGATGATGCAGTTTAGTCTAATAATCTCGATCCAAGTCACACGTTTTGATACTTCATTTTCTTGTCTTTCTATCCTTCTCACTCTTTCATATATTATATTTCTTATATTATAGTTACAATACAAACTAAATATCATATAGCAGAATCGAATCGCGCATATCATTTTTGGAGAGTAATGAAAAGTAACGGAAGGCCGAATGTTCCCTGTCCCCCCTTTTTTGTCATTTTGTAGCTTAGCCTTTGTAAACAGAAACATATTTTTAAATTATACTCAGTAACGTGAAAACGCTTTTGAGTATAATTTTTGAATATTTTCTGTATACAAAGACAATACTAAATTAAAACATCAATGTATTTGACTAGATATTCCGAATCATTTTGAATAGAAATAGTGCAGGTGCCCGGCTGACTAGGTTTCTGCTCATTTTTACTAGTTATTTTTTAGAGTGTGATGGTAATGCAATTTCGCACTGTGTATAGGACATTGTTCAGTTGACGCATTATTGAACCAAAATGATATCATGATAAAAGAGAGTCAATCGACGAAATAATATTGATACAATGGCACTGACAATGACTGAGGGCTGAGGCATTATAATCCACACCAGCACGTGAGGTCGACGGGCGATAAGTCGTGACGTATGAAGATGAATAGTGGAATAGTTCACTGATTCACAATGCTCACGGAATTACGCATCTAATAATAATAATTATGGTATTTATTCAACAAAATGTCACATTCACAGCTATACAAGCTGAATTGCAGTGTCATTTACAACAATATTTTACAAACGTCGAAATAACATTAATGAACTCACGAGGTATAAAGAAACGTTTATATATTATATACAATAATTAGAGAAATAAATCATAATATACATGAATAGTATCACGAATTAGGCATGAATACTAACAAAAGACAGTAAATTATATTGTTGTTGTATATATTGATTCATAATTATTAAGTGATAACAACAGTCAATAGGCCTCATGTATTAATTTATATTTCCTAATGCAAATCGTATATTTTAAGATGAAATTAAGATCATTATGATTGATATAACATGAATTACTGGGCCAATTAGAGATTTACGAAAATTACATAAACTAGCTGCAATGCATGGAAGAAAATGAGGGCATGAAGTCAATAATGGAAAGAGAGTAAACTGTTTTAATCTCGAGTTGTTAGGGGGTGGGGGAGAACATAAACGGTGAGGAAATGTCTTTGAGTTGAAATGCATATCAAATCATTGATAAGTATAGAATAATATATTAATATTTTATGAAAGATAGTAATTCCCTTAATCGTTTTGTTTGATGACGTTCAGTCTTTCGATGCTCGTGACGCTTCAGTATTCTTACTCCGGTCATTGTGGCTAGACACTGCATTCAATCCAGCACATAAAGTACACAGTTTGTCATTTTACACTCCCTTGGGAGCATTCTATACAGTAGGTGCACTCCATGGAGAGCATTCTAGACACGCACCTCGTATGTGCACGCGATGCTCGGGAACAACGACCCAATCCTTCCGGGTATCAATGTTTATACACTTGGGTTGAGAGCAACAAATGTGAATAACTATTCTTGCTGAAGGGGAAAAAAGCAATGGGCACATTGATTTCGAACTCGGGACCTCACGATTAGAAGGCACACGCTCTACCAATCGTGTTACACCATGTCTACGTTAAACCTCGTTGTTTCAATAAGATTTAGAAACGCGCTACTGTTTGCATTATATGTCATAAAGAAGTGTTTACTCAGATTATATTATTTGCCAACTGCTAATATTTGTGTTATGTATATTTACAGACCATCCACACTTGGTATGAATGACATGATACACAGGTATTTATTATCCTGAGTTATTAGTTGAGAATAGGTAGTCAATTATGTAAAAGGGTATTTCTTGTATGTCGCCCTCACAAGTTGAATTAGACCAGTATTATCAATGATAAGTATAATAGTCGTTTTTGTTTATCCTCCCTTCTTTCGTTTCCTCTCTCCTCTAAACCACCGCCCCCTCTGCTCACATCTTTATACACTCTTTTCATATTTCTTCTATCTAATTCATTTATCACAAATTCGGATATGTGAACAAATATTATTTAAATCTATCATCTAACGAATGTAATGTATATATCCTTCAATCTGATATATCCATCTAGCCACCCTTCCGTCAATCAACTCACTCGTAAATACATCCATCCATCCATCCACCTTTCCATCTATCAATCCATCCAACCATCCACCTACCATCCATCCATCCATCCATCTATCCATCCATCCACCCATCCATCCATCTACATGTACATATTTCATCCCTTCCATCTAACCATCCATCCACCCTTCCATCCATCCATCCATCCTTCCATCCCTCCCTCCATCCATCCATCCATCTATCTATCCACCCTTCCATCTATCCATCCATCCATCTATCTATCCACCCTTCCATCTATCCATCCATCCACCCTTCCTTCCATCCATCCATCCATCCATCCATCCACTCCATCCATCCATCCATCCATCCATCCATCTATCGATCCACCCTTCCTTCCATCTACCCATATATCCATCCGCTCACCAACATATCAATCGATCCATCTATCCCTCCATTAATTGATAAGCCCATTCATTTATGTATGTATTTATTCATTCATTCGTTCATTTATTTATTTTACTCGATTAATTTATACAATTCATTCAGTCATGCTTTAAATTATTAATTAATTCATTCATTCTGTCAGTCAGTTAATCATTCAGTCATCCATTCATTCATCCATTTTGTTATTCATTCATTCAGTCTTTCATTTATTCATGCATGCATTTATTAGTTCATTCATTAATTAATGTATTCATTCATTCATGCATTCATTTATTCATTCATTGATTCATTCATTTATCCATCCATCCATCCATCCATCCATCCATTCATCCACCCATCTTTCCGTCCATCCATCCATCCATCTATCCATCAATCCACCCCAATCCATCCATCCATTATCTATCAACCCCTCACACTCTCCCCTCTCTCTCTCCCTCTCTGCTTCTCTTTCTACATATCTGGAGTTAATCTTAGCTTCACTTGTATGTTTGTACTAGAGGGTTGCTCCATTTTGATTCTCATTGAATCCCTAGTAGTTGGTGTAAATAACTTGAAATAGAATCTTAATTTCTTTAACATGGCTTTGCCATTCTTTGAAACATACGTTTTGGTACAAAATTTTACAAAAACTGTTACCAAAATATACATAAAAATAGCAATTAAAATTGAATTGGATTCTATATTTACCAATAAAGCTGACGTGGCATGATAATATTTCTCCTACTTAAAAAACGAAAGACAAAATAACAAAATATAGTCACCCTAGTACCAATAATATACCTTCTTAAAATAACATTACCAAGATTACACTCATCAAAATCAATGGCCCGAATTATCATCAGTTGCTCAACTTGCGCCCGGCCCAAAAAGACAGAAACTACGGGTAACCAGTTAAACCATTTGCACCTGCAGACCTATTGTGTTGTAGCTATTGGTCCCCGGAGATATTCTAATTGTTTCCTTTCATTATCATGTCAATCCATTGAGTTCTGATTACAGGCATCATGACAACGGGCCCTTTGAAATTCAATCATAGTATAGTCGGTCATCAGCCAAATTGCGTCCTGGATCATCCTGGACATTGTATTGCGGGTGACCGGTTATACTATGACTGAATTTCAAAGGGCCAATAGTCCTGATAACTATAACTTATATTATAAGCAGAACTCAAGGGATTGACTGGATACTGAAAGGAAACAATTAGAATATCTCTTTGGACCAATAGCAACAACACAATTATAGGTATATACAGGTGCAAAATGGTTTAACTGGTTACCCGTAGTCTCTGTCTTTTTGGACCGGGTGCAAGTTAAGCCACTGATGAGAATTCGGGCAAAAGATTTTTCAATGAGGTTTAGTTGAGATTTGAAAGTACTGATCAAACAAAGTTAGGGAGACGATTCCAGCTTATCAGCCCAGCGACCATGGCGACTAAAAAAGCTTTAGAGCCAACATTTTGTGCGAGATCGTTGGGTATTCAATACTACATCAGAAGTGCAGAGAGCGTGGGGTATTCAATACAATATCAGAAGTGCAGAGAGCGTGGGGTATTCAATACAACAGCAGAAGTGCAGAAAGCGTGAGGTATTCAATACAATATCAGAAGTGCAGAGAGCGTGGGGTATTCAATACAACAGCAGAAGTGAAAAGGGCGTAGCGTATTCAATACAACATCAGAAGTGCAGAGAGCATAGGGTATTCAATACAACAGCAGAAGTGCAGAGAGCAAGGGTATTTAATACAACAGCATATGAAAAGAGCGTAGGATATTCAATACAACATCAGAAGTGCAGAGGGCGTGTGGTATTCAATACAACAGCAGAAGTGCAGAGAGCGTGTGGTATTCAATACAACAGCAGAAGTGCAGAGAGCGTGTGGTATTCAATACAACAGCAGAAGTGCAGAGAGCGTGTGGTATTCAATACAACAGCAGAAGTGCAGAGAGAGTGGGGTATTCAATACAAAGACTGACGAATGTGGAGCAGATTACAAAGGTAAGATGGAGCTTGATCTGTTGATTAGACAAATGTTAGATAAGGATTGATGTGTAAGTACAGCATTCTTGTATTCAATTCGTCGAGGTACAGGTAGCCAATGCAAAGACTGGATGAGAGGACTGTGATGTATGCGTAGATTTATAGATTTTCTTGTAGATTCGACGGGCGGCTTGATTCTAAAGGAGCTGTAGGGTGTGCAAGTTCCGTGTTAATGTTCCATATTACAATAGTCTAGCCTTGAAAGAACGAGTGCCCGTATTGATGCATGTGTAGAACTTTCATCAAGGTACTTCCTGATCAAGGTCAAGTTTCGGAGATGAAAATAATTTGACAGTTCTTGAAATCACATGACGGAGACGATTATCAAAGATGACACCGAGGATCCGAAGAGACTCTTGAGGGTTCAGAACAACATCAACAAAGGTCAACTTAACATCAGTGATCTTTCGATGTGATGCAACTACTATAGAGATGCAGTTTTTATCTTGATTGAGCTTTATTGAGTTTATTGACAGTCATCCAGTTTTGAACGTCTTTGATGACTTCTGTCAGCTTGGAGAGTGCACCTTGGATAGAATCCCGAGAAACAGGAATACATGCTAAATTGATACAATTGCATGTCGTTGGCATACATGTGATAGTTGACATCATGTTTATGAAAGATTTCAGCAGTTGGTTACAGGTACAAAGTGAACAGCATGGGCCCTACGACTGACTCATGTGAGACCCATACTCCAGTTCAACCTCTTTATTTTTTTTTTATTAAGGATGTCCCCCATGTACTTAGTTGTTTTTGCCAAACGCCCGTCTGCCCCGCGCCACCCCCCCCCCCCCCCCCCCCCGATGTCCTAATCTTCCCGGGCGTGGTCATTCATCTTCACGGCCGTCATCAACCTCCCGGGCGTCCTCCGTGGCTACCTGTGCGTGACCTTGCTGACCATCTCCTCCCCCAAAGATGCGGCAAATGACGCGTTCGCGAAGAATTCCCACCCAGGCGCACACATCGTTTCTCTTGAGGAAGATGACGAGCAAAATGACCAGGCCGAAAACGAAGGGGAGGATGATAGCGGTCATGGCTCTACCCGGGAGCCGCCCCTGAGGAGGTTCATACGTGGTCATCGCTGCGGTGTTGGAAGACGTTTCCATGGTGACCGGGTCTACTGAGATGGTTGTCGTGGGCCAAGTTACTTCCGGGTTGTCTGTAATGTGCGAGAAAAAAATAACATATCCAGTATTGGAAAAGGAATCATGAAGTAATACAGAAAGTACAGAAAATAGGTTTCCGGAAAAATGTTATCATAATTTGCAAAACTCATCATCACGATACATATTGGGCAAGTCGAAGCTATTTTGTAGTTGTAACGCGTGGGACATCAGAACGAATAGAAGAGCTTACTCTTATAAGAATATTGAAGCACCCATTTTTCTTTTTTACATTTTAGATTCTTTGGAGCAAATTGTATCAAATTGTCATAAAAGTTAATTATGCAGTCATGAAGATTATATCACCTATAATGCATGTGTATTACAATTTTAGTGCCTACTATTCTCCCTGATTAAAAACCCGTTGTTTTATTACAAAATGTCCCACGCGTAAACAAATCTAATTATAGAATTATGCTAATTAGATTAACATTTTTGTTGCTATGTTACGGATGTCCTCCAAGGTAAATTAGAACTGCATAGTTTCAGAAAAATAAGCCTGTTGATTAATGAGTAATTAAAACAAATAGATGTAACAATTTCACGCGTGGGACATGCCAATTTGAGAACACATCTAATTTGCATGTTTAATGCGATAACAAGCCGAAAATCATAATCCATTAACTTTAAGTAATGAATTCAAGTGAAGCCACTAATAATTACCAAATTATTACAAGCATTGAAATATCGTTGGACTTGTCTTAAGTTAAAGGGAGAGATCCACTTTTGCAAGCCAAAATTCAAAAGTTGCGAGGTTATTGTCTTATATGAAAGGAAATGTCATTTAATAGCATGCCTGAAAAAATTAGGGCTTGAAATCTCTTTTTTTCCTGGAGTTATAGACCTAAAACTGAATAAACTGAGGGACGTCGGTTAATTAGGTACATACGTATTTTCGGCCGGTGAGTAAGTTCGTACATAGATTTCACGGAGTGCCAGATCGGTATGCATGACCCCTACGTGACCCGCGCTAGCTACGTGACCCGCGCATAAGTACTAATGTGTGAGCGTTTACCAAGCAAAATACCCAAACTACGCTTAAACTGACTACATGTAATTATATATTCTTTCTTTTTGAGATCTTTTTCCGTGACATACGTTAACAAATGTCGGCTTCACAATACCTTTACGAGAATTAGTACTACATTGTTGTAATATTATGCTAAATCAGTTGAACTCCTTTATTGACCGATATATAGTTTAAATGGAGGGACGCATTCGTTTTTCATTCGTAGAATCCAAATTTGAGGGCTGTTCGCTCTGATTTTTTGTTTGCGTGTTACATTGATCCCCATCCGTCAACTGAAAGCTGTTCAGACGTTTTGTAAAAGTGGATCTGTCCCTTTAAGATGTGACTGTCCCACGCGTTAAGATGGTTTACAAATTATGCAAATATATTTGATTATTACTACTTATTGGAGACAAGTAATAATCTTTTTCAAAACTCTTAAATTCAACATCTTAGCTTTAAAATCAAACTTGATTGGGTCATGATGGAAATTCACCCCCTTGACTTAGTTGCCGGTGGAATAGATTACTAAAAATAACCACTTGTATATAATATTTTGTTTGGGAGTTGGTTCCCTTTAAAACTGCATAAGAAACCCACAGCAGATGTTTCCTAGGGATAGGTAAGTTTTTGTACAGAGAGTACAGTTTTTGTCAAACTGAATTTTAGTAACCGAAACCTGCACCATTACATTACAAACTAAAAGTTTTAACTCCACCATGCTCGAACGGTATGAAAAATTACAAACGACTAAGTAAAAAGCCTGTTATCATTTTACAAAGCAGTTAAAACTCAAGAGGGCGCTCTCTAAAAACTCATTGGTGTACACCACTTTTGATAAAACAAAATCGTACATTAAAATTAATAGAAAGATCATCAACAACTATTTAAAAACATTTATTGTACATTTTTGAAAAGTGTAAGCATTTTTTTTTCAACGGCTTGATCAAATTGATTGAATTATTGTGGGGCTCCACAATAATTACAAATGGTTATATTTATGGATATTTCAGCCGTCTCTAAACCGATTTTGATAAAATAAAGTTTATTCTGTCATCTGGGCCCCAGATTTATTACGATCGGATTTCAGCCGTTTCTGAACCAATTTTGATGAAATAAATTTTATTTTCTGCCATTCAAATTGTATGTTCTTTCAAATGTTGCACTCAGTTTTTCATTACCTCATCGAAAAATTATTTTGTGCAGCGCCCTCTTTACCAAAACTGAACTACCGCTTTAATTGTTCATACTTTTTAAATCTCTAAAATCTATCTAAAATTTCTAAATCTTATTTAGATAATTATAATCTGCTTAAACTTTTACTAGCCGGTGTCAACCAGGAGCCAATTATCTAGATAATTGAGCTGTCTAGATAACTCAATTATCTAGATAATTTATCCCCTGTGTGTCACCGGCTACTATAAGGTTTCAACAACTGTTTTACATTCAACCAATTGTTCAAAAGCTTGTAGAATCTGTTTCTAAAAAAAGGTTCATCAGGTACTGTGTATAACAAAATGGGGGGGGGGGGGGGGGGGGAGTATTGTGGGGCAGAGCCGTATATAGACGGGGTACATGGGGGTAAAAGTATAGAGGGCTAACATAATACTCACCAGGAGGGCACGGCACACAGAAATGGAGGGCGTTCAAACATTCTCCGAGATCACACTCCGCCATCAGGCTACGTCCAGCAGAGTCGCAGAACAAGATGATGACGATCAAAGCCAGTCGAACGACCTTCTGTAATGGTCTCAAGTAGTCCATGATTAGTGGAATTCGATGAAACGTCGCTGCAAGAAAGCCTGTATATTGATTTTAAAAAACACGATATGATAAAGGGTATATTACCGCATCTGTACCTAAAGGACCATATTGACATAATGCGCAACAATTACAAAGGGTAAACATGGTAAATGAAGTGTAAAATGTGTGTGTACGTTGGTTTGATTACGTTGACTGTATATGACAATACATGTACTTTACTTCTGTAACACTGTATTGTATTTAATTTGCCTAACTCTGATTTGGATAAGAAAATAGATAAATGAAAATGAAATTAAAGGGGTAGTTCAGTTTTGGTAGAGAGGGCGCTGCGCAACACATTTGTTTCGTGAGCTAATGAAAAACCGAGTGTCTAATTTGAAAGAACATGCAATTCCAATGGCAGAATAAACTTTATTTGGTCAAAATCGGTTCAGAAATGGCTGAAATATCAATAAATATATCCGATTGGGCCCCAAATAAATACGATGATATTTTGAGAAAAAAAATAACAAAATTGCTTACACTTTTTTTACGGTTTTTAAATAGTTGTTGATGATCTCTCTATTTAATCATTATTTCAACAAAACATCACATGCATCATTTTGTATGAAAAATGGTTGAAACCAATGCCTTATTAGAGAGTACCCTCTTGTGTTTTAATGGCGCTTTTAGAATGATAACAGGCTTTTTACTTAGTCGTTTGTATTTTTGTATACCTTTCGAGCATGGTGGGGTTATAAATATTAGTTTGTAATGTTACTGTGCAGGTTTTGGTTACTAAAGTTCAGCCTTACCAAAACTGTACTACCCCTTTAAATTAAATGGAGACAAATAAGAATAGAGAATATCAATTCATAGAGAAGAGTGTACTTTAATTACGTTAACATCTATAGTAGGAAACAGGTTAACTACTTTTATTGCAATCCGTGTTGAGTGAGAACAACAGGGTTACCAAAGACAATGTGTTACACACATGCAAACATGATACTCCTTACTATTTTGATTTAATTCAACAACGCCAAGTATCAGAATAACATTTTAAGTTTTTAAAGACAATTGCCCTTTACGCCTTTAGTTCAAAAGCAGATATTACTCACATAACGTGGATAAGAAGAAAGGGACAAAAGCCTGGCCCAAGGGGAAGTGCAACGAACTTGAGACATATCATGAAAGCAAGAAAGAGAGATAATAAAGAGAGAGGGAGGGAGAAGGGGAATATAGGCGGGAGTAAGATCAGAAAACATAAAGGAGAGGTTACATACTTGTGACAGGAGAAGTATTATCTAAACAAAATATTATGACAACATATTATGCGAGGATGAAATAAGCCAGTTCGTAATTAGACCAAGGAGCTTGGGTGACGCTGAGGGCGTAGTCCGATGTTCCATCAACTCAGATCAACGGGCATCAACGTACAGTTAAGTGTATGCTATCATGTCATATTACCGGATAATTTTAGTTTGACAGCATAAAACAAACATTATATGCATAAAATCAAAGTGAAAAAATACGAGCAGCTGCATAAACTCATAAAGAACACATTTGATGTAAAGTATATTCAAGAATTTACCGATTTTTCCCCATATCAACTTTCTTGTGAAAAATCCAGGTGAATCATTTACACAAGGCGGGCGATAAGCATACCGCCCATTCGTACAATGTACCGTTTAAAATATCTATCTATGTATCTATCTATCTATCTATCTATCTATCTATCTATCTATCTATCTATCTATCTATCTATCTATCTATCTATCTATCTATCTATCTATCTATCTATCTATCTATCTATCTATCTATCTATCTATCTAATCTATATCTATCTATATAATTATATATCCAGCTATTGTATCTAAATCATACAGTATCTATAATATATAATTGAACGCATATGTTTAGGACGCAATCGGAAGGAAAACAGACGGGATTTAATATTTCTTTCTACATGTAGAGGTCTTCAAAACAAGAAAGTCGGTAATCATTATCAATTTATATACATTGTGGATCACATAAACGAAATTTTGTTTGCATTTGCTAATAAATGGAGAGAGAAATCAGTCGGCAAAAACTGTTTTTGCGTTGGATAGTGCAGCATTAAGCGGAATACGATAATACGTGCGTGCTAATACGCGCGTGCTATATAGCCAGGTCAAGCAAGGCTGGGTGAAATTATTGATCAATAAATATCATTACACATGAATAACACATTCTATCAAACCGGTTCTTGTTCTATGAAACAGTACATATTATGCTATTAACCTTGGATGGGGTGAATACAAAAACGATGGGCTGATTTTGATCCTGATCCAGATTTAAAAAACGTAAACAAATAATTCGCATTCAATAAGCCAGTTCGTAATTAGACTATGGAGCTTGGGTGACGACAGAGGGCGTAGTCCGATATTCCATCAACGGGCGATCAACGTACAGTAAAGTGTATGGTAGTATGTCATATTACCGGATAATTTTAGTTTGACAGCATAAAACAAACATTAGATGCATAAAATCAAAGTGGAAAAAATACGAGCAGCTGCATAAACTCATAAAGAACACATTTGATGTAAAGTATATTCAAGAATTTACCGATTTTTCTCCATATCAACTTTCTTGTAATCATCTTTCTTGTGAATGATCTAGGTGAATCATTCACACGCAATAATGATACCAAGGCGGGCGATAAGCATACCACCCATTCGTACAATGTACCGTTCAAAATTGAACGCTATGTTTTAGGACGCCAACGGCAAGGAAAACAGACGGGATATAATATTTATTTCGACATGTTGCGCGGTCTTCAAAACAAGAAAGTCGGTAATCATTATCAATTTATATAAATTGTGGATCACATAAACGAATTTTTTTTGCATTTGCTAATAAATGGAGAGAGAAATCAGACGGCAAAAACTGTTTTTGCGTTGGATAGTGCAGCAAGCGGAAGACGATAATCTCCGCGCAATGCTATGTACACTATTATGTACACGTATACGTGCGTGCTAGCCAGGCCAAGCAAGGCTCGGTGAAATGATTGATCAATAAATATCATCATTACACATGAATAACACATTCTATCAAACCGGTTCTTGTTCTATGAAATATTACATATTATGCTATTAACCTTTGATGTGGTTAATACAAAAATGATGGGCTTATTTTTATCCTGATCCAGATTTTAAAAACGTAAACAAATAATTCGCATTCAATTGCACGTGTGGCTCCTTTGATTCTCACGATCGATGGAATATCAAAATACCCGGAAGTAAATACGCGCATGCGCAGATTGTAACTACGAACTGGCTTATTGCACGTGTGGCTCCTTTGATTCTCGCAATCGATGGAATCTGGCCGTAGAGAGCAGTAATTACGCGCATGCGCAGATTGTAACTACGAACTGGCTTATAGAACTACATGATATACCAAGATTATTCCTTCTCTGTCAGCATGGTCAGTACTGTTTGAAAACAAAAATATGTAGGTGTGACATGCAATTTATCAATATTTCAAAAACATTAGTACAACTGTTTCTTTTCATTATGAATCAGGTAAGTACTCTTTTGCTTACACTGTTCGTCAAAAAGGAAAACAAAAACAGATCGTTCTCTCTCCCTCTCTCTCTCCACCCCTCATGCAGCGCTCACAATTCATGATTCATGATGCTGCACGATTCTGGCTGGGGCTAACAATAAACACAGCCAACACGTGTGCACCAAACCATGAACCTACTAGGTAGTAGGTTCATGACCAAACTAAACAATCTACATTTTTGACATGTTCACAACATTCAACAATAGGAATAGGAAGTTATGGATTTGCATAACTTGGCATAACTTGGCAATGAATTCACACATTACACACTTATAATTACGTATAAAGTTATGGGCAATATTGTGAGAACATGTTTGTACCGTATAATTGGTTTTAATAATACCTGGATCGACAAACAAAAAATGCACGGTTTCTCATGCTATAATGT
Source organism: Echinarachnius parma (assembly GCA_037951105.1). Classification (NCBI taxonomy): domain Eukaryota; kingdom Metazoa; phylum Echinodermata; class Echinoidea; order Clypeasteroida; family Echinarachniidae; genus Echinarachnius; species Echinarachnius parma. The sequence goes on from JBAMJV010003200.1 coordinate 208,907, forward strand.
ACAGGGTTTCTCAAATAAGTGTTATCTTGATTGTATATAGGAGATTTATGTCCAAATACATTTTTTTTTACACCTTCACTTCCAGCTATTTACAAAGCCTAGATTTTCTGTTATATCATGGATGTGCCACCGTCATTTTGTATTCAACGTATGCATGATGTGTCTGTATGCATTTATCATAAATCAAGCGCTCAAAATGGACTCTCCACTCCCCATGGAGCATTCCAGTCAGCCGCATAATAATACTGACGAGCACATTGCGAATTCAACTCATACCGGGTGGGGTGCATATGATGCATTTTCAGCATTGTCAAGATCTTGTTAATTAAGTGGATTATTAGTTTGCATCCCGAATATGTTGAACATTTACCATCCTTAAGTTCCTCAAGATAAGTATTAAATTGTGTGAATTCTTTAATTTGACATAAAACATCCATTATCATAATCATTCTTAATATTCATCTTGTGCCGAATTGTTTTGCTTACGGTAACAGTTGAATGGAAGGTGTTTTGATGTTATATCTCTCCCTAATTATGGACCAAGATATGTATGATTGAAGGAAAAGCGTTCCAGAATGTTTTTCGATGGTAGTTACAAGCAATGGGCAATATGTTATAACATCTGACATCAATATCACCTTACCTTTCACTATTAAACAGTGTTTTTTTTTTTGGATGAAACTTTCATACATCATTCAGAAGACACTTACAATGATATTGATTGCCTCAATATGAATATAATTATGAAAAGAGTCTTATGAAGTGAATGGATCACATTTAATCAAAGGGATCTAGTACCATCGTCCAAATCCTCAAAACTTACTTGACACTCTAGCTGTTCTCTCATACCTTGTTGTATTTGTAATAGAAGCATAAGAAGTATTATGACTTGATATGTCAAGAATATAATGAATACTGTATGCGACAATATAATCAGATACTACTGTATATACCAGATTATTTAATTTCCTGTCATCACAAAGACATGCATTTCATTAAGATATGTTAAACATTCATATATCAAATCTTAGACGTACCATAGGAGGCTGGAGCAGGCATGTAGCAGGCATGTTTGTAAAAACAAACAAACAAACAAAAAAAAACAAAAAAAAAAAACACTCTTTTTTTAAAACAAACAAACAAACAAACAAACAAGAAAAAACAAAAACAAAACAGAATGTCCACTTTTTGTCGGTCTCGGTCCACTTTGTACCGGTCTAGGGTCCATTTTTTACCGGTCTCGAAAATCTAAACCAATGGTCAACAACGTAAAGGGATTGTTGAGTTTTGGTAGAGAATGCACTATACAAAATAATTTTGTGAGATAATGAAAAACTGAGTGTCAAATTCGAAAGAAAATACGATTCCAGTGACAGAATAATTGTTATTTGGTCGAAATTGGTTCAGAAATGGCTGAAATATCCATAAACATACCAGAACATAACCATTTATAATAAATATGGGGCCCCACATTTATTCGATCATTTTGAACCAGCCGTTGAAGAAATTTAAATAAATGCTTCCCCTTTTCAAAAATTTACAAAAAAGGTTTTTAAATAGTTGTTGATTATCTCTCTATCTAATCACTATTTCAACAAAACATCACATGCACAATATTTTATTCAAAATGGTTGAAACCGATGAGTGTTTAGAGAGCGCTCTCTTGAGTTTTAACTGCTCTTTTGAATGATAACAGGCTTTTAACTTAGTCATTTGTAATGTTGTATTCCTTTCTAGCATGGTGGAGTTATGAATATTAGTTTGTAATGTAATGGTGCAGGTTTTGGTTATTATAATTCAGTTTGACCAAAACTATACTCTCTTTACCATAACTCAACTATCCCTTTAACCAGTGGTCTCTATTATTGCAAATTCATCTTGTGCAAATGGAACAATAAACCTAAACCTTGAAAAATCGTAATGAATTACATAGATTGATATAAGATGTCTAAATATCGTATACAAAGTTAAGCTATATAGAATTTTTTTTAAATTTATTGTATCAAACACGAACCAATCTTTATCATTGACTGATATATCCATGCCCTTATATTAATTCACGAAGATTTAAACAATATCATTTTGAAACAGATTAGAAATAATAAGGCCTCTCTGTCCTAAATGCTGACGATATATCGAAGTAACTTACCGCCTGTTGATATACACCTATATTAGTTCAAAGGAAAGTTAAGTCCACTCGGAAACCAAAAACTCTCATCTGCACACTACCTGTTTCAGAAGAGGAATGTGGTATACACATAAATGCTCCTTTTTATATACCTGTCGAATGTGGCTGAAATCCTGGGATGAAATTGTTATGGAAATATCTTTTGCCATGTTTTTTTATATTTTGTTTGTATAGATGCATTCAGGCATTGCGCGACATTTCTCGGTTTGACACAAAGGGACACGGTAGAGAGCTTTTGCCAATTTTACTTGAAATAATGAACTCTGGTGCATACCTTGGAAGGAAATTTGATAATACTGAGTTAAAGAAATCAGGACTTAAATCATCTCCCTCATGATAAAGTATACAAACACAATCGAACCTACTACGTGCACACACACACACCAGACTCAATTACGCTCACGTCGTAAAATCAGTGCTTGTCTACACTTATTTGGGGGAGGGTGTGGGAGGGGGTTTACCCCCTCCCACGTGGAGAAATTTTTGAAATTGGTGTTTAAAATATCACTGTAGAAGTATGGTCATTATTGTCTTAATCATTGTCTTAATCATGGGTGTTAAAATTGTATATAATAGTGAACCTACTCGTAACGTATTTTTAAACGGGAATAGCGAGGAAAGATTGAGCCTTGCATGAGATGGATCCACGTGATCCTGTAGAGCCATCGATATAGTCTAGGGCATTGAGCTCCAATGAAACTAAGCAAGGGCATCAACAACTTCTCAAAAGTGGAGGGGAGACATTGCGAGGAAGCGAACCGACCGAGTGGGGGAGGGTGTGGGAGGGGGTGCCTCTCTCCCACAGTAGGGAGCTTTTGTATTTTTGGGCGTAAAATTGTGCGATTTGGTGCACATCTAAGACAGAAATTTCAAGTATGGAACCAAACATACAAAATGACAAAGGGAGGGGGACAATCTCCTCCACTTTCAAATGTGGGGGGACATGATATTCCAATTTGATTTGCGTTCAGCGCATATGGACCGAATTTACTGAAATATATATTATTTCAGATTATTTTATTTTCTGTGACGGTGTGCTATCTAAAGAAGAGGGTTTAATAAACTTCGTTTGAGGTGTGCGTTTGAGAAATTACACTGCCCAACACAGTTCGAAAAGTGAGTTCTCGCAACCGAAATGAAACTTGCAATCTGAGAAACAGTATGCGCGCGAAGCGCGCGGCAAAAACGAGATTTACAGTCCTTTTCAAACTAAAAAAACCCAGCTATTTTTAAGATTAATTATTGATAAATGTGTCTTTCCCCTCTTTGGCATTATATCACTCGATTTTTTCTTCCTCATTTTCGGAATTATTGGGGGGGGGGGGGGGGGGCGAAATGATATGCTTGCCCCCAATATTTTCATTGTGGGGGGGGGGCCGCACCACTGCCCCCCAGGATCGACGCCATGGGAGGGGGTGTCCCCCTCCCACTGTAGGGAGCTTTTGCAAATTTTGGGCTTTAAAGTGTGCGATTTGGCGCATACCCGAGACCAAAATAAATGATTCGTAGTTCAAGCTATAGAATCAAACATACATAATGTGTGCATATTAAAAAGTGGGAGGAACAATCAGCTCCACTTTCAAATGTATGGGGGAGGGGCGTGTCCCCCCTCCCCGTCCCCTGCCTGTTGTCGCCCACTTTTCAAGTACCGCGTGACTAGACCCATGACACGGGTCCCTTGAGTATGTCGACTCTGGAGAAGATGACTGGTGCTCCTTCAATCATGATTATCAACAATATATGCCTAGATATGCATCATGAATTAATGGAACGGATGCATTTGGAGTGAAGAAATTAGTAAAGAAAGTTTGTCTTTACCTAGACATTTAGGACTACATAGTGCAGCTATGCGCCTTTATAGCCTGCATGAAGGCGTCAAATGGTCAAAATTATCTATAAAAGCGGGAGGCAGATTCAAGATCCTAAAAAGGACCTTGGTATGATGGATGATTTACCTTGCGCTAGGAAGTTTGTTAGGCCTATACGCGCTCTATGTCTTCTGAAATGCGGTGAGCGGCGATCCTCGCGAACGGGACTAAAAATTTGCATAAGGCGCTATATTGGAAGGATTCTTCAAACGGATAGAGGTGCGCTATTGCTAGTACTAGGAAACGACTGTTATGTTCTTCTTTATTATCGTTGGTAACATCATTATTATCACACATTTAATAAAACATGATAATAATGAATGATATAGACACATTTGGCTTAATGTCAGGTCGTCATTTTTTTTTTGGGGGGGGGGCCAAACGATTGGGGGGGGGGGGGGGGGGCACGTGCCCCCCGTGCCCCCCCCCCCCCCCCGTAGCTACGCCATTGTGCACAGGACCTCCTCCCCTGCGAGACCTGCCTCGTGTAAAAGTAGTCGACAAAAGAACACACAGGTAAAAGACGAATTTCTAACGATAGCTAGAGCACGCGGCACGTGCTTTGTTTTAAAGAGCCATGGGTAGAAATTGATTCAATTTCCGAAATCACAATTAAAAAAACATTACAAAGATAGGAACAATTACTGTATACATAATTCACTGTAAATAAATCAAATGAATTCGGATGGATGGCCCATTCAGCGCCGTCTTTGTAGACATGGCTGGTCTTCCATGGGTTCCCATGCGTGAACAATACCGTCATGTGGGCTGGGGAAATTATTTTCTTTCGGTTTATTCATTCATTATTAAGTCTTTAAAAATGCAATAAAAAAAAAACAATAACAAAATAACCTTGACTTCGTGCGTGTAATTGAAATCAGAGTAAACAATAAACAATCCAGAATAGGGAGGTGCAGAGCCGGCTATTTACCTATTACGGCTCTGGGGAGGAAGTCGGTAAAACGTTTTACGCTCAATTCGTTCGGGAAAAGGAATTATAATATACTGAGCATAAACAAGAAAAAGGACACTTCTTTACATCGGGTACTTAAGAGGATCTATACTATCCACCTTTCGCAAGCCCAAATTCAAAAGTTGTTGTCTTTTATGAAAGGAAATGTCCATTGGAGAGGTAGTTTGAGAAGATTAGGACTTCTTATAGTGGAATTATATTGACTTTCAGAAGAAAGAAAAAACGGTCGCTGCGACTGTTTAATTATTCTAGCATCTGCATACCCTTCACTGTATTTCGTGATTATACTTGAGGTTAAACATATTGGTTACGCTAAATCAAAGTGATTCAATCTATTTTTATGATAGTTTTAAATAAATGTATTTTTATTCTTGTAATTAAATATATGTCCTACTCTAGCAGCTGTGGTTTTTGTGATTTTAAATTGATAATTGATACTGTTTATATTTATGTCAAAATTATATGTATCCATTTTTATACACAGGACCATGTTTTAAAACAGTCTGTACTGACCATGTCATCCTGTATAAATATATTCAATAAATAAATAAATACATAAATCAGATTTTGTATGTAACATGTCGATGTTTCTTTCAACCTGGTAGAGGATAACAAATAATCAATGGTACATAGATTAATAATGGAAAGGAATTAGGCCTGATAGTTAGACTAGATATAATTATACAAAGCGATTGTTTTTTTCTAGCATCATTTAAATTATGTGCTAATGTGAAAACCAACTGGACGTACCTAGTATCATTTTGGTTTATGGAATGTGTTACTCAATTTGAATATGCCTACAAAAGAAGAACAGTATCTTAAAGGGATAGTTGAGTTCTGGTAAAGATAGTACAGTTTTGGTCAAACTGAATTTTTAGGTAGCAAAACCTGCACCATTACATTACAAACTAATAGTTATAACTCCACCATACTCGAAAAGAATACAAAATTACAAATGACTAAGTAAAAAGCCTGCTATCATTCAAAAAGAGCCGTTAAAACTCAAGAGGGCGCTCTCGAAACACTCATCGGTTTCAGCCATTTGAAATAAAATATTGTGCATTTAATGTTTTGTTGAAAAAGTGATTAGATAGAGAGATAATCAACAGCTATCTAAAAACCTCTTTTGTAAATTTTTGAAAAGAGGAAGCATTTAAAAAAAAAATGTAACGGCTGGTTCAAAATCGTTGAATATTTGTGGGGCCCCACATTTAATATAAACGGTTATGTTTATGGATATTTCAGCCATTACTGAACCGATTTAGATCAAATAAAGTTTATTCTGCCATTAAAATTGTATGCTCTTTTGAGTTTGACACTCAGTTTTTCATTGTGTCACAAAAAATTAGTTTGTGTAGCGCCTTCTTTACCAAAACTCAACTATCCCTTTAAAAACACTTGTAGCTCATATTTCTGTACGATGAAATACTTGATTATTGTACAGAAGAAAATACTCATCTTCAATTTTGGTATAAAATCCAGATAAAATCATCCATGCTCGCCTCGTCAAGGTCTTTATGTTTTTCTATCAATAGAAAACGGGGCTTCCACGCAGTCATTATGGTATTGATGGGCATTATTTAAAACAAAAGTGTTCTTGGTCATGTAATTTGTTCATTAAAACTTTCACTTTGATGGATTTGTATCTTATAATAAAGAGTTCAAAAGAAAAAAAATTTGAAAATTGTATTTAAAAAAAAATTAAATCTGAATGCAACAAAATGGGGAACTCAGTGACAAACGTGTAACTATCTTATAATCTACTGATGACGTTTGTTGAAAGGCAAGAAAGGGAATAGTGAAAATAAGAGAGAGAACAATATAGTTAATCAAAACGATTACTTTGTTTGTATACAATATCGCATTGTGTGCATGATTCATTGCACTTGACGCAATATCATATAAAAGAGCTAATAACATTGCAGGCCTGATAGACTGCCTCACAACTATTGATACAACCTTGGATCATACAGCGTTCAAAACCGTGCCATTGACTGGCAATCATTATTTTGTGCGCCAATTATTTGATGAAATTTGACCATGTTCACTGGTCTACATTGCTCAAATCAAGTTCTAATTAATGAGGGCATGTAGTAAAGAATAGTGGGAGAGAGCGAACTTTTTTAACACGATTTGTTTTGGTTTGGATAAAGAAAATAAAAAGGGGAAACTAATTTGTAGTTATGCATAATTTGGAATAAGATGAAAACTTAATTAATTCTATTACTAAGTAATATTTTTTTCTGTTTACGTCCGGGAAGTATGATTATCATTACTCCGGTCAGTTTGGATACACGCTGCGATCAATCCAGCACATAATATAGTACACAGCATGTCATTTTCCACTCACTGGGGAGCACTCTGGACAGGCACCTCGTACGTGTACACGGTGCATAGGAAGTACGTTCCAGTCTTTTGGGGTACAACATGTATACACTTGGGTTGGCATTCTCATCAGTGGCTCAACTTGAGCCTGGTCTAAAAAGGCAAAGAATACCGATAACCAGTGTAACCCTTTTGCACCTGAACACCTATTGTCTTGTTGCTGTTCGCCATTCCATAATTCATGTTTAGGCCTCAATATTTATAAGACTGAGTTTCAAATATTCCTTCCACAGTTTCATTTCTATTCGATTTTTGTTCCATGTAGCGATTGTAGACATTGAACACACCAGGGGGTGTTTCACAAAGATCCTAAGTTGAACGTAACTCTAAGTTGGACTTACAAATTATGAAAAGCCGGTAGTTTCTTTGAAAAAGTTTGTAAAAGTTCTTTTAAAAGCCATGTACAGTGTTGATTCGAGCCATTAATATTTTATATCATCAAGGAGATTTTATGGTTTTGTTGTAAAGTTTATGAAAAGTCTAAAATAATGTACTTGCATTTTTTTACTTTTTAATATATCGTATTCAAAGGCTACAAATGGCTTACCATAATTTGTAAGTCCAATTTAGAGTTAAGTTCAACTTGGGATCTTTGTGAAGCACCCCTGACGTTTTGATTAATATTGTTTTTACCATTAGGCATTAGCGAACTACTAGCAAAGTTATTTAATCTACGTATTTATATTGAAACAAATTACCACTGCGGTTGACCGACCCCACTTTTACAACTATTTCTGCGTGTGTATTTCTCATTGTATTTCAATGTTATGCCCGCTTTAATAAACTATTAGTAGTCAATAATGTAAAGTGTTATTTCTTGTATATCGCCTTCATAAGTTTCGACATGACGGTAAGTTGTATCAGTAGGCTATACCATGGTAGTAGGGTCCATGGCTACACTCTAAAAACACCCGGGTCAGAATTGACTCGGAAAAGAGTCCGTTGGGGCCACACTCCGTTCAGGGTCAAAAAATGACCCGGAATAGGGTCATGAAGACCCGGAATGGGGTCACATCTGACCCCATTCCGAGTAATTTTTGACCCGGAATGGAGTGTGGCTCCATCGGACTCTGTTGTCTGACCCGGGTTTGTTTTAGAGTGTATACACGGCTCTGTCAGTGTAGATCAATGACCTATATTATTTGTACCCCATTCTCTCTTCTCCTCTAAACCACCGCCCCCATGCTTACATCTTTCTACACTCTTTTCATATTTCCTCTACCTGATTAATTCCTCACAACTTTGTTCTTTAAACTATAAACAAATAGCAACGAACCAATCTATCTAATCTTCAATTGTATACATCCATCTAGCCACTCTTCCGTCAATCCACTCATTCTAAAATCACTCCATCCATCCATCCATCCACCTTTCCATTCATTCATCACCCACCCGTCAATCCATCCACCCACCCTGCCATCCACCTACCATCCATCCAAACATCCACTCATCCTTCCATCCTTCTTTCTATCCATTCATATTTTTATCAGCCCATCAAAATATCAATCGATCCATCTATCCCTCCATTAATTAATACATTAGTTCATTGATTGATTCATTGAATGAATGATTGATTCATACATCCATCCATCCATTCATTCATTCATTCATTCATTCATTCATTCATTCATTCATTCATTCATTCATTCATTCATTCATTCATTCATTCATTCATTCATCCATTCAATCATTCATTCATTCATTCATTCATCCATCCATCCATTCATTCATTCATTCATTCATTCATCCACCCACCTTTCATCCACCCTCCATCCATCCATCCATCCATCAATCCATCCATCCATCCATCCATCCATCCATCCATCCACCCTCCATCCATCCATCCACCCGTCCATCCATCCATCCCTCCATATATCCATCCATCCAACCACCCATTCATCCATCCACCCACCTTTCATCTACCCTCCATCCACCCATCCATCTATCTACTCACCTTTCATCCACCCACCATCCATCCATCCATCCATCCATCCACCATTCATCCATCCATCCACCCACCTTTCATCCACCCTACATCCATCCATCCATCCATCCACCCGTCCATCCATCCATCCATCTATCCATCCATCAATCCATCCATCCATCCATCCATCCACCCATCAATCCATCCACCCGTCCATCCATCCATCCATCCATCAATCCATCCATCCATCCATCCATCCATCCATCCATCCAACCATCCATCCAACCATCCGTCCATCCACCCGTCCATCCATCCATCCATCCACCCTCCATCCATCCCTCCATCCATCCATCCACCCATCCATCCATCCACCCACCTTTCATCCACCCTCCATCCATCCATCCATCCATCCATCCACCATTCATCCACCCACCATCTTTCCATCCATTATCTACCACCCCCTCACACTCTCCCTCTCTCCCTCTCTCTCCCCTCTTCTTCTCTCTCTACATATCTGTGAGTTTATCTTTGATTCACTTGTTTCTTTGTACGAGAAGTGTGATTCATTGGAATCATATTCTACATTCTGAATCGTTGAATTCCTTGAAGGCATGATAGTTGGTGAAAATAACTTGAAATAGAATCATTTCTGTAATAGGCTTTGCCATATTTTTGTTTTTATTCCCGATGAAATACCAAAATATACATAAGATTGGATTGCTAATTATAAACATTATCATCATTAACGTACCGAAATATACATTTGTAAATATGGAATGGCATTTTTAAATACTTTACATAAAGGCACCATGGACAAATCAGAAAAATACAGTCAATAGCGTATAAATAATAAACATTATTAGAATAATTTTAAAGTGATCAATGCTACAATGAAATCTTAAATCCAAACATTTATAAGATTTCTGGTGTACTGTTTCTGGTGAGCTTGGTTGTTTTAATCAATATGGTATTAGAGAAATTACAAACATTTTTTTCTTCAAATGTTTCGAATTGTCATGATTGCGGAACATTTTTCGATTGATATACAAATCAATGGAAAGTAGCTAATATCTTATATCAATACCCACTGTATTACTAGGTAAATAATACTCTTTATATGAAACTACATTAAGCATCGTTTAGAAGAATTTTCTGATAACATTGGTCCATGATTGAAATCTCAAATATCACTTTTTGAAACAACATTATGAAGTTAATGAAACACTTGAAAATCTTGTATGAGAATATTTCAGTTCACTGTGTAGAGTCAAAACATCACACTGGGTGATGTATAATCCTGTTTTATATGAGAATATTTCAGTACACTGTGTACAGAGTCAAAACATCACACTGGGTGATGTATAATCCTGTTTTATAAACGTAACAATATAATTAACCCAAAGGCTTCTTCAGAAACAAAACATATTACACTGGGTGATGTATAATCCTGTTTTATATGAGAATATTTCAGTACACTGTGTAGAGTCAAAACATCACACTGGGTGATGTATAATCCTGTTTTATAAACGTAACAATATAATTAATCCAAAGGCTTCTTCAGAAACAAAACATATTACACTGGGTGATGTATAATCCTGTTTTATATGAGAATATTTCAGTACACTGTAGAGTCAAAACATCACACTGGGTGCTTTATAATCCTGTTTTATAAACGTAACAATATAATTAACCCACAGGCTTCTTCAGAAACAAAACATATTACACTGGGTGATGTATAATCCTGTTTTATATGAGAATATTTCAGTACACTGTAGAGTCAAAACATCACACTGGGTGCTTTATAATCCTGTTTTATAAACGTAACAATATAATTAACCCAAAGGCTTCTTCAGAAACAAAACATATTACACTGGGTGATGTATAATCCTGTTTTATATGAGAATATTTCAGTACACTGTAGAGTCAAAACATCACACTGGGTGCTTTATAATCCTGTTTTATAAACGTAACAATATAATTAACCCAAAGGCTTCTTCAGAAACAAAACATATTACACTGGGTGATGTATAATCCTGTTTTATATGAGAATATTTCAGTACACTGTGTAGAGTCAAAACATCACACTGGGTGATGTATAATCCTGTTTTATAAACGTAACAATATAATTAATCCAAAGGCTTCTTCAGAAACAAAACATATTACACTGGGTGATGTATAATCCTGTTTTATATGAGAATATTTCAGTACACTGTAGAGTCAAAACATCACACTGGGTGCTTTATAATCCTGTTTTATAAACGTAACAATATAATTAACCCACAGGCTTCTTCAGAAACAAAACATATTACACTGGGTGATGTATAATCCTGTTTTATATGAGAATATTTCAGTACACTGTAGAGTCAAAACATCACACTGGGTGCTTTATAATCCTGTTTTATAAACGTAACAATATAATTAACCCAAAGGCTTCTTCAGAAACAAAACATATTACACTGGGTGATGTATAATCCTGTTTTATATGAGAATATTTCAGTACACTGTAGAGTCAAAACATCACACTGGGTGCTTTATAATCCTGTTTTATAAACGTAACAATATAATTAACCCAAAGGCTTCATCAGAAAGAATTCATAATTATGTCAAATGTACATTATATTAACAAAACATTTCGTCATTGTGTAAGTGATAAATCTCGCTGAAAGGATAGTACATTCTTTTAAGCAATACTCTATTATTTGTTTGTTGTAAAACAACAAATAGTTATTAGAATATTAATGGGGTAGTACTGGTCAAACTGAATTGTATTAACTAAAACGTGTACTTTAAACACCATTAGTTATAATTCAACCATGCTCAAATAGTACGAAAACTTGCAAACGGCTAAGCTAGATTACTGTTTTCATTTAAAATTCAGACGTTAGTATTAAAGGACGCCTTCTGTACACTGGGAACTTTCAACAATTAAAAAAAAAAAAATTATCGAATTAATATTGGGGCCTAACATTTATTTAAATCTGATATATTTACAAATATTCCTGAACCTGTTCCTGAACCGAGTTTGGTCAAACAAAGTTGATTTTGTTTGAAGAATCATGTGACTTATGAAATAGTACCCTTAGTTTGTCATTACCTCGCAAATAAGTTATTTTTGAGCACCCTCTAATCCCAAATGGTACTAATCATTTGCATGGCATGCCCTAATAGCGTATGGAGACATTGAGAAGAAAAGAGGATTCGTAGAAGAACTTTTTAAAGCAAAACTCGTTATATCTATATAATAATCTTAACAAATAATCATGAAAAATGTTTACCGGTAAATGCATTACAAATTATTACAATCCAGAACAATGGCATAGATTTAATGATTGTACAAGATCAATGGCTAGTTGTAACAACAAATATTATTAACAGAAGAGATAAAGAAAAAACTGATGTTGTAGAAGGCACTACTGCGTGGGTACTCGAACTGAGACAAACGTTCTCCTACGCCCATGCTCTCTGTCATCCTTTAAAGGGGTAGTCCGGGCCTGATATACTATTCGTTTTTTGAATAAGCAGAACAAGACGAATGATTGGTGAAAATTTGATCAAAATCGGACAAGAAACACGGGAGTTATACCTGTTTGAACATTATGTAATAATGAGCGATCGTTTCAAAATTGCCGCCATATGCAACCTCATTCACGAGCACCTCGCCATGGCTTTAGTACATGAAAATACACTTATTTCTCATTTTTCGATGCTAAAAATTAACTTTTCTCTCCTTTTTTCACGAATTCATAAAAGAATATCGATGGGGCAACCTCATTTGAATGTGTAAGCTCATAAATTTGCTTTGTTATGAAGACAATTTAAATTTTGTTAAATTTCCATGTAGAAGTCAAAATGGCTGCAGATCGCAAGTGACGTCACGATCGATAGCAATTGCGAACGATACTAAAAATCGGAGCAAAGTTCGTCCTGTCATAACTTTTTTATTGCTTATCCGTTTTGGCTCAAATTTTCGATCCCGATTCTTCATATTCACCTCATTTTATAGCAAATATCACATTTCTGGGGTGGAATTCCTCTTTAATTAGGGCCGCAGCTATATAATACTGAAACATAAGAAATAAAAGGACGAACAAAAACAAGAATATGAGGTCTGCACCCAGCATGACGTCACTGCGCCATGACCTTTTCATGGGAACATGATCTCCGATATTACGTAGAGAAGGTCAATGGGAAACGCAGGGCTCCCGTGGTTGTTGTTGTTGTTGCTGTTGTTGTTGTTGTTGTTGTTTTTTTTTGGCGTCCATTCAAGATGAGTATACGCTCCTGTGGCCACGGTCTTTGACTTCAGTGGTGAAGCGTGGTCGGACGACGGACGGTCTAAAAACCGCCCAAGAGAGACACACTTTACAATCTGTATGGGTGGGTAGGTCAATTTGCTTACAAGTAAACTAATTTTGATGGGAGAGTGAGGGCGTCAAACCTGTCTATAGAGACCGCCCAATGGAGGAATAATACAAGTGATCTGTATGGGTATAGGTCAATTTGCTTGTAAACTAATTTTGATGGGAGGGTGGGGCACTCTATGTCAAGTCAAACCTGTCTATAGAGACCGCCCAATAGAGGCATAATGTGCATGCATCTGTATGGGTAGATCAATTTTCTTTTAAACTAATTTTGATGGGAGGGTGGGGGCACTATTATGTAAAGTCAAACCTGTCTGTAGAGACCGCCCAAGAGAGATCTGTATGGGTATAGGTCAATTTGCATGTAATTTAATTTTGATGGGAGGGTGGGGGCGCTCTATGAAAAGTCAAACCTGTCTATATAGAGACCACCTAAAATAATGGAATGTTCCCCTCGGGATTTTAAATTCTATTTCGTGAAGAAAATAAGTCCCTCGACTACGTCTCGGGACTTATTTCATGATTTTCCCGACAGCAAAGATAACAACAATTACTGTTTTATCATGTGAATTGCCATGTAACAGTGCCATGTACTGTATTTACTAAGTCAGGTGATAATATGTTTTAGGGAACGTTGATATTGATCTTTATATACACAGGTGGTGGTCGCTAGAGTTGGTTTGACTGTAATTTCCTATTTTTTAAAAGTATTTTCCCCATAATAGTGTTCGTTATTGTTTATAATAGCTGTATGTATATTGGTCCGTTTCTCAATTGAGAAATACATGCATTATTATAGTAGGTTTTGTGTGGGGCGGGGGGGGGGGGGGGGGGGTCATGCCTCCTGTATAGCTACACTACTTTTTATCCACTGTTGTGAATGTTTAAAGGTAATATTGAGTGTTGGTGGGTTGCATGCATAAAAGTGGTACCAAATTTGACTATGACACATGCATATACAATTCCCGACAGGGATCATATTTGTTTTAATGTTATAATTATAACAATCATGCCTATAAGCAATTTATTATTGATACGCATTTGCATGAAGTAAGTGACACACTTATATGTGTTTTATAGCTCTATAAGAATCTATTTCCAATACTCCATTTCCAAAATGTCCCCCACACGCACAGCCCGTCCCTCAACCAGGCCTACGATTCTGTTACTTGGATCACCCAAAGACCCCCAAATAAGATTTAGATGTGGTATAATGGTTTACACTCATGAAACACAGAATAACAAAATAGTATCGTATTTTCTTGCGTTTTACCGCTCTAAAGAAGTAAGAACCCGTTTCCCGAAATTCCACGATTCACATGATTCGCATGTTTGTGGCAAAATTGGATCGTTGTTATTAGTTTATATTAATATATGATATATTTTTGATAAACATAAATTAGATAGACCGTATATATTTGTTGCTTTGTGAGGTGCCGAGGGTGCAAGGATTCTGTTGAGGAAGGTGCCCAGTGATAATATTATGGCTGATATGGTGGCGGTGGGGGCGCTGTTACAATTTTTGAACCACATAAATACAGTACTAGAAATAATTATTCTATGGCAGAGTACTGAAAGACAAAATAGTTGTTATATCGTAGGTCTATCGTACACGACCCAGTATTGAGACAAAGATTATCCTGTACCTGCCGTGGCATAAACTAAGGGTAGTTTGAATTTCAATTCACGACATTGTTGTACGACATGCATTTATTTGTACGACTGTCGTGCGACTATCGTAAGACACAGCAAAACAAACCACGACATCCCTCAAATTTTCGTAGGGAACCTGTTGAAGGTCCATTCTGACCAGGGCCCCGTTAATTCACGAAAGGGTCTTAACTGTCACGTGTCTACATTATTCAGTCATAGTCACGTGACAATTAAGGCGGTCTTTATTTAGATTAGACCCTTTCATAAAACCGGGGCCCTGGGGGCTATTATTTATCTCTTTTCCCGTGGTGTTATATGGTGGCATTAAAGTGATATTTTTACGAAAATGTGTGAAAGTGTATTCAAATTTGCAAAATTTCCGCGAGCATGTCTTCTCATTCGCGAAATTATTTTGCGGACCTTTTGCAAAAGTGAAGACAGTTACCCAAGATTTTCGCGAAATGTTTACACTTTTGCGAAAAAGTTTAGAAAAAGTCCGTAGTAGTACAAAATGATTATAATTTTGCAAACACGCTCAACTAATAACAAGTCAAAGAGGTATAATAGGTCTCTCTCTCTCTTCTATGTCGCCCTCTCAGTTATTAACATTACAGTTTACCAATTTTTGAACGTTGAAGGGGATAATGAGCTACCCAATTTGTAAGTACACTTTTATTTTTTTCATAGAAATTTGTTATTATCGAGTTCAAGCTCTATGAGTGTAATTTTGAAATCTATATTGTTATTGTCCAATATAAAGTTATGGGCGTAGTCTAATGATAAGAAGGTTTATGAAGACAGGACGCCGCCAGTCGTTTCTTTGGGGTTGTCAATTATTCTCTCTTCCTCTCTCTCTCCTCTTTATTCACTTCCTCTCTGTTGCTATAATTATCTTATCGATTTATCCCTTTGTTCTTTCTTTATCTATACAATCAATTTATTCAAATCTACCGACCTATTCATAATACTATCCTAGTCATAATACTTTCCATCTATCCAGCCTTCCCCATATTCTCCCACTCGCCCATCCATCACTTCATCCACTTGTCCTTTCATCCATTCATTCACCCTCCCATCCATCCATCCGTCCATCTATCCACCCAACTTTCATCCACCCTCCATCCATCCATCCATCAATCCATCTTTCCATCCATCCATCCATCCATCAATCCATCCATCCATCCATCCATCCATCCATCCATCCATCCATCCATCCATCCATCCATCCATCCATCCATCCATCCATCCATCCACCCATCCATCCATCCATCCAACCTCCCATCCATCCATCTATCCACCCACCTTTCATCCACCCTCCATCCATCCATCCATCAATCCATCCATCCATCCATCCATCCACCCACCTTTCATCCATCCATCCTTCCATCCATCCACCCTCCCACTATCCATCCTTTATCTATCAACCCCTCACACTTTATCCTCTCTTCCTCCTTGTCTCTCTCTATATATCTAGGAGTTTATCTTTGCTTCACTTGTTTCTTCGTACGCGACATGCCAGAGGGTTGATTTAATGGACTAACATTCTACATTCTGAGTCTGGAATTCCTTGTAGTTGGTGTAAATAACTTGAAATATAGAATCATTTCTGTTATATAGAATTTGTCATTTATTTTTATTCCCGAATATATACCAAAATAAACATAAGTTATAAAATATGCTGATTATATACATACATTATAATCATTAATGTACCGAAATATACATTTGTTGATATGGAATGGCATTTGTTATACGTTATAGAAAGGCACAATGGAAAATGAGAAGAAAAAAAAGTCACCAGCGTATAATATACATATATAATATATTCAATCATTTATGATTATTCTTTGCAATCATTTACATATGGGAAGAAACCAAAGCTGCATGTATTAGTTCACTTTTTGCTTGTATATATATATATATATATACATTTGTATATATATATATATACATAATTATAATAATTGTACACTGATCAAAATATGCTTTAATGAAATCTTGTTAAAATGCAAACATTTAACAGTTTTCTGGTGTACTGTTTCTGGTGAGCTTTGATACTTGTGATCAGAGAAATGACAAAGATTGTTTTATTCGAATGTCTCGATTGTCATGATTGACAGTAAATTGAAGTAAATAATATCTGATATAAATTTCCACTTTTTACTAGGAAGTAGTACTGTGTTAATGAACCTATTACGCATCATTAAGAAAAATCCTCCGATGATAACTGGTACATGATTGAAATCTCAAATATCACTTTTTGAAACAAAATTATGAAGTTAATATATCACTTTAAAATCTTGTATGAGAATATTTCAGTACACTGTGTAGAGACAAAACATATTACACTGGGTGCTTTATAAACGTAACATTATAATTAATCCAAAGGCTTCATCAGAAACAATTCATAATTATGTCAAATTTACATTGTATTAACAAAACATTTCGTCATTTTATGAGTGATAAATCTCGCTAAAAGGATATTACATTCTTTTAAGTAATACTCCATATTATTTTGTTTGTTGTAAAACAAACAAATATTTACTAGAATATTAATGGGGTAGTACAGTTCTGGTCAAACGGAATTGTATTACAGTAATTCAACAATTTTCAAAGGGTACAAAAACTTGTAAACGGCTAAGTTAGAACACTGTTTTTTATTTTAAATTCAGACGTTATTACTAAAGGGCGCCTTCGATATGTACACTGGGAACTTTCAACAATTAGAAGAAAAAACACGTACCGGTAGGTAAAATATTTAGACAATGTGTAGGCTATACAAATATTTTCCTAAATTATTGAATTAATGTTGGGGCCCAACATTTATTTAAATCTGATATATTTATAAATATTTCAGCTGTTCCTGAACCGAGTTTGGTCAAACAAAGTTTATTTTGAAGCGCCCTCTATCTATACTACACTCCCTTTAGTGTAATAATTAGCATGGCATGCCCCAAGCGCGTGTGGAGATCCTAAGAAGAAAAAAGAGGACGAAGAAGACTTAAAAGTAAAAAAACACACATTATTTACAGAAACATTCTGAAATAATCATGAAAAGTGCTATAATACACTACAAATTATTATAATCCAAAACAATGACATAGATTTGATAATTTCACTAGGACAATGGCGAATTCATGTAATAACAAACATTATAATGAGCAGAGAGACTGGCAGAGAGAAAAACGTATATAAACTAAATAAAATTATATTTGTATTTAAAACAGAATTACATCGATGCAATACCAACGCAAGAAGAAAAAGACGATAACAATGACGATTTTGGCACAAGGCACACTGATGTCTGTTTTAGTCCTCACGGGCACGGTCTACCCAGGCTGCGATGGCACTTCTTTTGACCACCAACACGATCACGATGGCGGCCACGAAGATCAGCCCAACAACGATGGCAGCTGAAACGCCACCGGAGGGAAGCCCTGGGTGTCAAAAAAGGTAAAAGATTACACAAAATTAGAAAAAAATGTGCCATTAAAATATTATCACCGCAGAAAAATGTTTTTCACATATTAGAACTGTTACAGGCATAATTCGATTATCCTCCATTGTGTCTTTCTATTGGTAAATAACTTGCTATGTTGTAGGCTATATATAAGATAATAATCATGTGCAATCATCTTTTGGACAACATTTGCGCAATACTAAATACAATTCAAGAGATCATGAACATTTTCATCCAAGCCGATATATCTTTATTAATTAATATCCAAAACCAATAAAAGTATACATTATTAGAAAGGATATTGAATCAGAAATCCCTAAATCATGTTTTGAAAACAATACTATCGGGCTTGCAAAAATATGTCAAAATATAATGAAATGCGAGAAAAGGTAACTTTCAAAGTTGGAGAAAAATCTTGTCTACATTACCGTATATCATGTTACGTACATATTCTGATTATCCTTAATTACAACTTTCTTTTGGAACATTAAGTGCAATCCTAGGTTTAATATGAGATAAAATGATTGTGTGCAAGCATCATTTTATTATTGGACAAAGTTTGTACAAAATTTCAGGATGTCATGACAAATTTAATCTAAGTCGAAATGTTTTGTATTAATCGACATTCCAAAACCCATGAAAGTATGTATACATTGTGGGGAACGGTATTTCATCAGGAATCCAAATAAGATTAGCCTAACAGTTTAGGGTGTGTCATCAACATAGGGCAGAATATGATTTAAAAAAAACAAAAACAATAGCCTACCAGAGCCGTCTCCCACCGGGTGGCAGAACATGATAATGATGAAAGCCACTAGAACGACTCGTTGTAAGAAGTGCATGATGCGTGGGTGGTGGAGGCAACGTCGCCAGAAGAAAGCCTGTGTATTTGACAAAATGGGCAATAAGATGTAATCAGTGGCATGATATTAAATACTATATAATGTCATAATGCAGAAATGACAAGGGGTTGATAACATCCATTGATATACTGAGTCAGTGGTGTAGCGAGGGTCAACAGATTGGGGGGGCACAACTGCGAGGGAGCGTAGCGCCCGAGGGGGGGAGGGTGTGGGAGGGGGGTGTCCCCCCTCCCACGGTAGGGAGCTTTTGCAAATGTTCACTCGAAATAATGCAATTTGGTGCATACCTTGGAAGGAAATTTGATAAAGTATAAAAAGACAATCGAACCTACGTGTACACACACACCAAATTCAAATACGCTCACAGGCTTATTTGGGGGAGGGTTTTGGGTGGATCTGTAAATGATTCGCTTGATGTGGAAGGTTTATTTTCAATAAGGGGGGCAAAATGTTCTCTAAAGTGGGGGGGGGGGGGGGGCATAGAGTACAGAAGCCATGACGTCATAACAATCCTTTTTTAGAATTTTCAAATTTGAACTTCATTTTCATAAATAGCATGAAAAATAATGTATAAATACCGAAAATCAATTGAATATGTTAAGTATTGGCTGAGATATGCCCATCCAAATTAATTTTACTTCAATGGGCAATCAGTGTTATATAGTGCACTGGTTCATAAAGTTATGAACCAGTGCACTATAACACTGATTGCTTATTGGGGAACAAAATCATTCGGATGGGCATATCTCAGCCAATACTTAACATATTCAATTGATTTTCAGTATTTAGACATTATTTTGTATGCGCTGAAAATGAAGTTCAAATTTGAAAATTCTAAAAATAGGTGTTTATGACGTCATAGATGACATCACACTTCACCACTCTATTGCGATTGAGCGAAGCGACCAAGCGAGAGTCCAAGGGAGAGTATGGGAGGGGGAGCTTTTGCAAATGTTGGGCTTTAAATTGTGCGATTTGATGCATACCCAAGACAGAAATATATGATTCGTAGTTCAAGCTATATAATCAAACAGACATAATGAAGGGTTGCCAACGTTGAGCCAGAGGTGAGAGCGGGGGGGAGGGTGTGGGAGGGGGGTGTCCCCCCTCCCACGGTAGGGAGCTTTTGCATTGTTTGACTTGAAATTGTGCAATCTCGTGCATACCTAGATAGGAAATTTGGGCTTAAGATTTACTGTATCTGGGTAAGCGTCTTATGATTTGATAGACCAGAAATTTTAGATATATTTTTCACGAAGGAAACAAATAATTGACATACTAATAAATATGCACCCAAATACACACACATATCGTTTCTAGTATCATACGCAGTTCCAATATAAACCATATGCAACAGTATGTATGATCTAACAACATACATCCAGGAATGAGTCCCGAGGGAGCGAAGCGACCAAGGGCTGGGGCAGAGCCAGAGAGGGGAGGGTTTGGGAGGGGGTATCCCCCTCCCACGGCAAGGAAACTTTTGCTTATTTGGACTTGAAATTGTGCATTCTGGTGTATACCTAGAGAGGAAATTTGGGCTTAAGATTAACTGTAGTTGGGTTAGCGTGTTATGATTTGATCGACCAGAAATTTTAAATATTATTTTTCACGTAGAAAACAAATAATTGACACACTAATACATATGCACCCCAACACACACAAAAACAAAAACAAATATCGTTTCTAGTGTCATACACAGTTCCAACAAAAACAATTATGCCACATTATAAATTATGATCCTTCAGCAATATACAGCCAAAAATGAGTCCCGAGGGAGCGAAGCGACTGAGGGCTTTAGCAGAGTCAGAGGGGGCGGGGGGGGGGGGGGGGGGGTTGGGAGGGGGTATCCCCCTCCCACGGTGAGGAAGATTTTGCATTTATATACTTGAAATGATGCAATTAGGTGAGGGAAATTTAGAATCTGAGAGTTGGCAACCCTGATAATGTATGCATATTAAAAAGTGGGAGTGACAAGTCACAATCAACTCCACTCTCAAATGTATGGGGGAGGGGCATGTCCCCCCTCCCCGTCCCCTGCCTGTTGTCGCCCATTTGGTCAAGTACCGCGTGACTAGACCCATGACAAGGGTCCCTTGAGTTATAGGTTCAGTAGGCCTATGCTCAACTGATGCAGATGTCGACTCTGGAGAAGATGACTGGTGCTCTTACAATCATGATCATCAACAGTATGCCTTTTATGCATCATGAATTAATGGAACGGGTGCATTTGACTTGAAGAAATTAGTCAAGGAAGTTTGTCTTTGCCTAGACATGTTGGACTACGTAGTGCAGCTATATGCGCCTTTATAGCATGCATAATATGCGTAAAACAGTTAAATGTTTCTATAAAAACAGGAGGCAGATGCAGGATCCTACAGAAGCCCCTGGTATGATGGACGATTTACGATGCGCTAGGCAGTTTTGTTAGGCCTATTATATATGCGCTCTAAGCTTCTGAAATGCGATGAGCGTCGATCCTCTCGCTGGGACTGATAATTCGCATAAGGCGCTATATTGCAAGGATTCTTCAAACTGATATAGTAGGTGCGCTATTGCTAGTACTATGGAACGACTGTTATGTTCTTCTTTATTATCATTGATAACATCATTATCATTACACATTTAATACTATACATGATATAGACACATTTGGCTTAATTTTGGGTGGTCATTTTTTTGTTTTTTTTTGTTGGCCAAACGATTGGGGGGGGGGGGGGGGGGGGGCACATATTTCACATATTTAGCCCCCCCCCCCCTTCGAGGTGTCATTTATTCATTACATTTGATTTTTGACTCTCGATACAGAACTGCCCCAAAGAAACTCAAATAGTAATTTATCAATTCTTTTTATCATGTCTACTGGACACAAAATAACTGTTACAATTAATGGGCAATAGGTTATAACATCTGACATCAAGCTCACATTTCACTTCTTTTTCGATGAAACTTTCACACATCTTTCAGAATACACTCACGATGATATTGATTGTTTCAAATACATATAATTGTAGGAAAGTCTTATGAAGTTAAAGGGGTAGTACAGTTTTGGTAAGGCTGAACTTTAGTAACCAAACCTGGACAGTAACATTATAAACTAATAGTTATAACTCCACCATGCTCGAAAGGTATACAAAATTACAAACGACTAAGTAAAAAGCCTGTTATCATTCAAAAAGAGCCATTAAAACACAAGAGGGCGCTTTCTGAAAAGGCATTGGTTTCAACCATTTTTCATACAAAATAATGCATGTGATGTTTTATTGAAATAATGATTAAATAGAGAGATCATCAACAACTATTTAAAAAACGCTTTTGAACATTTTTGAAAAAGTGCAAGCATTTTTTAACATTTTTTTTTTAAATCATCTAATTATTTGGGCCCCAAATAATTATAAGATCAGATATATTTATTGATATTTCAGCCGTTTCTGGGTTTTTGACCAAATAAAGTTTGTTCTGCCATTAAATTGCATGTTCTCTCAAATTCGACACTCAGTTTTTCATTACCTCACAAAAAAAATGTGATGTGCAGCGCCCTCTTTACCAAAACTAAACTACCCCTTTAATGGATCACCTTTAATTAATACATTTGTTTAGGAAAGTGGCACAGAGTGGTACAGTGTGAGAGACAGATCACGAATGCGAGAAAGAGAGAGACAGAAAACGAAAAAGAAAGAGGGAACGATATACTCGAGAGTAGATTTTACAAAATAATGAAGATGCTGCATGCATGTATATTGTATGACATAAGAAGTTTATGTAATTATGACAAGAATATGCGAACATTGATTCCGATACTATACATGATACAACATCTATACCGAAAGTATTTGATTATACAATGTCAGTACAATTTGAAAAGATTAATCTATTCTGACAAGCATTTCATTACAATATCTAAAACATTCATAGTATAAAACTGTATGTTACTTACCACCACAATAACAAATGCCCATAAGGGTAACATCAATTTATTTTAAAAAAACGACATACACAAGATGAGCCCTCGAGCCCCCCCCCCCCCCCCCCCCCCCCCCTCCCCAACAAAAAATGTTCACCACATCAGCGAGCGGGATGTGTAAATGAATTAAATGAGCAGCGGGGTGAATTGAAGCGTCGTAGACAATAAACACAGTGCACCAAAACTGCGTGGAATACACTGACAACAACCCCACACAACTGTCATCATGGTCATGCATGGTAGCGTTCAGTGCGAATTAATTAGGAACCTTTCTGCTCTGTTAACAAAGTCAACAAAACCTTTATTAAAACAGGATATTATAAGTCTATAATGTCATTTCAAACTAATTGTATTTAAGATGAAGACATTGTATTGTATGTAGTGACTGGATGTAGATTACGATTCGCTGTTCTATTCATATCACATTACACTTTGTATTAAGTCCCCCCCCCCCACCCCCCCCCCCCCCCCCCTAGCTTCATACGCACATGTGAATGGTAAATGATTGCCACGTTTTCATCATCAAAACATGTATTTTCTGATACAAAGTGCAACAAAAAAATTGCACTTTAAGTTTTATATGGCATATTGGGTACATTATTTGTTTATACGAGTAAGCATCTTCATTGAAGATGACCCAACACACAAATATGTTATGTAATTCAGTACTACTGCTGCATTGTTCTTAGTGGAACCATTTTTCAAAAGCATGCATTTTTTCTGAAACAATATGCCTTTTGATATGAAATTGTTGGGGATTAGAGTGGCCGAATTCATGTCCTGTTTTAATCTTTATTGGAGATGGCCGAATACACAAATCTGTTATGTAATTCAGTACTATACTGCTGCATTGTTCTTAGTGGAACT
This sequence comes from Echinarachnius parma, assembly GCA_037951105.1. Classification (NCBI taxonomy): domain Eukaryota; kingdom Metazoa; phylum Echinodermata; class Echinoidea; order Clypeasteroida; family Echinarachniidae; genus Echinarachnius; species Echinarachnius parma. Next base: position 233,413 of record JBAMJV010003200.1, read on the forward strand.
ATTTTTCAAAAGCATGCATTTTTCTGAAACAATAGGCCTTTTGATATGAAATTGTTGGGGATTAGAGTGGCCGAAGTCACGTCCTGTTTTAATCTTTATTGGAGATGGCCGAATTCACAAATCTGTTATGTAATTCAGTACTACTGCTGCATTGTTCTTAGTGGAAACATTTTTCAAAAGCATGCATTTTCTGAAACAATAGGCCTTTCAATATGAAAAGACTTTGTACAGTTATGACTATCCATAATACGAAATACGAACACTTCACATTTCAATCGTAAATATTATTTCTAAAAACCAAAACCTGTTCCATGCTTCTATTGGTTATACGAATACAATAAGGTATGAGAGAACCACTATAGTGTTTAAAGTAAGTTTTGTGGATATAATGATACTAAATCCCTTTAATTAAATTATTAGTTAAAGGGTAACTAAATAATAAAAAATAAAGACTTTGGTTGATCTATAATAATGAAAACATCACATATCTGTTCACTATTTGATGTACATTTTTGTCATATTTTTTATATTATTTTTTCTATTACTTCTTTCTGCTCAGCTTCAAAAAAAAAACCCGCCAGAAGCTATTGACTTCTGTGACATCATAATACCATTCAACCATCGGTCAGCTAGATGAACACAAGATATTGGTATGTCCACTGATCACCTATTTACAATAGCATTGTATGCTTTATACAATGCCCACTCACCATGAAAAGAAGGGATTCAATGAAAACATCCAACGCTAATGCAATAAGGTACTTAGTGGGTGAGAACATATCTTTTGTTTATGTTTATCTAGCTGATGATGGTTGAATGGTATTGTGATGTCACAGAAGTCAATAGCTTCTGGTTTGTTTAGGGGTGGATCTTAGCAGGTAGAATACAAATAATATACAAAATAATATACAAAATATGACAAAAATGTACATCAAATAGTCAACAGATATGTGATGTTTTAATTATCATAGATCAACCAAAGTCTTTAATTTTTTTATAATTTAGTCACCCTTTAAAGTGATACCTGTAAAGTGTCAGATATTGCGCAAAATGATATTTGAGACTTCAATCCTATATCAATATAATTGTAAAATACAATTGAAAGATTTGTGAAAGTTTGAAAGAAAACGAACACTGTTTACCTAGTGAAAAAAACGAATATTGAGTTCATATTTTATCACCGAATACTGATGGTCTGCCATACATTTGTCGCAGTAATGAATGATCCGTTTGAGATATTCGCACCCGTGTATGTTTACACACGTAGTACAGAATTCATGGAATTTGCACTCGCTCGGCTCAAAGTTCAATCTCCGAAATGTTCTCACGCGTGCTGCATGCGGACGTTCTCAGCTAGGACAATTGTACTTTTTTTTATCAAAAGCGTTAATCAACGTGATTGAAATAAAAGACTTAAATGATAATTATCTTCATACTAAAGGGATATTTGAAAAAATCAAACCCTATTTTATTCTTCTTTTACCATAAGCTAAACAACACGGTAGAAGAGAAACGAGGAAGCTCCAAGTAGTTTTCGTGGATTTGGACACTTTACAGGTATGACTTTAATCTATACCACCTATATACCCCACAAAGAAGGGCAGATAAGGGATAAAAGTTCACATGCATGGATGGGCCATTCCCCTTGTCCCCGTCTGTATTCCAACTAGCTACAGCAAGAGGCATGGTGACCAATGTAAGATGGTAGGAACACATTTAACATCGCTTAGTACGAGATCTTAACTAAACTAATCGCGTGCATGCAGTGTACTGCATGGTTACTCACAGCCGAGTTCTCGCCGCATCTTCCCCGATCGGAGCAGCACACGCGTCTGCCGCAGCTGGTTTGTCATGTTTGTTGCCGCAGCTCTCTCTCTGTATATACGATAGAGTCGGGTCATGGCTCGGCCAACTTCCCCGCACCTTCCAGTGTGTCGCTGGGTTGTCATATGTTGTCTCCACGGCTCTGTACTATAGAGTCGGGTTACGGCCGGGCAACTTAGCCGCATCTCCCCCGGTCATATCTATGAGTATACCGCTGGTTTGCCATGTTCTCTGTTGCGGCGGAACATGGGCACAGGGGGACAGGGGGCGGCATGGTCGGGAACAGAACACAACAAAGAAACTCCCTATTGTCTGCATGCCGACTGCCCTCGCCTCAGTCTCCCCCAGCCCCCCCCCCCCTCTTTCTGCCTCTCTCCCTCCCCCCTCTCCCCCCCCCCCCCTCTCCCCCCATCTATCTCCCCCTGCGTGACCCCTATGTGACCGGCGCTAGCTACGTGACCCGCGCACAAATAACAATATGTAAGCGATTACTAAACAAAATAACCATACCTCACTGGCTAGGCTACATGTAATTATATATTCTTAATTTTTGAGATCATTTTCCGTGACATACCTTTACAAATGTCGGCTTCACAATACCATTACAAGAATAAGTACAATATTGTTGTAAATATTATGCTAAATCACTTAAACTCCTTTATTGACCGATATATAGTTTGATGGAGGGACACATTCGTTTTTCATTCGTAGAATCCAAATTACAGGGCTGTTCGATCTGATTTTTGTGTGTGTGTGTTACATTCATCCCCATCCGTCAACTGGAAACTGTTCAGACGTTTTGTAAAAGAGGGACTATCCCTTTAAAAGGATAGTTGAGTTTTGATATAGATGGCGCTACACATAATAATTTGTTTGTGAGATAATGACAGACTGAGTGTCAAAGTTGAAGTTATACAAAGTTATACAATTTTAATGACAGAGTAAACTTCATTATTTTGATCAAAATCGGTTCGGAAACGGCTGAAATATCCATAAACATAACCATTTGTAATAAATGTGGGGGCCCAACAATTATTCGATAATTTTTAACCAACCGTTAACATTTTTCTTAAAATGATTCCACTTTTAAAAAATAGTCAAAGAGGTTTTTTAAATAGTTGTTGTTTATATCTCTCTATCAAATCACCGTTCAACAAACCATCACATGCACAATATTTTATTTAAGATGGTTGAAACCAATAAGTTTTTAGAGAGCGCCCTCTTGTGTTTGAACTGCTCTTTTTTTTTAATGATAACAGGCTTTTTACTTAGTCGTTTGTAATTTTTGTATTCCTTTCGAGCATGGTGGAGTTATAACGATTAGTTTGTAATGTAATGGTGCAGGTTTTGGTCAATAAAATTCAGTTTGACCAAAACTGTACTATCTTTACCAGAACTCAACTATCCCTTTAAGAGAATAGAAACTCCGCTGAAAGAAAATTAACTTCACATACTGTTGGACTCAATCCAAACAGACTGTTGGACACGATCCAAATTTATTAAGAAAACAAAAATTAAAGGGATCTAGTAACTTTGTTGACATGTGCAAAAAGTGATGAGTGGTTGATACAATGTATATTGTTGTTATCTAATATGTCTACAGTGTGTTGTGTGAAAATTTCAAGTTAAAGGGAGGTTATATGGCCGAGTAATGAGCTAAAATGCAAAGTGATATTCACTAACTCATTGCACTCACTTTGTACACTGTTTGGACGATCCAGTGGATAATTTAACATCTGAACACTTCAATCGTAAATATCTTTTTAACGAAAGGGAAATTTGAAAAACCGAATCCTGTCCCATGCTTGTATTGTTAATAGAAATACAACAAGGTATAGAGTACAGAAGCCATGACGTCATAAAAACACTTTTTTAGAGTTTTCAAATTTGGACTTCATTTTCAGAAAGAGCATAACAAATAATGTCCAAATACCGAAAATCAAAGGAATAGGTTGCGTATTGGCTGAGATATGCCCATCTGAATGAATTTTACTTCAATGGGCAATCAGTGTTATAGTGCACTGGTTCATAAATTTATGAACCAGTGCACTATATAACACTGATTGCCCATTGACAAACAAATCATTCGGATGGGCATATCTCAGTCAATACGCAACCTATTCCTTTGATTTTCGGTATTTGGACATTATTTGTTATGCTCTTTCTGAAAATGAAGTCCAAATTAAAAAAATTCAAAAACAAATGTTTATGACATCATTTATGACATCACACTTCACCACTCTAAGGGAACTGCTAGAATTCCAATTGGATTTTGAGGATTTGGACAATGTTACTAAGTCCCTTTAAAATTGTTTTTATTACAATCGTATGAACATCATTGAATTATATCGCCCATTTATTTCCCCGTCTTTACGTCATCCTAAACAAGGTCTTTCTTTACTCGCGGACTCAAAATGTAATCTGATATGATATATTGTGCCTTCTCATGCATAGCTCCTTTCTAAGGGCAACTCTTCTTCCTCATTTTCACCTGAACCCCACATGCAGCTCATCCTTTTGTACCATTGATCACATTTGTACCCCCATATTCCGCAGTGTAGGCAAAACGTGTCACATTCGGGCAAATCAATGTCATATTCGGGCAAATCAATGTCATATTCGGGCAAATCAATGTCATATTCGGGCAAATCAATGTCATATTCGGGCAAATCAATGTCATATTCGGGCACACTCATGCAATATTCGGGCAATGACATGTTACATTCCCGGGGGGGGGGGGGGGGGGGGGGCACTCGAATTATTTTTTGACGGGGGTGTGCCTCACGGAACTCTGAAATGGGGGTCTGAAGAGCTGACTACAAGCACAAAATATATGGGCCCGTATTCACAAAGGAGGTTTGTAAAAACTCCGGTTCAAACCCCGGTTTACATCTATGGAATGCCAATTGTTAACTGATGGAGAGAGAGTGTGTACCATCAACATTGTTAACAAGTAAGGAATTTACATTCTCTCTCCATCAGTTTACAATTGGCATTCCATAGATGTAAACCGCGGTTTGAACCGGGGTTTGTACAAACCTCCTTTGTGAATACGGGCCAAGGTCTTTGGAGCTACAAAAACCCCGAAACGGGAGTTAAGGGGTCTAAGGAGCAGACTAAAACTACCAAAAAAACATAGACATGGAGCTACCAAAGACCTACGGAAACCCTCAAAAAGGCTCAAATGGTGGTCCAAGGAGCCGAACTATAGAGAAAATGGACTTGGCGCTAGTCAAATACATAGCCAAGTCATTCCGGGGGACTATGGAGCCGAACTACAAGAAGAATAATGGACTTGGCGCTACTCAACTACCTAGCCAAGTCATTCCGGGGGTCTATGGAGCGGCAATTTTTGAAAATCGGGTATCTTTAGAGCTGCGATTGGGTGTGAAAAAGGGGTTCTTTTAAGCGGCACATACCCGTCTTACATTATACATGAGTGCCCCCCCCCCCCCCGGGTTACATTCTGGCAAACTCATGACATTTTAAAACAAAACAACGTAATTTTCGGTGAAAACTCGTCCCATATTCGGAGAAATTGTTTGTTCATGTTTGGGCATCAAAGAGATGAATACTTTCCCTATACGCCCATGGTTATAAGTGAATGAGTGCCTGGCTGGGTCATCAGATCTCCAATCAAAATCCCTTATCACATATCTGGTTTATTAACTTAAACTATCCCTAAAAGACATAATTTCTGATTTAATGTTCCAAGTTGCCGATTCATTAAACATCAACCAGTTATCATGCAGGCTTTGGTTTTGCCGTCAGTCAAATTGTAACATTATTTGCGGACGAGTCTGCAATCGCATATTAATGCAAAATATATTAAATAACTTTATTGAAAACCAATCACTCATACCAATTTAATCGATTAATTTTCCGTTCTACACGTTATACAACACTTTATGTAGTCTGTACATAATAATTATAAAATCAGTGTTCACATAGTCACAATAGTATGTTACAATGCATTAAACAGAAATTAATATATAGCTTTGATTATTTAACTCACCGATGAGCTCCTCTTTCAGACAGATTGTTCTTGATATATATTACAGACGCTCCTAGAGAAACCAGCTACAGTATATGACAGTGCCGTTACTAAATATGATTCAATCATCATAATCATATTAACATATTGAACGCAATCCGGCCGCGCATGAGCATGCCGTCTCGTATTCATTGACAACGAGTAAGCCCAGAATAATCAATCATCCATGCATGGCATGGGACAATAAGAAAATGGCAAAAGCGTGAAACTTAGGGACACGGTCGAATGATATTATCATTGTTACTGTTATTCGACCGTAACAGTAACAATGATAATATCATTGTTACTGTTGTCAGTAACAATGATAATATCATTGTTACTGTTATTCGACCGTGTCCCAATGTAACTTGTTACTGTTATTCGACCGTGTCCCATGCCCCGTGTTCACACACAAAATTTTCAGCCCTTAATCATGACTAAAGAATCATCAGCTGACTATAGAATCAGCTTCTCATTACAAATTCCTATGGCAAGCCCTTTGTGGAAAAACTAGATAAACTATGTTTTTCTCAGATACACTCAGTTTTTCTCAGATAAACTCAGTTAATCTCCAGATAAACACAGTTTATCAGAAAACTCAGTTTATCAGTTGATAAACTGAGTTCATCAGTTGATAAACTGAGTTTGTCTGATAATGTGTTTATATGGCAAGCCCTTTGCGTAACAACTAGATAAACCCTGTTTTTCTCAGATAAACTCAGTTTATCACCAGATAGACAGAGTCTATCAACTGATAAACTGAGTTTTCTGATAAACTGTGTTTATCTGGAGATAAACTGAGTTTATCTGAGAAAAACTGAGTTTATCTGAGAAAACAGAGTGTATCTAGTTTTTACACAAAGGGCTTGCCATTAGTCATGATTCTTTAGTCATGATTAAAGGGATGAAAATTTGTTGTTTGTGAACACGCTGATGGTTTCACGAATTTGCCATTTCTTATTGTCCCATGCCACGCATGGATGATATTCTGGGCTTTGAGACTGCATGCGCAATATGTTCAATATGTTCATATGATTATCATGATTGAATCATATTTTACAACGTTTTTTAAATTTATATTGATGTATCCAAAATTAGAAAAAAATCCAATGTACCTTCTAACATATCAACATAATATACTTGTTGTATAGTTTGTATAACGTGTTATTTTGTTTAGGGACCATCATTATCTCAAGCAATGCTTTTACAATGATGGTCCCGTACATAATCTCATATATTTGTTAATGGAATTATCGACCTTACTGTTTTGAAAAGATGTATTATGTTGTATTTCTCCATTACAAATACGTTACTATTATGTTAATCAACTTATCAGTTTAATATACATGTTTAATTTGTAATATTGAATGAATAGGCCTATACTGCTTTATCAATTGTATAATTATGTATAGCACGAGATAATGTTGAAAATAGATGAATAAAATAATATCAAATCAAATCAAATAAATTCAGGCCAATGGGAGGAGTATGCTACCAAGCAACGAAACGAGCATTTTCGCAGTGGCAACCCCCCCCCCCCCCCCCCCCCCAATCAGTCCGACCGAAAACACCACTGTCAGTGGCATAGGATTTAGGCAAATACTTCGTTTGAAAGATAATGTCCTCTTTTCAGACATTTCATTTTGAAGTTACAATGTAAGCAACATGTTTCATAAACCACAAGGATACTACATGCACATGTACTACGTACATCGAATTGGTGAAATTTTAAAGTTCACATTGATACATGATTCAAATGATGCAATACAAACAAATTCTGTGTATACTTTTTTTCTCAGGCTCGTTTCCTTATAGTCTGAAATGATATAAGGTGCGCTATTTCAATACTTACATCAGGACAAAATCCCGGTTCCATGCTAAAGATGATTTCATATGATTTAACAATTGTGTATGATTGAATAATTGGTATTGCCCGTGGTTACCTTCGAATTTTGGCCTACAAAATGAAGACATCAACATCAGTTTACCACAATAAGCTAAAAGGATGCCTGTACATGAAATAATGGACGGGTTGACAAGTTTACCAAACATAGAAAAGGAGGCTCGTTTGTGGGATATTATCTTGAATTCCATTTTTCTTCTTCAATTTGTATCTGATTCTGGAGCGAATATAAAAGAAAATGAATAGCGGTGGCAGACGTAGCACAGCTAGTATTATTCCCAACAAAGAATGGTTTTAAGATGTTTGTACCGCAACACTTATATGCGGAATAAAAGAAATCCGGTATATTACACCACATTCCGAGACAAGTGACATGTTTCCAGAATGATAATTACCCTCCTAGCTAAAAAAAAAAAAATTAAAAAAGAAGGCAAAATAGGGGAGATAAACTTCACCTGTTCTACTACAAAGCCGAATAGTTCTGTCGTTGTTCGATTTTGGAGTGTAACGCAAGTAAAAATTGTTCGTGCCCCCGAGCACGCTCATTCATACGGCCCATCACAATATGCTCTAATAGGATTTTGATTGTGTAATTTTGATTGTGTAAATAGTAGTTGTGTTTAGTTTAGTTAAGAGGAAATATGTCAGATAAAAAAATTATAAAAAGGAAAAGGTTTTTAGAGAAAATCGCTGTAAACAAGAAGACGAGGAGGAGGAGGGAAACTTATTGATTGTTAGCCCATGGTATACAAACATGACGGATGCATATGATTAATGTATTCATTTTGTTCAAGAATTACAAATAAAACGTTACATCAAATTATGCTTGTAGAATTATAGTGTCATCATCGACTTATTCACTCCTTAAACAAGAGAAAATATGAAAGGGTTCTTTTTGGGAATCGAATCCGAAACCTCCAGATTGCTAGACCAATTCTATAACCACTTTATCAATACCGGAAAGAAAACAGTGTGCCACAGTGTAAACACACTGTGTTTCACAGTGCAGATCACAGTGTTACATTGGAGTGTTTTAACATTGTGAAAACCAACTCACAGTGTGACCACAATGTGAACACAATGTGAACACACTGTGAGGGCACTGTCGCCACAGTGTGAAATTGCATGCGTTCATCGTGTGTAAAATAGTGCACTCACACTAAGTATCTCAGCAATTTCACAGTGTGTTCACAGTGTGAGTTGGTCACACTGTAAACATGCTCCAGTTTAACACTGTTGTTCACACTGTGAAAGACATTGTGTTCACATTGTGTTCTTTCCGGTAGGGATGGGGCTAGAAACAGCTTCTTTTTTTTATCTTTTTTATTTTATAGAAACTTGTTTCATTTGCATTTAATGTAATTTTGTTACTTTCCCCTATATTTGACTCAAATTCGAATTCGTTCACAATAACTAACCATCATTAGTGTGTTGGAAACAAAGATCATAATGGTATATAAAGGAGACATGTGATTTATATACAAAGCGGCGCTTTTTTTCCTACAGTACAGCGTTTGCAGTAATCATTATGCCATTACTGGTATTATGAATGAAATGCAACACGTCGTGAAGACTTTGAGTTTATACGTGGCATAAAAGCTCCCCAAACATGCCAAACGTGCAAAGTGATTATCACATATTTTGTCAACAATAATAAGTGCCGTTTACAAATTACATGTACATTGTTGAAAATCGTCTAGCTGTGTGTAAATGATACATTTTTATCTTGTTTACTTTGTGGCAATTTTGTAAGTTTACACAAGGTTGTGCAGTACTATTGATCATGTACAAAGGAAGGTGTGTGTTCCTTATCAACTGTTATTGACATAATTAAAGATGAAAATTTGAAATATAGATCTACAAAGATTATAAATTAAGTCAATAATATGAGTTAATATTTGGTAGACTGTACTTTCAGCAAGACAATGATATCAATGTAAACATCATTATTACTTAATAGTACATCAAACGAGGACTCCACAGTAACTTTTTTTTTATAGTGTTCGGGCCTTGGCCTTGGGAGTGTTGCATAAAATCGCAATTAATTGCAAGTCAGAAAATGAGTTTAAATGCGCAAATCTGATTGGTTCAAACTAAGTTCAAATGTGCATATTTTCTGACTTGCGATCTATCGCAACTTTCCTCTTGATCGCCCAGGTCAAGTAAACAATTTTGTTTTGTAATTGTATGGCTCGAAACTCTCCCCAAGATTTCATTTCATTTGTTTTGTTAATACTCATGCAAATCTCTAGAATAGGTCTTATCTCTTTATTTGTTAATTTGGTTTCAAATTTTCATGGATGAGGCTTTTCAAAGTTGACATGGAATTGGAAGAATAGTGTCAGTGAATACATGATTTTATCATTCAGTTCAGTCATCTGGTCATTGTCAGTTGGAAAATTCAGTAGTATTTCATCAAATAAAATTCAAAATCAAGTCCAGATTCAGAAATTGAAGAAAAGAAAAAGGTTAGCAATTTTATTTTCAATTAAATTTCTACGTAATTCATCAAAGTCAAACAACAAAAGTAAGTTAGTCATTAATTAACAACCATTTCAAAAGTTGATATTGAGATAATAGTTGCAAATAATACTAGCATCAAGGTTTAACTTTTCTTATTAAGTTGAGTTGCTGCGGTTGAGTTGCTGCATAAGTGCCCATCCCATCCCGTTTACGCTGCGTGTACAATTCAAGGCTGAACTGTAAACGCAAACAACCATAAAATAATTACAAAATCATACCGTTCCTGAATCTGCATATAATTCCAGAAGCGAACGGTGATATCCTCACTAAAGTCCAGAGGCAAATTGAAAGCTGCAATTCGTGAAAATTGATTCAGTTTAAAAATATTCACGCACAATTCACAGCTCTTTCCGGATTAGGCAGCGGCGGAAGTAACGACCAGAAAATATTGCTGTACAAAATCACACTGGCAGATTTTGCACAGGTCTGTGAACTTTTTGCACTGAAGTTAGCCGACAAAATTTGAATTGCCAATTTAATAAATATTTACATTATTTCACTTTATTATAATTATCATTTATATCATTCAAATTTTATGTCGGTCTTACAAGTAATATTTATACTTGTATATATTATTTTGACCCTGTAATACATTACTGTTTTCATGAACTTGAAAATCGCAATGACAAAAGCCCACCAAAATAATGAAACCATTAGTATTCACATTTTCATATTCATATTCGTATTCATATTCACTAGCTGTACCCGCGAAAATCCGCGGGTTTTTGTAAGAGAAAGACGATGATGACATACACCACTTTAAAACTTTACTAAATATCCCACAGTCATCATTTAAATAGTAAGACAAAATAGACTCGGGCGACTCAATCCCGCCCCCACAACCCGTCGGGGCCCGTCCAACGATACATTCGGCCAATGTATAACAAAACCATGATGATTTAGTATCCACGCAAAGTTATTCAGTTACCCCTCATATTTCATATGATCCATAATTTGTTCCGCTTGTATTAAAATAGATACAATACACTATATGTATGTGTTCTTGCTAATAAAGTAGCTTCGCCGCTCCCCCCTCCCCCACAAAGGAATATACATGGCATACTACATGAGCAGATACTTCCCCATCCATTCTACCCCCACCCCCGATAATTTGTTCCGCTTGTATCAAATTAGATATACAGTACACTATGTTCGTGTTCTTGCTAGCTTCGCCGCTGCCCCCCCCCCCCCCCCCCGTGTCTTCAATTGCCTGCATGACACATAACCCGTCGTGTCCCCTACACAATTCATATCCAAACTAAGTTCTCCCGCGTATACATTTTGTTCATACTCTTGTGAAACCCGATGATAGCCGTTTATACATGCAATGCATAATGAGCAGATACCTCCCCGCCCATTCTACCCCCACCCCCACCCCCACCCCGTCGGCGTCTCTTCTGGTACTGCATGCTAGCTTCGTGGCTAACTTAATACATCTTACCACAAGCTGGCGCAATTATAGTATCGTGTACGGTAGGGCGAATAGAGACGATGGTCAGCAGGTCAGTGAGCTATGCAAATAAACTACGGTTCGGTGGGGTAATTAGATGACTGCGCGACGTGTATACACGGCTGTACAGCCATCGCGCGTTGTATAACCGCAGCTAAATTGAAGTTGTCGCATTTTGTCGTCCATGCACTTACAAACACGATGCCAATCGGCAATAGCGATCATTACCATACCATCCGCGTAATATAAATATTGATATTTATCAAAACCTGGGTAGTTTCGCAACGTGTTATATCTAAAATAGTTTCTCGATATATTATTTGTTTTATCTACTCCAATTTATATTCTTACAAAATACTTTTACGGCGATAAATCGTTAGTCAATGCTCGGCGTCTTAAACAGGCAATTGACATTGCTGACTTTCCCTTTTCTTCGATCTGGAGGACGACCACGGGGCGGGAGCGACTCGGGAATGCCTTATTGTCCTCCGCAAAACGTATATCCTTCGATCGCGACGGTCGGGAAGTCGCCGAATCCTCGGGGTGAGGATATCTCGAGTGGGAACCATTTTGGGGGTCATATGGAAAAGTAGTCCCATTTGCTCCCTGCACGCGCGGCCGGGATGCGGGAGAGCGCGCGCATATTACACAACGTGTAAAACTTTCCTCTTCACGAGCTCCTAACACGCTAGTATGAATATAAAATACTACCAATTCAAAACCAGAATGAATTGAGAGCTGGGTCACTCGGCATTCGATTCTTTATATTGTTTTTTATAACATATTACAATTTGGAAGAGAATCAATATTGCATCTCGTCGGACCAGCTCTTGAAAATGACTCTTGAGCTTCATTTTTCCCCGCCTTTTTGTATCTTATACACGCAAATTGTACAGTAATGTAGGTTACGCGCGGCGAGGGTCAAATTTGAACGGTTGTAACTCGTCGGCCGAATGTTCTTACGACCTGGGTCTCTCGGCATTCGATGTTAAAAACATAAATTTATAACATATGTAAAACTCATGCTGATTGGTTACTGAACGTCGTCGGATATAAAGATTTACTAAAGAGCCTTTTATTTTTAAACCAATCGCCTCTATGGACATAGCGCCTCATTAGCATATCGGACGATTATGTCATATGAATGCTACATTCATTGGTGGGTGAACGTACGTACAGTATTTTGTACGTACATATTTTTTAAACATATTTTTTGTGCGCTTAACATTATGAAGATCAAATATGTTTAAAATCATGTAACGTTAGTGTTTTTTATTTCATTATAATCGAGAACAAAACTGCTGATCTAGAGCGATTTCCGCTCGAAAGATACTGCAATCTACCTATTTCCGATAATGGACAAGTCCAAACTTTTAGACCGCGTATGCTTATGAATAATTCATGAAGCTTGAACTTGAGCGCGCTGTGCGCGCGTAAGCGCAGAAATTTGATTTAATGGGAATTTCAGTGCAAAACTTTTCCATATGGAAGCTTACCGTATTAATATAATAGAGACTAGCTGTTGGCGTCCGTTAAACGGGCGCTCTTTGCTGCGGCAGCCATTTTGCTTTTTCGAGGTGTTACTTGTCCTTTAAAGCTATATGTATGGTTATTTCGTCGCTTGTATCGCAAAATGAACGGATTGTGACGCATTATCGGTCTCTGTGTCAAATATTGAGCTTGTATCACAAACTGCACGACGATCTCCAAATGAAGTATTGGTACAATGAAGAGATCATTGTGTATTTTTTAAAACTGGTATATTTTGAGCTGTTACATAATAAAAACCTGCGAACGGTTATCTCCCCCTTTTTTTAAATTTATTTATTTATTATTATTATTATTTATTTATTTTTATTTTATTTTATTTTTTTTGGGGGGGGGGAGGGGACAGGGGAGGGGGAATTAAACCTCTCCCCTATTATCGTGTCGCAAAACAGCTTTATCATAACACATATCCGTTTGGATACTTGTATAATTTGATAATTCGAGACCTCACCTCTTTTTTCAAGTGCTTGAATATCATACAGATTATTTCTTGAGGAGCAAGCTCCCGGGGAAAATTTGTATCATTTCTTTATACTGTAAACCTCTTTTGTTTAGTTTGTTGCTGCATTATATATCAAAATGGGTCCGCAATCACCCCGTGAAAATCATCACTTATGCACACGGTATTGGAAATAATTCAGAAGATTAAGAATATTCAAAACCATGCGTTGTATTGTATCAACAGTTCCTTACAACAAAATAAAACCAAACATATTATAATCAGTTATATAACCAAATTATAACAATGATACTAATACTGAACCTATCCCTAGATTTATACACGTACTTAGCTAATTTGTTGCTGTTTATTCTATCAAACTGTAGTTTAAACCATTTTGATACAATTATATGGGATGGAACACCCCCCCCCCCCCCCCCCCATTCCCCACTTACACAATACACCCGCGAAACGGTGAACCCCTCCACCCAATTTTGGCCGATAATTAAGCACCCTCTATTATTGGTGATACCCCGTTCCCCACCTAATAGAAAAACAGTTACCCCCCCCCCCCCGCCTCCCTGCTTCCCGCCCCCCCCCCCCCCCCCCATCAAGTGTTCTCGGTCAACGATGCATTTTGTAAAGTAGCCCTCCCCCTCATGACTACCTGCTTTCCAAATAAAAAAGTGCGTTATGTTATCTCCCCCCGCACACACACCCGTAATTTGGGCAAGAATACCCCTCCCCTATTTTGGGCGATACCCCCCCCCCCCCCCCGCCCACGGTGGAAAACAGTAACATCCCCCGCCCCCAACACCCCCCCCCCCCCCACATCCCCCGGCGCCCCTGCTTATCACCAATATCTCTGTTGTACATAAATTAACAAATTGTCTTGGTCTCGGCCTCGAAAATGTTATCGCAGAATGACGGTTATCAGAACAGATTTGTTTAAATTCAATTAAATATGAAACATGTATAATTTGATACTCAAAACCCCATCTTTTTCCTCTTTTTTAAGTTAGTGAATATTGTAAAAATATTATAAATTCCGTCATTTCTTGAGTAACACCGGCTCCCGGAGAAAACTCTAAACATTTCTTTATCCTGTCAGCCTTATTTTGTTTTGTTTATAAATCAAAAGGAATGCACATTTTCCACCTTCGAAGGGAGTATTCCAGCAAGTCGCCTGTACTGATAGGCTCACACAGTGCTAATGAAACCCGTTCCCATTTCTCTGAAGCCGAGAGTATCTAAATGCGTTGATTATTATTCGTTAGAATACAAAGTGAATTCAAGACCCCATCTTTTTCTTTTTTTCAAGTGCTTGAATAGTATAAAGATATCAATTGCGTCATTTCTCAGGAGCAATTAAGCTTCGAGAGAAAAGCATTTTTTATCCCGTCAACGATCATTTATTTTTGTTGTAATGCAGTCACCCCGTGAATAATCACTAATGCACGCGGTATTGGATATAAGTTAGAATAATTAAGAACAAATAATACAATATTGAATCATCTCAGCGGGACGTCGGGAGTATGGTCGGGGACAGAATAACGACCGAGAAAAAAGTAAAAGTACGATTTTTGTCGGGAGAAACTTTATTTGGATTATCATTATAATGTTTGCATGTATCAAGTTACTTCTGAAATAATGTACATATATTATGATGACTATAAGAAAATACGGACAAGAAAGAAGAAAACAACCACGTTCGGCGCTGACTTGTGCAAGGATGATGCAATTCAGTCACATTGTCACCTTCAAAGTCACATAAGTTATGATACCATAATTTCTTTCCTTGTCTTTCTATCTCTCTCCATCTTTCATATCATCCCCATATAACATACAATTACTAAGCTATTATAGCAGAATCGAATCGCGCATATCATTTTGGCAGGTAATGGAAAACGGTATATGTCGAACTTGCCCTTTTGCACTCCCCTTTTCTACTGAGAAACAACCTTTTATCTAGCAATACAATAATATTTAGACATTGTTGACGTTTTTTGATGAGCAACAAAATGAAAACCGTGAAAAGAAGAGGAAAAAAAGAAGGAAATGCCAGTACAAATACCAGGCATACTTGTTACGTATGCAATTTCGCATCGTGTGAAATTAGGACACGCACTATTGAACCATAAAAGAGAGGATGCAAGAGAGCAGCTGATTGACGAACTAATATTGATATAACAATACTGTATTCATCACCCGCGCATCCTCCACTCGCAATTGAGGTCGGCGGGCCAGAAGTCGTGGCGAATAAAGTGTGCACGCGCGTCCCCCGGGAACTGGGCTGCTTTTCATAACTTTAAATATTTCGTCTTTGTTTATCCGGTAAGGCTAAATATTTTGTTGAATCATTTTCGGATTTGTTCCCCTTTTAAACTTTAATTATTTTTTGAAACGCTGCCAACAAGTAGCTCACAAGTAATTGACAAAGCAATTGGCGCAACAGGGGCGTCGATCCTGGGGGGGCAGGGGGGGCGGTCGCCCCCCCAATGAAAATATTGGGGGGGCAAACATATCATTTCGCCCCCCCCCCCCCCCCCAATAATTCCGAAAATGAGGGAGAAAAAAATCGAATGATATACTGCCAAAGAGGGGAAAGACACATTTATCAATAATTAATCTTCAAAATAGCCGTTTTTTAGTTTGAAAAGGACTGTAAATCTCTATTTTGCCGCGCTCTTCGCGCGCATACAGTTTCTCATATTGCAAGATTCATTTGGGTTGCGGGAACTCACCTTTCGAAATGTGTTGGGCAGCGTAATTTCTCAATCGCACACCTCAAACGAAGTTTATTAAACCCTCATAGCACACCGTCACAGAAAATAAAATAATCTGACATATATCTTTCAGTCAATGAGTTAACGCAATTTATCAATATTCCGCGCTCTTCTGTAAAGGGATAGTCGAGTTTTTGTATAGAGAGTACAGTCTTGGTCAAACTGAGTTTTAGTAACCAAAACCTGAACCATTACCACATTACAAACACACGTATAGCTATAATTTCACAATGCTCGAAAGGTATGTAAAGCTACAAACGACTAAGTAAAAATCATGTTACCATTAAAAAGAGCCGTTAAAACTCAAGAGGGCGCTCTCTAAAAACTAAATGGTTTCAACCATTTTTAAAACGAAAATTGCGCATGTGATGTTTTGTTAAAATAATGATTAAATAGAGAGATCCTCAACAACTATTTAAAAACATCTTTTGTACATTTTTGAAAAGTGTAAGCATTTTTTTTTTACTGTGGGACCCCATAATAATTACAAACGGTTATATCTATGGATATTTCAGCCCTCTCTGAACCGATTTTGCTCAAATAAAGTTTATTGTATGCTCTTTCAAATTCGACACTCAGTTTTTCATTACATCACACAACAATTTATTTCGTGCAGCGCCTTCTTTACCAAAACCCTTTAACAAAAATGCTGTGTTTCATACGCTACGGTTTATTTCTCTTTATTCTCATAATTGTCCAAAACAATAATTTCTCTCCTTTCTCCCTCGCTTTGGAGGTCATCGCCATGTTCATTGGGCGGATATCGGTAATAACGCTCTATAATATAATATATCTGTATGTCACTCCCTGAGTTAGGAAGAAACAAAATGGAAAATAGAATCACGCCTGTTTTTCATGATTCTTAATAATAAAATACCTTTCTCTATTCCTTGTCATGGTGCCAAGTTGCCAACACACGTGTGATATAATTGACGCAAAGTCACACATTTAGAAACAAAATGAAATAATATTGTTAAGAAAAATGAGTGCTAGAAATGAAATACAAGAAATAATCCAATCAATTATAAAGTGTGCACGCGCGTCCCCCGGGAACTGGGCTGCTTTTCATAACTTTAAATATTTCGTCTTTGTTTATCCGGTAAGGCTAAATATTTTGTTGAATCATTTTCGGATTTGTTCCCCTTTTAAACTTTAATTATTTTTTGAAACGCTGCCAACAAGTAGCTCACAAGTAATTGACAAAGCAATTGGCGAAACAGGGGCGTCGATCCTGGGGGGGCAGGGGGGGCGGTCGCCCCCCCCCCCCCCCAATGAAAATATTGGGGGGCAAACATATCATTTCGCCCCCCCCAAAATGAGGGAGAAAAAAATCGAATAATATACTGCCAAAGAGGGGAAAGACACATTTATCAATAATTAATCTTCAAAATAGCCGTTTTTTAGTTTGAAAAGGACTGTAAATCTCTATTTTGCCGCGCGCTTCGCGCGCATACAGTTTCTCATATTGCAAGATTCATTTGGGTTGCGGGAACTCACCTTTCGAAATGTGTTGGGCAGCGTAATTTCTCAATCGCACACCTCAAACGAAGTTTATTAAACCCTCATAGCACACCGTCACAGAAAATAAAATAATCTGACATATATCTTTCAGTCAATTCGGTCCATATGCGCTGAACGCAAATCAAGTTGAAATATCATGCCCCCCACATTTGAAAGTGGAGGAGATTGTCCCCCTCCCTTTGTCATTATGTATGTTTGGTTCCATATTTAATGTATATACTTCATATTACGTGAAATTTCTGTCTCAGGTGTGCACCAAATCGCACAATTTCACGCCCAAAAATACAAAAGCTCCTATACTGTGGGAGGGGGACACCCCCTCCCACACCCTCCCCCGCTCGGTCGCTTCGCTTCCTCGCAATGTCTCCCCTCCACTTTTGAGAAGTTGATGACGCCTTTGCTTAGTTTCATGGGAGCTCAATGCCCTAGACTATATCGATGGCTCTATAGTATAGTATACAGGATTTATTCAATTTTAACACCCATGATAGGAGTTGGAAATGTCTGAAATCTAAAAGCTTCCGGGGGCTCCGCCCCCTAGACCCCCATTATTGTTCCCAAATGTGGGTGCCCCCAAAGTCAGGTCTTCGATCGAGCCATCAAGACACTTTCAATGAGCGCATAATAAAACTTCCGCCGTTCCGGGCATGCCAATGTGGAGCTTTTTAGCTCTCTTAGTGGTCACTAAAAAATTTCAAATTTCGCCCCCCAATCTCAAAAACGGATCGACGCCCCTGGGGGACATAAACAGAGGAGAAATGTCTTTGAGTTGAAATGCATGTAATACATTATGATTAGGAATAATAGTAATATTTTATGAGAAAATAGTAATTGCCTTAATCGTTTTGTTTGATGAGGTTCAGTCTTTCGATACTCGTGACGCCTCAGAATTCTTGCTCCGGTCAGTTTGGTTACACACTGCGATCAATCCAGCACATAAAGTACATAGTATGTCATGTTCAACTCCCTGGGGAGCATTCTATACAGTAGGTGCACTCCCTGGGGAGCATTCTAGACAGGCACCTCGTATGTTGCACACGGTGCTCAGAAACTACGTTCTTATCCTTCCGGGTTCAAATGTATACAATTTGATTGACATTAACAAATGTGAACACATTTTCTAATTGATGAAGGAAATCAACAACGCGATTGGCGCACTCATGGTTTCGAACCGTCGGGATATTACGATTAGAAGGAGCGCGTTCTAAACAATCAATGGCCCGAATTCTCAACAGTGGCTCAACTTGAGCCTGGCCTAAAAAGACACAGAATACCGGTAACCAGTGAAACACTTTTGCACCTGCAGACCTATTATCTTGTTGCTATTCGCCATTCCATAATTCATTTTTGGGCCCCAATATTTATAAAAATGAGTCTCAAATATTAATTCCACGTTGTATTTCAATGTTATGCCCGCTTAATCTATTAGTAGTCCATTTATTGTATGTCGCCCTCTATACGTTTCGACATCACAGTATAATAATAATATTATACTCGATTTATGTTTATTATGATTGTATCAGTATTACACGGCTCTGTCAGTGTACATCAATGACCTATGTTATTAGACTGACTGAGGTCAGTGATCTGTAGGGGGAAATAGCTACAATATTATTTGTTAATAATTCATAATTGTATTACCATCTAGTTATAACACACGCTGTGTGTTTATTTCAAGCTTAAACTATTAATATTTGAAATAATTAGACCGGTATAATAAGAATATAGGCCTACTGTAGTCGTTTCACATTCTCTCTTCTCCTCTCTTCTCTAAACCACCGCCCATCCCTCAGCCTACCTCCTTCTACACTATTATCATTATTTCCTTTATCTAATTAATTTCTCATGACTGTATCAAATATGATCAGATATATTCATATATCTAGCAATGAACGAATCTAATGTATCTATCCTTCAATCTAATACATTTCGTCAATTAATTCACTCTAAAAAAAAACATACATCCACCTTTCCATTCATTCATCACCTTTTAAACCATATCCACATCAGTCAATCATTCCTTCCATCCACACACCCATCCATCCATCCCACCATCCAATATTATTTAATACATTATTCAATTGATTGATTGATTCATTCATTCATTTATTCATGCATCCATCTATCCATTCATTTTTCAATTAATTAATTCATTCATTCGTTCATTAATTAATTCATTAATTTATTAATTAATTAATTAATTAATTAATTCATTCATTCATTCATTCATTCATTCATTCATTCATTCATTCATTCATTCATTCATTCATTCATTCATTCATTCATTCATTCATTCATTCATTCATTCATTCCTTCATTCATTCATTCATTCATTCATTCATTCATTCATCCGTCCATACATTCATCCACTCTTCCATCCTTATTCCCTACCCTCACGTTTGTGCATTATCATAATAACAATCAAACAATAATTACATAGCCCAGCACACAAGCTTAGCTCCAATCTAAGTGTAACATAGTGGTGTGAACACCCCTATTAGGACAATGTGGGTGGGTTCTTATGCAGCTACATTAACTTATAATTCCTCCCATCTTTAAGGTTAGTGTGATCCCACAACGCTTTGTATTTGACCCCTTCATGTGCTAGCAGTGGACACACACTTAATGGTTTAGACCTCGCTTATTGTATACATTAGGGATCACTTTATGAAGGAAGAATATTCTAAATCACATTAATAGACTCTTTAGCCTCCACATAATGGGCAAGCGGGCGAAGAAAGATACCTGTTTTCTCTTAGTCTGGTCATTTTTATAAAGAATATAATAACTTTGTTGGACGTCAATCTAGAGTTTTGTTTAGAATTGGGGGTAGACTTTCTGGCTACGGGGTATTAATTATAAGATATTGGTGTGATGAATGACCATTGTTACTATGGAGAAAATATGCTTACTCTTCAAGATAATTGTTATATTATTCTTTGTATTTCCTGTAGAGGCGGGACTAGTATATTAAAACCACACCCCACTAAAGTGCCTTTGACCAATAGGAATAAGTTGAAGTTATTATTTTTAGGAAATTAGAGAATGTATCCAATCACAAAGTTACAAGAACCCCTACCCTTTTTGATGGACATATAAGAACTCCCATAGAGTCCTGTAATAAAGGCTCCATATAAAAAAGAACTGTTGGAGGAGGATTTGAACAGAATTTATACCATCATTTTACCGGACAATTTTAAGGAAGAGATATTCCGAGAGACACAGTTCCACAGGGTTGTCACCCTTTGACAATCTCCTACAGGAGCAAAACAACTAGTTTAGACAATTCTAAACCATATCTTCACTTCGGTAGGATTACGTTTCGAACATGGCTTTGGCGAGTTAGAATTTAAAAAAAGAACTGTTGGAGGAGAGGATACAACTTCACAGCATGGCCTGCAGGATATGAATTATAATCTCGACCATTTGTGTAGACTTTCAAGTATGTTAACCCTAATAGGGCCGGGGGGGGCCGTAATGGCCCCCCCCCCCCCCTCCGCGATTTTTGTTATTGGTCCAAAACGCTGTACGATGACGCGCCGTGGCTTTGTGGTTTGTTTCTATCGGGTCTTGCTCACATTTTAAAACAAAAATTTCGAAAATCGGACCTACCGTTACAAAGTCACGTGACCTTTTGTCTATGCATGTCAGCCCGAAAATCGTTCAATTTTGTGATTTGTGTACAAAACATATGGAAATATCAATTTTCGTAAAATGAGGTGTATCATTAGTTATTTGGTGTTGTTTACATGTTATATGTTGGTTTGGGGTTTCAAAATAGTTAAATTATAGTTAGAAATAAAATAAACAACAAAAACAATAAAATACATAAGTTTTAAAAAACAAAGAAATACATAAGAAATTAACAAAACAATAGAAAACATAAGGAAGAACCGGGCTCTTCCAAATTTTTTTGTCGTATTATCATTACAAATGCTCTAATGAATATATGTAGTGAAAACCAGAGTTTAATTATGAAGAATATATATGATTTATGGGTAAAAATATGAATTTCATGACTTATTTGCATAAATTACCATAAATATGCAAATTAATGAATTTTTCAAAATTTAAAAAAATTACCATTGTATTCTATACACTTCACTTATCATGCGTGCAAAATTTTACGGCGATCGGCCGCTCCGCGGCCGAGATCTTAGGGGGGGGGGGGGCCATAATGGCCCCCCCCCCCCCCCGGCCTGCTGAAGACCTCAAATAGCCCGGCCCTTTTAGGGTTAACACACCATTAGTGTTCATATTGTTAAGACTAACATTTACACGCCATCAGTGTTAATGGGATAAAGGAGAACATTGGACAAGGATTCCAGCGACCACCAAGACGACGGTGACGACAACCACGACGACGACGATGACGACAACCACGACGACGACGACGACGGCGACGACTACGACGGCGAGCCAGAAAAAGTGACTACGCGCTACAAGGAAATCACCAATGGGCCCCGCGAGTAATGTGCACTTGTAATAAGTATTCCTTTTAACTGAGATCTCATGTACCTGAACCAAATGTAAGTGGCCACAGTTCTCAGGTTGTGGTGTGCATTTTGTAAAATGCTGATACTGCTGCTATGTTTCTTCTGTGTGACAGATTGGGAATGGACAATTGAGTGCGGGCAGTAGTCTCATCAACACCAAACGGGCTGTTTACTTAGTCGTTTGTAATGTTGTACACCTTTCGAGCATGTGGAGTTATAACTATTAGTTTATAATGTTACTGTCCAGGTTTGGTTACTAAAGTTCAGCCTTACCAAAACTGTACTACCCCCTTTAAAGACTGGCGTTCCCAGGGGGGGGGGGGGGTGGGGGGGTTCAACCCCCCCCCCCCCCCCCAACACACACTTTACCACTTGTAGCTGGTCTCGAGACCACATTATAGCGGGCTCGACCATAATTACCCATGGTCTCGGCCTCGAAAATTGCGAAGAATCTTGGTCTCGGCCTCGAAAATGTGAAAAAACTACGGTCTCGGCTTCGAAAATTGTCTACGGACCCCCCCCCCCCCCACCCCCCCCCCCCCCCTCCCCCCCCGCTCGCTTACACGTTTCACAACCAATGGTCTTGTCCTCAGAAATTTGGCTGACGAAATAACCCCCCCCCCCCCCCCTCCTTTAACAAAATCCTGGGATTGAACCAAAATGATATGATAAAGAGAGTCGATCGACGAAATAATATTGATACAATGATGACAATGACCGAGGGATGAGGCATTATAATCCACACCCGCACGTGAGGTCGACGGGCGATATGTAAGTCGTGACAAATGAGGATGAATAGTGAAATAGTTCACTGATTCACAATGCTCACGGATTACGCATCTAATAATAAATAATAATGGTATTTATTCAACAAAATGTCACATTCACATTCAGTGTCTTTGGCAACAATATTTACAACGTCGAAATAATTAATGAACTCACGAGGTATAAGAAAGGTTTATATATTATATACAACAATTAGAGAAATAATCATGATATACATGAATAGTATCACGAATTAGGCATGATACTAACGAAAGACAGTAAATTATATTGTTGTTTTATAATATATATCAATTAATAAATTAAGTGATAACACTAATCAATAGGCATCATGTATCAATTTATTTTTCCTAATGCAAATTTTATATTTTAGATAAAATCATTATGATTGATAACATGAATTACTGGGCCAGTTAGAGATTTACGAAATTACATAAACTAGCTGCAATGCATGGAAGAAATTGAGGGCATGACGTCAATAATGGAGAGAGAGTAAACTTGTATATCTCGAGTTGTTGGAGGGGGGGGGGGGGGGGGGTGGGGGAGAACATGAACGGAGGGAAATGTCTTTGAGTTGAAATGCATGTTACAAATTATCAAATTATTGATAAGTAGGAATAATTTTATGAAAGATAGTAATTCTCTCGTTTTGTTCGATGACGTTCATGCAGTCTTTCGATGCTCGTGACGCCTCAGTATTCTTGCTCCGGTCATTGTGGCTAGACATTGCATACAATCCAGCACATAGAGTACACCAGCATGTCATGTTCCACTCCCTGGGGAGCATTCTAGACAGGCACCTCGTATGTGCACACTGTGCTCGGAACTACGGCTCAATCCTCCTGGGTATCAATGTTCATAAATGTACACTTGGGTTGAGAGCAACAAATGGGAATACATATTCTTGCTGAAGGGGAAAACACGTGATGGGCACACTCTGTTTTTGAACTCGGGACCTCACGATTAGAAGGCACACGCTATAACAATCTTGTTACACACCGTGTCTACGTTATAGCCTCGTTGTCATGTTTCAATAAGATTTGAAACGCGCAACTGTGTGTACTACGGTCATTATAACGAAGTCTTTACTCAGATTATATTATTTGCCAACTGCTAATATTTGTGTTATGTATATTTACAGACAATCCACAGATAAGACCATCCACACTTGTTATTAATGACATGATACACAGGTATTCATTCACAGGTATAGTTCATTGAAATGCGTTGGGTGCGTATGCACCCCCCCCCCCCCCCCCCCCCCCAATTCAGAAAGGTCAACTTGTTATTGGTCTCTGCCATACAAACCAGTGGTCTTGGTCCCGAGCCGCGATTGGTCTTGGCGACTTACGTAATACCTATTCATTAGGGGGGATAAATGAATAGATCATCACCCCAGTTGAATGGGTATCAATGACAGGATCTACGCCCATGGTTTTGGGGAAGAACCGATACGATGTAATACGATGCAACACGACCTAATACTAAGCGATTTTCTCGACGAACGTCAATTCGTTGCGATTCGCCGTGAAAATCATCAGTATGGGACTGGGCCTTTATGTAAGTACAAAATCCTAATGACAAGGGTAAGGACCTCACATGCTTGTGCCCCCCTCCCCCCCCCCCCCCCCCAACAAAAACAAATTAAATAAATACATAAATAAAATAACAATAATGAAATAAATAAACAAATAAATACAGTTGTAAATAATTTATTAATACATTATGTGAATTATCATACTATTGTTGTGTTTATTACATATGAGTTCATGAAATGATTAGGAATCCGTTGATGAAGGCGGTAAAACTATGATATTCCATCAAATCAGTATTCTTGATATCTGTATGGTATTGTATTTATGTGATTTCAAAATTTACACACCCCCACCATAGCCATACAACGTTTACTGCGTGTGTATTTCAAATTTAATTTCAATGTTATACTAGACCGAGAATCAGTCTTTCTAGTCCGTTTGTTGTTTCACTCACCACATTAAAAAACTAAACGAATCCCATAGTGAGTTGGCTATTACACACGCTCAAACTATCAGTAGTCAATTATGTAAAGTGGTATTTCTTATATGTCGCCCTCATAAGTTGAATTAGACCAGTATACTACATCAATGATAACTATAGTCGTTTCATTTGTCCCCCAATTCTCTCTTCACTCCTCTCTCCTCTAAACCACCACCCCTCGGCTTACATCTTTCTACACTCTTTTCATATTTCTTTTATCTAATTCATTTATCACAACTTCGGATATGTGAACAAATATTATTTAAATTTGTCATCTAAAGAATATAATGTATATATATCCTTCAATCTAATATATCCATCTAGCCACCCTTCCGTCAATCAACTCACTCTTAAATACATCCATCCATCCATCCACCTTTCCATCTATCAATTCATCCACCCATCACCTACCATCCACCCATCCATCAATCCATCCACCTACCATGTATGCATCCATGCATGCATCCATCCATCCACCTGTCCATTCATTCATCACCTTTGAAACCATCCATCCACACCAGTCATTCCTTCCGTCCATCCACCAACTATCTATCCACCCATCCATGTATCCACCTACCATCCATCTATGAATCCATCCATCCATGCACTACCATCCATTCATCCATCCATCCATCCATCCATCCATCCATCCATCCATCCACCTAAACCATCCATCCATCCATCCATCCATCCATCCATCCATCCATCCATCCATCCATCCACGCCATCCACCCATCCATCATCCACCAACCATCCATCCATCCATGCCATCCATCCATCCATCCATACATCCATCCACCCATCCATCCATCCACCCATCTATCCATCATCCATGCCATCCATCCATCCATCCATCCATCCACCAACCCATCGAACCATCCATCACCATCCATCCATCCACCCATCCATCCATCCATCCATCCATCCATCCATCCATCCATCTATCCATCATCCATCACCAACCCATCTTTCCATCCATCCATCCATCCATCCACCAACCCATCCATCATCCATCCATCCATCCATCCATCCATCCATCCATCCATCCACCCATCCATCCATTCCACCAACCCATCCATCCATCCATCCATCCATCCATCCATCCATCCACCAACCCATCCATCCATCCATCCATCATCCATCCATCCATCCATCCCATCCACCCATCTCATCCACCAACCCATCTTTCCATCCATCCATCCATCCATCCATCCATCCATCCACCCATCCATCCATCCCACAACCCACCCATCCATCCATCCATCCATCCATCCATCCACCAACCCATCCATCCATCCATCCATCCATCCATCCATCCATCCATCCATCCATCCACCAACCCATCCATCCATCCGTCCATCCGTCCATCCGTCCATCCATCCTCCACCCATCCATCCATCCATCCATCCAACCATCCATCCATCCAACCCATCCATCCATCCATCCATCCATCCATCCATCCATCCACCAACCCATCCATACATCCATCCATCCACCCATCCATACATCCATCCATCCATCCATCCATCCATCCATCCATCCATCCATCCATCCATCCATCCACCAACCCATCCATCCATCCGTCCATCCGTCCATCCGTCCATCCATCCTTCCACCCATCCATCCATCCATCCATCCATCCATCCATCCACCAACCCATCCATCCATCCATCCATCCATCAACCCATCCATCCATCCATCCACCCATCCATCATTTATCCCTCACCCATCCATCCATCCATCCATCCATCCATCCAACCATCCATCCATCCATCTATCCACCCACCTTTCATCCACCCTCCATCCATCCATCCACCCTCCCACTATCCATCCATTATCTATCAACCCCTCACACTTTATCCTCTCTTTC
Source organism: Echinarachnius parma (assembly GCA_037951105.1). NCBI lineage: Eukaryota > Metazoa > Echinodermata > Echinoidea > Clypeasteroida > Echinarachniidae > Echinarachnius > Echinarachnius parma. The sequence goes on from JBAMJV010003200.1 coordinate 260,605, forward strand.
TCCTTGTCTCTCTCTATATTATCTAGTAGTTTATCTTTGCTTCACTTGTTCTTCGTACGAGACATGCGGAGAGGTTGATTTCTTGAACTAATATTCTCCATTCTGAGTCTGGAAATTCCTTGTAGTGGTGTAAAATAACTTGAAATATAGAATAATTTCTGTTATATAGAATTGTTCATTTATTTTTATTCCCGAATATATACCAAATAAACATAAGATATAAAATATGCTGATTATTACATACATTATAATCATTAATGTACCGAAATATACATTGATATGGAGCATTTGTTATACTTATAGAAAGGCACAATGGAAAATGAGAAGAAAAAAAGTCACAGCGTATAATTATACATATATTAAAATATTCAATCATTTATGACTATTCTTTTACAATCATTTACATATGGGAAGAATTCAAAGCTGCATGGATTAGTTCACTTTTTGCTTGTATATATATACATTTGTACATAATTATAATAATTGTACACTGATCAAATGCTTTAATGAATATTGTTAAAATGCAAACATTTAAAAGTTTTCTGGTGTACTGTTTCTGGTGAGCTTTGATACTTGTGATCAGAGAAATTACAAGATTGTTTTATTCGAATGTCTCGATTGTCATGATTGACAGTAAATTGAAGGTAAATATATCTGATATAAATTTCCACTTTTTAATAGGAAGTAGTACTGTGTTAATGAACCTATTACGCATCATTAAGAAAAATCCTCGAGATAACTGGTACATGATTGAAATCTCAAATATCACTTTTTAAACAAAGTTATGAAGTTAATGGATCACTTTAAAATCTTATATGAGAATATTTCAGTACACTGTATAGAGAAAAACATATTACACTGGGTGCTTTATAATCCTGTTTTATAAACGTAAAAAGGCTTCATCAGAAACAATTCATAATTATGTCAAATTTTAATTACATTATATTAACAAAACATTTCGTCATTGTGTAAGTGATAAATCTCGCTGAAAGGATATTACATTCTTTTAAGTAATACTCTCTATTTGCAGAGTTCGTTTCCAAAAAGGTTAGGTCCACTTTTGTAAGTTTTGAGAAAAAGAGGGTTTTTTATTTCTCATAGTTAGCAATGTTTGAGAGGATATACAATTCTATTACATGAAAGAGCATCATAATAGGATTGTAAACTAACTCTTTACAAAAAAAATCCCAGCACCTTCTGTTTTTTTTAATTAATTTTGTTTTTCATTTTTTGGGGGACTAACCTTTTTTTTGGAAACAAACTGTGTTGGACCTAACCTCTTTTGAAAAAAGAAAAGAATTTTCTTTGTAAATGTTAACAAATTTTCAGTATGAATTTCAGTTTTCTGTTAGCTTTACCGGATAGAGCTGATCAAAATCTATTAATTAAGCTAAAAAAATGAATTTTGATGGAAAATGGGCTAACCTCTTTGGAAACGAGCTCTTCATTTGTTTGTTTACAAGAAATATTTACTAGAATAATGGGGTAAGTACAGTTCTGTCAAACGGAATTGTATTACAGTAATTCAACAATGTTCAAATGGTACGAAAACTTGTAAACGGCTAAGTTAGAACACTGTTTTTATTTTAAATTCAGACGTTAGTACTAAAGGGCGCCTTCGATCTGTACACTGGGAACTTTCAACAATTATAAGAAAAAAAACACGTTGGTATAATATTTAGACAATGTGTAGGCTATACAAATTATTTTCCTAAATTATTTGAATTAATGTTGGGGCCCAACATTTATTTAAATCAGATATATTTATAAATATTCAGCTGTTCCAGAACCGAGTTGGTCAAACAAAGTTGGTTTTGTTTGTAGAATCATATGACTCATGAAATAGTACCCTTAGTTTGTCATTACGTCGCAAATAAGTTATTTTTGAAGCACCCTCTAATCCAAAATGGTACTAATGATTTGCATGGCATGCCCCAATAGCGTATGGAGACATTGACATAGAAAAGAGAAAGAAGAACTTTAGAAAGCAAAACTCGTTAATTCCTTAAATAATCTAACAATTAACCATGAAAAGTGTTTAATGCATTACAAATTGTTACAATCCAAAACAATGGCATAGATTGATGATTGCACGAGAACAATGCTAATCCATGTAATAACAAACACTATATGAGCAGAGAGACCGAAATGAGAAACAAATAAAAAACGCAAAATATAATTATATTTGCATTTAAAAACAAAATTGCATCGATGCAATACCCAACGCAAGAAGAAAAAGGACGATAACGATGACGATTCAGCTGCTCAAAGGCACACTTATATATCTTTTAGTCCTCCGGGCACGGCCTACCCAGGCTGCGATGGCGCTTCTTTGACCACCAACATGATCACTATGGTGGCGAAGAGTGATGAGGCCCAACATCGATGAAAGCTGTAACGCCACAGACGGGATGCCTGGGTGTAAACAAATAGGTAAAAATAAAAAATAAATTTAAAAAATGTCACCGGAGAAAAATATTTTCCCCTAATGAAATGTCCATGCATAATTGTATTATCCTTCATTCATCGTTCTATTGGTACACGTACTTGCAAGGTTGGTATTATAAGGATAATATATCATGTGCAATCATCTTTTCGGACAACATTTGGGCAATGCTATACACAATTCAAGGATCATGGCACTTTCATCCAAGTTGATTATCTGTATTATTTCATATCCAAACCCATAAAAGTATATATTTTTAGAAAGGATATTGAATCATAATCCATAAATGATGTTTTGAATGAAACTATCGGATATGACAAAAAATATGTCGAAAATATAACAAAATGCGAGAAAAAGTAACTTTCAAAGTTGGAGAAAAATCGTGTCTACATTATATATCATGTAACGTACAGTACATATTATAGATTATCCTAATCATTTAATTACAAACTTTCTATTGGAACATTAAGTGATAGTTGAGTTCTGGTAGAGGAGGAGTATACAGTTTTATATCAAACTGATTTTAGTAACCAAAACCTGCACCACGACATTATAAACTAATAGTTATAACTCTACCATGCTCAAAAGGAATACAAACAATTACAAACGACTAAGTAAAAAGCTGTTATCAATGAAAAGAAACCAAACGCATTTGTTTAAAACATTTTAAATAAAATATTGTGCATGTGATGTTTTGTTGAAATGGTGATTAGATATAGAGATATTCAACAACTAACTAAAAACCTCTTTTTTTTAAGAGGAAGTATTTTAAACGTTTTGCATTATCTCACAGAAAAATTATTTTAAGTAGCGCCCTCTCTACCAAAACCTCAACTATCCCTTTAAGTGCAATCCTAGGTTAATGTGTGATAAAACGTTGTCGCAATCATAATTTTTATTAATTGGACAAAGTTTGTACAAAATGTCAGGATTTTCATGACAAATTTCATCTGATGTGCAGTGTTTTGTATTAATCGACATTCCAAAACCAAGAAAGTATACAGTGTTGCCTGTTGGGAACGGTATTTCATCTAGGACCCAAATAAGATTAGCCTAACAAATAGGTATGTCATAAAATAGGGTGGGATATTGATTAAAAGAAGGAAAAAAACAGAAAACAATATGCCTACCAGAGCCGTCTCCAACCGGCTGGAAGTAAAGGATGACAAAGAAATCCACAATAGAACTCGTTGAAAGAACTCATGGTGCGTGGAGTGTTGAGGCAAACGTCGCCAGAAGAAAGACCTGTATATTGTCAAAACCAGACAAAAGTAAGATAAATTAGTGGTATAAAATTATATACTTTATAGTGGCTATATAATGTTGTCTAATGCAAAAATGACAAGGGGTTGATAACATCCATGTGATGCTGAGTGATGTCTGAAAGACCTATGATAAATGTTAATTATCATGGCATGATGTTATGAGCAAAAATGCAAAGTGCTAGTTGTTATCTTATCGCCATAATATTGGACACAGTGAAGTGATCCCAGCGATTTTTTCTCTTAAATCATGAATATTTCAACAACGAAGAGAACACTTGACAAACAAAGCTGGTTCACACTAATAACCACTTGATATGCAAGTGGGTATGGTCGAGATCAGACAATACCTCTGACCCTTGCCTGATCCTTTATCTGGGGGTGATGTGAAGTGTCATGGCGAACCATGTTTTTTTATTTCAAGGGAGGGGGCTTATTTCGTCGACCAATATTACCGAGGCCGAGACCACTGGTTTAGAGTCGTAGAATCGTGTCGCGTAGGGTGAGAGGAAAGAGGAGGGGTGTCGTCATGTATTTTCTAAGCCGAGTACGAGATCCTTCAAACATTTTCGAGGCCGAGACCGAGATCCGTCACAAATGTTGAGGTCGAGACCGAGGCCACTTGTTAAGTTGTGGCCGAGGACCATTTGTTATGATGGTCGAGACCGCTAATAGGTGGTCATGAGGACCAGTACAAAGTGGTAAGGGGGGGGGGGGGTTCAAAACCCCTAAAACAGTCATTTTCATCAAAGGGGGGGGGGGGAGGGGGTTCCGGAACGCTTTCAATTCAATGTCCAGATTTTATCCCCGGCTCCAAGATTATGGAGATGTTTGACAAATCGAAACCCATTTCATTATTTCTGCTATACATACGCCAAACAAAAGGTATGAGAGAATTATAGTGTGACAGCTCCGAGTGATTTTGTTTGATTTAACAGAGATAAAGAGTACAGTTTGGGTCCAAGTGGAATGTAGTAACCAAAACTTTATTTTCACCATTCATTACAAACAATTAATATAATTCATCATTCCTGAAAGGTAGAAAACTTCAAAACGGCTAAAGTAAAATGTTGTTATCATTAAAAACACAGCCGTTAAAACACACGAGGGCACTCTGTAAAACCATTTTTTGTATACTGTATAATTATAAATAATAATTGTATAATGTGATCTTTTGTTGAAAATAATGATCTAATAGAGAGATCACTAACAACTATTAATAAAGCATCTTTGATATATTGTTGACAAAGTGTAGGCATTATAGAGGGTGCCCCCTCCCCCAAAAAAAAAAATAAAATCGAACGGGGTCTTGCCATAATGACGAAACATGATGACTAGGTTCACGGTTATGGCAATCTTTTACAAAGAAAAATGATACAAGGAACAAGTAATTCTGGTCAATAGTTTTTGTTCAGGTTCACAATTGTTGTACTTTTTACCCAAGCAGTGCCTGATTAATCGCACTTCCTGCCCGTCATAGCATCGAACAACTATGCCCACTCTGGGCACACAGCTGAATGCACACTAACAATGCGCCGCAATATTGCTCCTTGTTCGATGCTATGATGGGCTAGTAATTGCTATTTATCAGGTACTGACATGGTCAAAAATGACAAAAATGGGAACCTGACATGGTGTCACTCACAGCGCCCTATAAGAAAAACTTCACGAGCAAAATTACTGTTCTTCGTATCGTATTTCATTGGAAAAGATGGATACATAACCATATTGTTACTATATTTGGAAGTGCCCCGTTCTGTTTTTGGGGGCCACCCTGATATAGATTTGAATAAATTGTTGAATATGGGGTCCCACTTCATTCCAATCGATATATTTTTATTGATCAAACAAAGTTGATTCTGTCATTAAAATTTTGTTGTTTCCTTCAAATGTACACTTAGTTAATTGCCTTACAAAAACAATATTACTTGAAGCGCCTTCTAACCAAAACTAAAAACCCTTTAATGGATCACTTTTAATAATGCAATTCATGTATTGAATGATCTCATCGAGGTGGAGCGCAACTCTCCTACTCCAGTAGTTCAATAAAAAAAACTCCCTATCTAAATTCCACATGCATAACATATTGAGGATATCGAAAAGGGCAAACTCACCACTCCCAGATCGTAGGACTGCTCACAGTTCACTGATACGCCTCTAGTACGGTTTGGCCGCTTCAAGATCTCTAATGGCTCAAGCCTCGTGAAATCACAGCTACTGCAGAGAGATAGAGTAGATCGGGGGGGGGGGGGGGAATAATGAAAAACTTCGTACTCATAAACAATGAGTGTTATACTTGTACATCAATATCAATAAAACCTTTCAATCAATCGAGTTACCACATACAGTACCGCAGGTTGAGCAAAGTATAATAATTATGCGAGTACAATGGCAATTGTACCAATAAAATTGTAAAAGACAATTTATTGCAGTTATCGGTCGTTCAGATTACACTAGTAGTTGGCAACCAACACGATCTCCTGTTAGTCGTACATAGCCCTATCATAAAAAAACAAAACGTGTGTATAAATCGAAAGCATGGCATCAACAGGCGGGGACCGGGGGAGGGCATGTGACATGTCCTCCCGACAGTCTCCCCATATTGGAAGTGGAG
>JBAMJV010003201.1:0-352490 GCA_037951105.1 Echinarachnius parma
TGAACACGTATCATGTATGTAATGTAAATATATTGCCAATTATTGGCATTACAGAATTATGAGTCATAGTACATGTCTAGATCATCAAGTAGGTCCTCATCCTTTGAGACTGACACTTGCAAATTCAATGAATAATAAGGTCATTGGAATCTAGTTATTCATGAATGAACTACGATTCAAGTACTTGGAATTTGCTATCCTGTTAAGTGTTAATTATGACTTAGGAGTGTTGTGAGTGAACCACTGCATCCGTAAATTGAACGTCATGACCAAAACAACAATTTCCCAGTACTGTACTTGTTATCAGCATCCCATTGATTATCTCAGTTTGAGGTCCTAACAGCTGTTGCAAGTTCAATGTTCCATTGTCACGTCACCCTACATGTACTTATTCAGATGCTTGGTATGTTGTGGGACCCCTCCCTAGTAGTAGTATGATGAATACAGGGCAACATTAACTATTATTGTTTTTAATTTCAACTTACATTTAATTCAGATAAAAATAAATGATACAAATATGAACTTCAGACCAGGGCACTGTTTAATGAAACTTTTCCAGTTATTTTGAATGGATCGTGACTTCTATGACAACAGCTATGATGATCCATGTTGGATTGGCTGTTGCCATAATAAATTGAATTGAATTGAAGTTTATTATGTCCATGATCATTACATACAAAATTGTTTTCCACTGGTTACATTTTACAATGAGTTGACTTATCAAAATACAAATAAATCACAATTATAAATAGTATGTAAATGAGATTTACAACAGGGCCAAGAACACCATCCCCTAATGGCAGTCTTGTGATTTTATTTTAGACCCTTATAAACCTCTCGGCGCTAAATTATGTGAAGACCATTAAAATTGGCATCCTGCACAATATCAGGTGCCCATGGCACTCTGAGATTCAAGGTACATGTACATCCATATGAACAAATAATTTGTTGGATCCCCGAGAGACAAGTTGGGTGTGAACTTGTTGTCTACATACTCGCTACCCAGTGCCAAGCCTTCGTCATATCATGGAGTTGTTGCTCACATGATTGTGTGACGAGTTGTTTACACATTACGTGGAACTATTTACTGGACACTAGCCAGAAAAAAAATCAGGCCACCTCGCCACATGTGCTACTCTCTGGATGCTAGACCAATTAAAGTTTGTAATCGTTCAAGGGATTAATTATAATACAAAATAATACTATCTCTGTGAGTTTTGCCAGATGACTTTTATTGCATCAGCAGCTCTGCAACAGAGTGTACAATATATATACGGTATGAACTTTTTGGTTTTAGTGCTAAAACAGGGTTGGTGCAATGTAAATTACCTTAAAAATTAATTATGATTTAAATCACTCCGATAAGAATCAGAATTTAAAAAAATGCAGATTATTGCTGTTATTATTTGTCAATTTGGTTGAAAAGGTGTTCTATGATTGAGTAGAGACTTTATCTTGGGATAATAGCACTCAAATAAGCTTTTATTTGAAAAATCCAGAATCAAGATGATACTAAAACATAACAAATGAAAAGCAATCACAATGAATATTCAGTTGCTTTTCATCAAACAACCAGGGCTGGCTAACAACCTTCTAGCAGTAGTACTCAGTTGCCAGATAGGGCCTGTGTGTTGTAAGATGATACCTTATGATATCATTGTTTCTTTCTGTGTCGGTTCAAATGATAGTGTCGTCAGCAATGTTTATAATGAAATCGTATCACGTAGCTGGCTTTGATTCACCCTGTATCACTCAGTGCAAGTAGTCATCGCATCCGCATTCTAGGGTCTCTCTAGCTTCTGATGAGTGAGGGTGCAGGTCTGCAGGAAGACAGAGTACTAGAGTGCTTGGATAAATGGAAACCAGGACACTGGATAATTTGTTTATTTTGCTGTGCAGAAATGATAGTGAATTCACTGTGAATTACTTTTGAAAGGAATTTAAGGGGAGCATTCTCAAATCAACTTGAGACATTTCTCTCCAGCTTCGGGTAACCATTAGTTACTTGGTAAATTAATTATGATTGTAAAAGAGCAAAGAAAATGGGATTCCAACAGGATTCGAACCTGAGACCTCCGGATTGCCAGACCGGAGCTCTTACCGACTTAGCTATAGAAAACCCTAGTTCAGTGTTCGTCTCTGAAACCCCTTTGTTTTCATTGCTCGTGGGGTCAGAAGCTATTATAAACCCGACATAAACCTGAAGGATAGAAATCAACTTGGGGATATCAACTTGGGTCTCTGGTTCGAATCCCGTTGGGATCCCATTTTCTTTGCTCTTTTTCAATCACAATATATTTCTGGTCAGTTTCTCTAGATATGTTTGAGTAAATTAATTATGTTAATAAGTATGCAATTACTGTTGACGTTTCCATACAACACTACACATTGTTTTAATCTTGTTTTGATTGTATGACTCCGTATAAACTGAAAGGTTCATGGGGTGTTATTTTTTTATAATAAGATTTGTGAATTCAATTTAGCAATTTTGGCAGTTCGAAATGGTTCGCTATTGTTTGAGAGATGTAGAGACTCCCATCTCATTCATAGTCCAATTAGTTAGAACCTGAGAATGAGACATTGAGAATTGAGAAACAATCTGTGAACCAGATGGCAGGGTTGATACCACACATTATTTGCCCATTCATTATCTTCTGGGATGGTAGTACATGGTTACTTGGTACCATCCTTTGTTGTCCACTCATTGAATGGAATCTCTTCCATGAATGCTCAAGTGCATGGCCATTCACATCAAGGATGTCCATTCACATCAAGGATGTCCACTGCTGTCTGTGTTGTTATCTTTGTTGTCTTGCTATCTTTGTTCCATAGTGTGGTTAGTGGTGGGAGTTGGATTATTCTCAGAAATGTTTTTAAGCTGTTAATCCAAGCCCCTCTTCTCAACTGCTCATCTTTTGTATGTTTTTTTCACAAGTGTGATTAGTGGGATTAAAAAAGATTTATCCCAACTTACTGAGTGCTTGTTTCTGAAAATTTTGAGGGGTTTATCCACCATTGAATTGACTGATATTGATAGATATGGTTAGTAATTTAGCAATTTCCAAGTACATGGCCATATGTTAGGCTCTAGGTTAAGCATGTTGTAGTTGTAGCCCCTTTTTCTGCTGAATCTTCAAATAATATTCTCAGAATATAATTTTGTATGCATTCATTCCCACCTCCCAGTCTCTATATTTTTGTTAAATGTTTTCAAGTATCCTCCGTGTATGATGATGATTCTTTAAAAAAAAAATCTCAAACACAGGCATATATGTCTAATTTTATCTCTCTCTTTTTTTCAAGTGGGATTAAGACAGATTACCACTTGGATGCTTCTCAGCAGTAGGGATTAGTCTATTGTTTATATTACTACAGAAGTCCCTGGATGTGTGACTTAATTGGCTTGATTACTCATGCTGTGGATTAATGTACCATGCTATAAAAAGCCTTTGAGGTATTCCTCAAAACACATACTAAGCTCGGGTTAATTAGTTTTTGCTGTAGTTTATGTGTTGGAATTTTAGTCCATTTTAGTCTAAATCTAAATTCTAAATGCTTTTCGGAGAGATATACTTTATTTGTGGTTTTGTGGTTATCAGTACATCAACTTCAAACATGTTTTGGCATTCTTTTCAGGGCTTCAAATTGGTATTAATGTCTGGAACTGAAAGTATATCATTCATTTTTGCCTTGTATTATAACTTGTCAACATGTTTTCTCTTTCAAGTTAGATTAATTTGATTAATACCTGGGATTTATTTTTGGGCATATTATGTTTTGTCAGAATTTGTGCTGAATTAACTTTTTTTCTGAAATATTTGTTTTACAGTTGTAAGCGTTCTGCTATATATAAATTATAATGTAAATCACTAAGTCCTAACTTCATAGAGCTAAGTATTCCATTAAAGCAGTACCATTGAAACTTGTATGAGCTCTCCACGTACATCATGTACTTGAAATAAACTACTTGCAAGTTATTTTTGTATGGTCTCCAACTCTCTGGATGAGGTCCAAGTGCCAATTATTTTCTTGCATTTCCTTCTTAAATGTTCATTCTGTCAAGGAAACTGAAAATTGTACAATATTTATTGGAAGTTGCATTTTATAAATAGCAACCTTTTACAAACAGCTATAAATAAGTGAAGTTCTGTCATGTGATTAGCGCAAAGAAAACTAGATAGGATGCAAATCATATTCAAAGATGTAATTGCCTGTGTAAATCAGTGCTACAGGAAAATCCATAAGTTTGTTTCTATACATTACGACTTGTGACATAAAATGTGCATATTGCTTGTTCAACCTATAAAATTGCCAGATAAAGATTGTTCAAAATGCATTTAAATGTATCTAATGCAAATCAGCAATAAAAATGAACCATCTATTGAATGTAAGAAAACAAATAGAGCAGTATTTTGTATTTAAGTTTTTTTTTTGGTGTTATTTCTAGATTGTATATTTTGCAGTGGATCAAATTGTTCAGTGTACTTGAACTCGATGAAAAGCTAGATGTTCATGTAATTTGGGTGTGGTTTTTTATTAATCTCAATGCACAGAATGAAACAAGAATGTAGTCTGTATTATTAAAAAAACAGCATAGAATTAGTTGTTGATAATAAGCAGTGAAGTGTGAAAATGAGCATTGAAAAAACCCCAGGTAAAGTAAACAAAAATGACTTATTAAACCACACCCAGGTAAATACCCCATTTTGTATTGCAGCTTTGCATCATGCAGAGAGGTGGGCATCATGTTGTATTTTTTTCTCCCTATTTCTATTTTTCCCCGTGTGGATTTTAGCAGTTCCTTGAAAAAAAAAAGGCCTTTATGTATTTTGTGAGCACTCAAGTGGATTTAGTAAATTCATGAGATTTGATATTTCACGACTTTGATCTTTACTGTTATTTCACCCCGCTTGACTTAGTAGATGTATTCACAACTCTTTCTTTTATCCGTCCATATTGATAGATATTGCACCCCTTTACTTCATTGATCAAGCACCTTTGAATCTCTGATCAAGCACCTTTGAATCTCTGATTATCATACATGTATCAAGTTTATGTACCGGTGTTTAACAAACAGCCCGGTAATTTTCCATTTCCACTGTCCCAATTCTAGTACTAACGGTTACCATAGGTGATTCTTAGAAAAGTTTGTTGGTAGGGGGGAGGGTATACAGAGCCACAGCCTACTGGCAGCTCAGCATCATTCTGTGTTTACCATCCGAGCCAGTGTCCCTTTGTTACTTTAGGCTGGCGGACTGGCGTAATTGCGTAGCACAGCTATTACTGTATGTTTTGGTCGCAAGACCGTGGGATTCGTAGCCTATTGATAAAACCCCTGGACAAAAACATCACCCCATACTGCTAGGCATTGGGGGCCTCAGCACTTTGTTAACACATCAATAGCCCTTTCCAGAAACTTCCCTTTGCTACGTGGAACCTAGGTGGAATCTAGTCCGTACTCAGCACTCGATGGTTGATTAACGTGGGTGTATTTGCGCACTATTCCTATTTCTATTCGTGGGAGTATGTGTGTGTGTGTGTGTGTGTGTGTGTGTGTGAGTGTGTGTAAATTGCGTCTATGGATCCTGTATTCCCCTTAGCTCATTACATCAGCCTAAGAGACGGGCTAGCCAACCACAGAGCCAGCTGCGATCAAAGGATTACCATATCCCATATAAGGGCATTTCACTTCCTAATAAGGGCACCCAGCTTCCTTATAGGGGAGGAGGGTTAGCTATTTCAGGATGCGCTGACGCATGGGGCTACGTCACTGTCCCAATCAATACCCCCCCCCCTTGTATTTGTATGCGGTTGTTGCATGGTCTTGTGACACGTACATGTTGTATACGCGTTCGTTCGGTAGTGATATAAAAAGATTGTTGAGAACGCCTTTTGGCTTACTTCTTCCCCTGCCTTCCATCAATAACAACTCATGACCATTTTTTGCCGTTCATAATCTTCACTATGCACATGAGTAACTTGAATTTGCTGCTTATTTCTTCATCCAGGTGTGTTTCTACAATCAAAGGTAAAGGATCTATAAATTGAATTAATTGGTTAGAATTCTGGCATACTCTGTAGGCCATAAACAAAATATGCTAGTATACTACTAGTAGTACAGAACTTTAGCGTGTTATTGTGTATCGAAATATTTAAATCTAGACAGTCTATATGAAATGAGCAGTGAAGATTTATGTCATAATTTGAACTAAAACATACATGTACATTATGCATATTACACTTACTATACAAAATAATATAGGATGTTGTTTTTGTCCTTATTGGTGAACAGGACACTGTACCCTCCCAGCTTAGTTATTTACATCTTCAACACTTATCGTTAATTTGAATCTTAACGTTCAAGAACTAATAGATTGTAGGTTTATGTTTCCTCCCACCCCCCATACATTTATGTTCAAAGATGTGACTGGATGTGGATGTGGATGTGATTATTCATCAGCTGTTCCTTTGGACTGTTCGTAATATTGTAATTATTGATGAAAGTCTATTATAATCTTTAACTCGTCTTATCATGGCATTGGGTGAACGTTTTCTGTTGTTTGTGACATTGTGAATTGATTAACGTTTAATTTAAAGTAATCTATCCAATTTCTGATAGAACATAGATTGTGAATGATAATGGTGTATGCATGTAGTCCTGCGCACATGATGTGGTCATATGTTTCTGAGGCTTGTAATTTGATTCATGTAATTTCAAGGAAATCTATACGGATTCTTGATACTGATAGTATGTAGATAGTGACCGTGATTCATGTACGACTGCACACGACGCCGCACATGTTGCGGTCATATTCTGCAAACTAATGGAATGGGGGATGTGACCAGATTCCTTTATGAAAGTTCAAGGAAGTGCAATGTATGACCCTTTTCAGATTAATCTAACTTTGATTAGTTTTCTTCAGTTGTACATATATTATGTATTGTACAAACTAAAACATCTTTTTACATTACAAGACAATGCTGCCAACTGGTCTAAACTTAAAAATTGAACCTTTACGCAGGGCTCGACACTCACAGTGGCCCGCTGGCCCGGTGCCAGTAAAATTGCACTTCGGGCCAGCAAAAATGTAAAAAGTCGTATTTTGGTGGCCCGATCGGGCAAGCAGATTGTACACCTTACATTGACAAAATTTGAAAATCTTGTTTTCTTCCATGTCATGCTTCATTTATAATCACTGGTTTGATCAGGTAGAGTGATATTTTGAATAGTAACTAACCCTAGTAAAACGGTTATTCATGAAATTAAATTTTCGGGCCAGTTAATGTTTTTTTTGGGCCACCAGAAAAGGGGAAGAAATCATTTTCCTGGCCCGACCGGGGCCACTGACAAAAAATGTAAGTGTGGATCCCTGCTTTACCCATTATTCTGGGGTTGTACCTTTTTCGTAATCTCCTTGTTGATGGTGATTTGCACATCTTAGCCGTTCTAGGTTTTTTCGCCTTAACAAGTAAGATGACTTCTTGGACTATTTCAGCCTTTCAGGAGTGGCTTAATCATACAATGTGAAAAGGGTATATTTTCATTTTTCAATGCCCATGTCCCTACCTTCCTGCAGCAGGATATGAGTGAAATCATGTGAGCAGGTATTTTGTTCATGATTGTTGAAAAGTTGAGAATCTGTGCCATAAGAATAGACATCAAGTCAGGACACTGAATGAATCTCTTGCTCAAATGAATGGGGGATTGTCTGATTTTGACTATTAGCCAACTCTAGTGTGCAGTTGAATACTAGTGCCAAGTGATTCAACTAAGTACTTACTGGTTCCATTAGGTTTAAAATATTACTTTAATGAGGAGATAACAACCAAAACATACACTTTGTGAGTTACCGAATAAACACTCTACTTTGATACAAAATGTTGCTCTGTAAAGTGTAAACTATTATGTAACTTATTTTGAAATCTTCTTGTTTTCCGAGTTACGTTATACGTATGTAAATATGATTGTGTATCTGCAAGTGATAAGAGATTCTCAATTTGTATACAATGGAATATTACGCGCAGGTCCCCAGGCGTTCTTGTTGTGCTAGCAGTGGAAACGAACCCTGAAACAAACTTGTATGACTATGACTATGAGGCACGGCTCAAAATAAGCACCAGCGAAAAAAATACACAGGGGCGGCGGGCGAATTCGCCCCCGAAATGCCCAAATTCGCCCCCGAAAAAAAAAAATTCGCCCCCGAAAAAAAAAAAAAAAAAAAAAAAAACTTTTTTTTTTTTTTTTTTTTTTTTTGATTTTCGGGATTTTTCTGTTTGGATTGTGATCAAATGTTTATAAAATGATCACTTATAGCATTATACCTTATTAGTAGCCCCTGAAATTCGAAAAAGAGCCCACAAATTTGTAGCCCCCGAAAGTTGGAAAAGTAGCCCCCGAAAATGGAGCCCCCGAAATAAAAATATTAATTTTTTCGCTGATAAGCACTGGCCTGGGCCACCAGAAATTAACTTCAGGCCACCACCATTTCATTGATTCATTTGTTTACTTTTACTTGCCCAAAAGCCAGGCCAAATGGGCAATAAAATATGGCATACTTTTAAATGTTTTTCTTTGTTTGGAGGCCCAAAGTTCAAGTTTTATGGCCACCAAAATTCCAGAACTTCCCAGAAGCTTGGATTTTAGTTGCCTGACTGGGCCACAAAGACAAAATAAGTTGATTTCTTGCATTGTATGGTCTCAAGATTTACACAGTACTCAACAGTATACATATATAATTAGACCACTTGTATTGATTGCATCGATTGCATCATGCAATAGACAATATGGCAGGGCTGGCAGGTTGTGTGTGGCACACATTATACAATGAATAAGGTACAGACAGGATGGTCATGTGATGTAAACAATAGTATTCAAATCAATGGCCCACTGGCGCATTGCATCAGCAAGTTGCTTGTTTTGGTTGACTGATTTTCCCTTTTGAGTTTGACAGAGCATAGTTGGGTGTGTGCCATGTACATTTGTGGGTGTCATTTTACTTTAAGAAAGCTTTTGTTGGTATTGTTGTGGTGACTCGACCCACATTTTCAATTTGAAACTTGAAACTGACATTACAGCAGATCTATGCATTTATTATCGTTGTTATCAAACCTCATTTTAGTTTCAGTTGTGTGTGTGTCTAGTTTGAGCTTATTGTTAAAAATATGAAAGTAAATTCAATAGTTTCAAACCTGATTGTGAGTGGATGAGTTTTCATTTATTTGAATGGAATGTTTACAACTGTGATTAATAATAGTCCGTGGGCCAGAGGGGTCTACCGGGGACCCCCCCTATGATCCTCCGACTTGGGTGTCATTTTGTCCATTGATATGTCTAATGTTAGAAACAAAATGTTAACAAGAAAAAAACTCATATACACTATGTTTTTTTACTACTTTTTTAGAGGTATGTAAA
Organism: Echinarachnius parma; assembly: GCA_037951105.1. Classification (NCBI taxonomy): domain Eukaryota; kingdom Metazoa; phylum Echinodermata; class Echinoidea; order Clypeasteroida; family Echinarachniidae; genus Echinarachnius; species Echinarachnius parma. The sequence continues at coordinate 9,413 of JBAMJV010003201.1, forward strand.
AATAGCACTTTTTCATTTTTTGCTGCATTTCTTAGGGTTGGTGAAAATTGAGATTGTGTTAAGTGCTCTCATTTAATAATGGCTAGGTCTTTATCAACTAGATTTTGCTGATACATATTTTGATATATGCCTAAGACACAGGAAAAGTTTCATGGTCAAAGTTGATTCGCTTCATATAATTATGACGTCATCAAATTTGCATATGAAAAATCATGGGAATATCCGTAAACAAAACGGTCAAAAAACAATGTTCATTAGTATAGTTTATTTTTTTCACCATGAGAATGATGATAATGAGCTTAAACATATTATGTGTATTTCTGAAAGTATATTCAAATCGGAAATGCTATTATCCTTTGAATATAATGTACAAAAATTACATTTTTTATTACGTAATCACCATGCGTCATATGCAATTGTAAGGCACATGATGGCCATTTTGTGTAGTGCACAAATCGGTACATATTGCTCCCTCTTTAATTTCTTTATTTTAGAACCAATCGCTCTCATATTTGGCACATATGTAGAACTAGTAGGGCTCGTCTGTTTGCAATAAGTATAATTTCAAAAGGTCATCATATGAGGGCGGTATTTACTAAAATTTGATAAAAACATACAAAATCCTTTAAATTCCGATAAAAATGTTTTTTTTTTCTCTATCTGCCTGATTTGTATAGACAACTTGACATTTTGTTTGCATTATTATGCAACTTTACTTTTTCTAGAATGAAATTAAAGACTGTTATGTTGTATCTTATATCTTTTAGCGTATAGATAAGGCATAACTCCCTCTAGATTGTACCCTAAAAGTGGAATAGGGAATACAGTGCGCTACACACAATTAACTATTTCGATTATTTATTCACTCCTTACCTGAATCTAGTCCTGAGTGAGTTTTTCAATAGCATGTTTATTACGATATAAAATTAAGGCAAAATGTGTGGGGACGTCTTGCCAGAAACTTTTTTTTCTAAATAGTTTGTATTATTATCTTTGGCATCACTTTTCTTTCAAAGAGAACAAATACGTCTCATTGACAAGTTCATTATTTGATCCCTCCTCAATTATGAGTTTTTGTCTCAAACTGATGGTTCTGTGTTGACAAATGGATTTTGCTTTATCAGTATTCAAGTCCATACTTACGAGGACGATTATAATATATTTTTTATTTTGTACGGGCTAATTAAGGCAAAAACTGTCTGAATGTGACCTTCAAAGTGAATTAATAAATACATTGCGATATGATGTTTTTACGTACCACTTGTTCAGGCCTGTTAATCTAGTACTAACAAAGTTCATATTTGAATACGGGAACTTCATGTTTATAAGTTTGGGGTTACCAGAGAAACCGAGAGTTTACAAAACTTATAGGCACAGGAGCAGTCTGTGTGTACATAATTGTTTTGTATATTCTGCAACTCATTTTCTTTAATAAAGATGAAGCATACTATTCATATTCATCAAGCATGATTTTACATCAATGTTTATTTAGAGCAATTAAGTGGAGACATTCCATTAGTCATTAACACATGTGAATGGTAAAGATAAAGTTGTAGCTGTTCAATATAATTTGGTCTTCCTCAGAACCCTATATTTGGATCACGGCCTGAAAAGCCACTATGGCAACATTGTTGATATCGATTCGCTGTTTTATCCACTCTGTGAGAAACGGCGGCAGAGCATACACACTTTAAAGCTTAAGTAACGAAGGAATGAACAACACATATATGTCGTACTTTTTCCTTTTATATGTATTTTTTTAAGGAGATATCCATGGCATAAATAAGCTACAAAGATCAATGTGGCCATGTCGATAAGAAACGGTAAGAAACCCTGGTCAACCATCATCATCAATGACCCGAAGGGGGAGGGGGGGGGGGGGGGGGGGGGGGGGGGGACTCATGTATATTTTCAATACAGGTATGTGTCGCTTCAAAGACCCCTGTTTTTACAGCCGATCCGGCGGCTCCTAAGGTTCCCATTTTCATTTTGAAAAAGCCAATCGCCGCTCCTATAAGTGTCATTTTCATCAAAACAACATACAAGGCCGCTTTTTTTTTCAGAGCTCTGCCTCGATAATAGTTGGCGATAGACAAGTGTTGGAGATAAGTCTACATTTTCTACGTGGTAGGATATCTCCCGTACAGTGAAGGCATTATCTGCTGCAGACTGATAAACTGTTTGCTTTCAAAGGAGATTATCGGTTGTTTGTGTTTATTACCCCCACCTTTAATAGCAGTTTGGAGCTTGTTTCATTCATCATTTCGTATCACCATACAACTTTCTGCCAATGTCGGGCAAATCTGAGCGCTACGTCGTAGGCCTCTGTCGGATCTTTGATTGTGCACATTCCATGTACCAGATCACAACTAAGCAGGTGGTCAATGATCTGATGGGCTTGAACGCACTCGCATTCTGATGCACCTTCGAAGTATCCCCAGTTCAACATGTTGCCTTGCATCTTCCCACGCCTGCCAAAGCCTATTCCGGCTACGCAAAGTCACCCAGGGGTGCATGGTTGAATCCTGTGGACAGTTTCTCCGATGGCACCATAGGCGTAGGCTACCGATATTTCCTAGAGCTCAGCCTCTCTTCCCAGAGTTTAAGCCTTCTTGAAGACACGCTGTAGTTCAGGGGTTCAACAGATCATGAAAGGAAGCTTTTCCGTGACTTAAAGCGCCGAGGATGCAGTGGGTAGACATGAAATGGGTGTCCTTCACCTCTGTTTGTCTCAGTCGTTCCTTCTGGCTAGCAGCAGCCCTCCTTATTTATTACAGCTGGGATGCGATGCCAGAGATTAGGTATACGTTATCAGTTCTCGTTCGTCTCATACATCATGATATAACGGCAGCTTTTGTTCTTGTTGGCATGTGCTGAGCTTTCCCACACCTGTGCAGACATATTCTGCAACATAGTAACATAGAGCCAGAGCTGATTGTTGTTTGGTTTGCATTTGGATGTGCTCAGTTTGTCAAGAAAGGCATTCGTGGAGCTGACCTTCCTTTGAGCTGGGTGATACAGGCCTTGTACTCTTTAAAGATCTATCTAAGGTCACCCATATGTAGACAGGACTATCACAGTGTCCCCGTCTAGTTCCATTCCAAGTGATCTTCAGTTTCTGGTTTGCATGCATGTTCTTCAGATGAAAGGCGCATATTTGAGATTTAGTTTAACTGAATTAGCCTTCAGATGGTTCTCTTTGTAGTACAAGGATAGGTTGGTAAATCCCTCACACAATGTGGATTCTGCCTTAGGGAAGTCATCACTGTGGGTGGTGATACACAGGTCGTCTAATAGATGAAACCCTGGTCTCAGAGTAGATATAGGTTGATCGTTAACATAGATGTTGACATGGGCGGCGCGTAGATACTTCCGTATCACCCCCCCCCCCCCCCGATGAATAGGTATCAATGAAATATCTACGCCCATGGATGTTGAACAGAGTTTGGCCAGAATGCTTCCTGCGCCAACCACACTTCTTTCCAGACAGCTCGACGAAGAAGCGTCTGTTTTCAATCAAGGTCTTTACCATGTTGGTCAAGTGCATGTTGTTCACATTCAGTAGTTTGTGTAGAGTCTGTGCACAGTAGCATAAGCTGATGAGAGGTCTACAAACACAACTCCAGTTAAGACATTTACTGGAAAACATCTTCTATATGTTGGGTAAGGTTAAGCAGTTGTCTTGTGCAATACTTCCTAGGCTGGAATCATGCCTGCTCCTTCATCAGAGATGGTTATACAACTGCACATGGTGGGTACCTGGGTGGGTCAGAATTAGTCGCTCGAACAGCTTAAAGGTGTGGAAAAGAAGTGAGACTGGTATGTAACACTTTGTTGCTGATGGGTCTTTTTTTGGAGCTTGCATGGCATGTTCTGATGGATGTTGTTCCACGACAGGGAAAGTGTCCTCCCAACAGTTGTCCACACATGTACATTTTTTAGGATTGTAGTGAGTGTGATCTTAATGTCAGAGATTACTTTTGTGTGTGTGTGTGTTCTTGACAACAATTCACAGGTTTTCAGCATAAATTAAAAATGCTTCAGCAGTTTGGTTAAGTGAAATCAATTGTAATCTCATTTACATGGTTAGGATGAGCCAGTGGCTTACAGTTCCATATGCATAGACTGCATTAGGTTTTAAGCCATCTTCTATGGACTGTGGCAAATTAATTATTTAGCTCGTGATTTAGCATTGGTCAGGAGCCAGCCTGCCCAAGCTCGGGGTGCTCTTTTTTGATTGCATGGTGCTGGTTTAGGATCAAGCGCTTCAAAAGCTTAACAAATATGGCACAGAAGGCAGATGCTTAATTATTTTATCATTATTTATGATAATTTCCTGGCATTAAGATAGTGATACTTTGGCATTATATCTGATCACTACAGTAAATGGTGTAATGCTTAATATGATAACATTTGAGGTATACACTATTTGTCACCCGTATTTGCTTATACCATTTATTTAAAGTAAAGAAAAACAAACAGCATGAAATATAGAATCTAACTGACATCAGCAATTGCCACAACCATGCTTTCACAGGCCTTCATGCTAACAGATCATTTGTGAGGTGTCAGTGATTAACTGAATGTATTTAGTACCCCGTGTACATGTATTATGAATATTGAGACATATAGTACGTTTATTTTAGTAAAAAATAAGAGCGCAAATGTTGCAAAAGGAGTTAAGAGTTCTACACACACAGACATTCCCCTGCAAATTTCAGACAACTTTTCATGATCAAAAACATTTTTCAATGTGGTCGTTAACTTTAATTTGCATTCAATTCATTCGCCACTTTCTGTCACCATGGTAATCATTTAAAGGCATGAATGTGTACTCACCTAGTTGTCACATGAAGTTTCCGTCACATTTGGAGAGTAGGTATCAAATAATGAACTGTAAACAAGAGGTGTTCATTTGTTCTCTTTTCTGAAACAAACAAATGTGATGCCAAACAGAAGTACCCTTCCTTGCCATAAGTATTGCAACATGGTGAAATTCGTTACATTTTTGGTAAATTACTTACCTATGTTGTAGCGGTGTTTTGTACTAAATAATTGAATAATTACCGACATTTCGGTATAAATGGAAGGTGCACATTATTCACTTTCTCATTCAAGGCCCTCATGAACAAACCATGGTCAAGACATCCGGGTAATCTAACGTGCAACCCTGGCAAATCGTCGCCGTGATGGAGGAGGGGGTTTCGGTGGCTCATATTGCTGAACACTTTCAGGTATGCCGTCAAACGGTGTACAGAGTGTGTAAACGCCATAGGGAAAGGGACAATTTTGAGTAGCAACAATCCTCATGCCCGCATTTCCAGGAGGAAGATTATCATATCTCGTGTCAATCGCCAGAGGCGCATCAAGTGGTCCTCCAGAGTGAGGGATTGGACGGTGTAGGACAATTGGAGTCACGTCCGGTCTTTTCCGACGAGAGTAGATTTTGCCTTTCTACCAACGACGGAAGAGTAAAGAGTCTGGCGTGAACCCGACACCTCATACGACCCAAGCAACATGATCTACACTAAAGGAATGCAGTTTCAGTCATGGTTTGGGGGTGTCTGCATCTATGGAGTCGGCGATCTTGTTGTCGTGTACGGGAACATGGATAACGCAAAAATATCGGGAGATTCTGGACTCTCACGTGTTTCCATCAATTGGTTACATCTTTGGCGACGCGCAACACCAATCATTTTCCAGGATGACAACACACCGGCCCACAGGTCTGTCCAGATGGACCAATGGTATGACGAAAAAAGCGTTAACAGGGTGCAGTGGCCAGAACAATGACCAGATGCTAACCCGATAGAGAATCTGTGAGATGCCATCAAGAGAGCCCTCACCAAGGACGGAGAAACCACCAGGGAGGGTTTGGTCGGCTCTATCTTCTGGGACAGCATCACCCCAAAAAAGACTGCATGGTCTATACGGGACTCTACCATGGAGGATGCGCGCCATTTTCAGAATGCGCGGGTACCAAACAAAATACTAGAACTTCATAAAATTTACATGATAAATGATTCTTGACATGTTACTGAATCGTGCCTGATAATAAAAACTTAAATCATTTACTACAACTTAATTACGACAGCACGTATTATCATGTCATACGTTGCCTCCTGTGTAATGAATGTGTCTATGTTGCAATACTTTTGGCACGGGAGGGTATAATTCAAATATTGAAAAACAAGTTTCTGACCAGAATTTTCCCAAAACATTTTGTCTTACATGCTATCAAAAATCTCACTCAGGAGTAGATACATAGGGTTACTACTAAGTGAATAATCTGAAATTGTTTGTATGTAGCGCAATGTAATCCCCATTCCACTTTTAAGGTACAATTCAGTCTGAGTTATAAATAATTTAGACACTAAAATATACAAGATACAACACAACAGTCTTAAATTTCAATCTAGGGAAAGTAGATTGCATAATAATGCAAACAAAATGTCAATATGTCTATATAAATCAAACAGATAGAGAAAAAATTACATTTTTTATCAGAATATATAGGATTTTGTATGTTTTTATCAAATTTTAGTAAATAGCGCCCTCATATGATGACCTTTTGAAATTCTACTTATTGCAAACAGAATAGCCCTACTAGTTCTACATATGTGCCAAATATGAGAGCGATTGGTTCTAAAATAAAGAAATTAAAGAGGGAGCAATATGTACCGATTTGTGCACTACACAAAATGGCCATCATAATTATGCCTTACACTTGCATATGACACATGGTGATTACGTAATAAAAAATGTCATTTTTGTACATTATATTCAAAGGATAATAGCATTTCTGATTTGAATATACTTTCAGAAATACACATAATAAGTTTAAGCTCATTATCATCATTCTCATGGTGAAAAAAAATAACTATACTAATGAACATTGTTTTTTTGACCGTTTTGTTTACGGATATTCCCATGATTTTTCATATGCAAATTTGATGACGTCATAATTATATGAAGCCAATCAACTTTGACCATGAAACTTGTTCTGTGTCTTAGGCATATATCAAAATATGTATCAGCAAAATTTAGTTGATAAAAACCTAGCCATTATCAAATGAGAGCACTTGACGCAATCTCAATTTTCACCAACCCTAAGAAATGCAGCAAAAAATGAAAAAGTGCTATTTTTACATACATCCAAAAAAGTAGTAAAAAAACATAGTGTATATGAGTTTTTTTCTTGTTAACATTTTGTTTCTAACATTTGACATATCAATGGACAAATTGACACCCAAGTCGGAGGATCATAGGGGGGGGGTCCCCGGTAGACCCCTCTGGCCCACGGACTATAAGGATTAATGCAAACATACAATTTGTGGGAGATTGTATGTCCTTCCATGGAGGTACTCTACTACTAGTAACACAAAGTACATAGTTTATAAAGCAGAGTTACCTTGGAACAAATCTATAACAGCTGCATGCGCATATGTCTAGGAGGGAACTAGGCAGGCTTAATTGAAGGAAGGACATCAACATTATACATTGGGTGGATCAGTGCAGAGGATGTTGCCTTTAATGATAATCACTGACTAGCGCTTGTTTCTTGTATGTTATTTGAAGATTTATAAAGCGTGTGCCTCGATGCTCAAGGCTTACAGACTTACAGAAACATGTTGGGGAAAAAGCAATATTCCATGTAAGATGTACACAATGTGCAAAGTAAGAATGATTTTTCTGCTTGGCCCAGTCAGGCAAGTTAAAATCGAGGCTTCTCAATTTGAAATGGTCTGAAACAAAATTAAAATGATCGTTTTTGTTATTGAAGGTTTGCTGGCCTAAACAGAGTAACAGACTGGTCAGTGCTCGAAAAAAAAGAAAAGTTATTTAATTATGGTTCTGAGATATTAAATATCTCACAGGAGAATTATTTTCTTTAAAATGCCATCTATATACTAGTAGTATGTGAATAAAGACATTTGTTTATAAATATCCTTTTCATCTAGTGGTATGTCTCTTAGAATATTTCTACAAGTTTATAAGTTTAAAACACTTGTTTACAAAATAAAAGGGACTATCCATTTCAAAGTTTGCGTCAAAGAAATCTCATGTGTCTGAACTTGATAAAGAAATGGAACAATCAGCGAGGTATGGATTATCTCCGGACTTGGCATGTTTTGCTTATTGGAATGCCTTAGCATAAGTTAGGGGAACCCCAGGTGTATTGTAAGGTGAACTTCTGTCACGTAGGCAGTCCGGAACGAGTGCAAACCTTCCCATTTACATGTAAATACAACCAAGTCCACCAGTGTGGGAAAAGGTCTGTTGATTTATATTTGTCGCATAGCTTATTATGACTTGCATACGTACATGTACTGCAGGGTAAAAAGGGTAACATTTTATTTTATTGGGCTACTTTTTATGTCTGCCTGCATTATAGTAGCACTCTAATATTATATTTTTTGCTTTGAACTCCTTGGGAAATTAAGGGGCTCTTGTACATGATTTTCTGGGGCTGTTTTGGGCATTTTGGAGGGCTAATTTGCCCCTTCTGTTGTCGTACTGACATAGAATACTAAGAGTTAATTGATTCATTTATATTGGGAAAAGGTGTAACATAGGACTTTCACAATTACAATAGGGCTTCATACTGAAAAGGTTATTAACCAACTCATTTGTGAGTCCAATAAAGTAGATATTTTAAAATTAAGTTTTCATGTCACATGACTTGATCTCTATGTGCATGGTATGTAGGCTAGCAATGGAAGCTTTCCTCCATTTGTATTGATGGATGTTATTGCCAACTTGGTGAACTACTCCCCTAGACGGCCTCATATTTCCACTTAACCTTACATTCGCACCCATTCACACCTACATGTATAGGCTCTGAATTTGTTGGCAAGATGTAGAAAGTCTGATGCGATTCTTCTACGTTCACACCACTGTAAAACTGAACCAGCACTTGAGCACTACCACATAACTTGCCTGCCAAACATAAAACCTTTTCTGGTGATTTTAATAAGACTGCTACTGTAAAGTTCTGGTTCTAAACCATTCAGAAACGATCTTTTCTCGCGGTTTGAAAAGGATATTGCAATTTAGCCTTGATCCTCCTTCTCACTTGTCAGTCTCCATTGATATTTCTTTATAGTTTATACTTGATCCAAGTCCAAGAACAGAAAGAGAGAACAGAAAATCTTCATGAAAATAGTCATGACCTTTCTACTAGCACTCCATCCAATTTGTTATTCTTCCTGCAGTAATTCCTGTTTATCATTATGAGGTAACTGTTTGTGTTGTCTCTCTTGGCACAAGGTTTGATGGAAAGGGGCCTGTGTCTTTGTTGTCATCCTCATCAGTCAAGTTCACGATGGGGTCATATTTCCCAGAATGCAATCTAAAACTGCACCTCTATTAGATAGAGTTCACTACGAGGCCGCGATGAGGCATCTGCATCTAGGTATAGATAGGTTGAGCAGGGGAGAATTGATTGAATCCAGATGGGTCATGGGTGTCAAGCTGTGAAGGAAGATAGGAAAGAATGATGATGATGATGTAATATAATTTGATTCAATGTCATTCCATGCAAACATATTTTTAAGGGTATCAATTAAAGGGGTTGTATAAGATCAATTTAAAGCCTTGAGACTGCAGTGTAGAAGGTTGTGGTTGAGAATATTTAATTTTTAATTTTTATTTTGATCATAAATTGAAAGGCAAAATGGATGTCTGACAGTCTAAATAGACTGCTAAAAAAACATGAAGTAAATTATGCCCTGTTTTATCAAACTAAATGCATAAAGCAAAATATGGAAAGCTGATGATGATTGTATTCTTAATTTCTTATCATTTGATATTATGTCATCTCAAGGAGTGAAATTATGATGGGATAGGGTAGAAAGTACATGTTATACAAACGACTACTCAAAGAAACCAGAAGAAAATTCTGCACCACTTTATAAAACTGTAAAACAAGATAGCGAAGGCTGATGATGATTGTATTCTTATCATCTGATGTCGTGTCCATCAGTGAAATTGAGATTGATAGGGTAGTGTGTATTGTACACATGTATATTGAATAGTCTGCGCATGGTCTGTTCTATGAAACCTGAAACATTGTGGGTCACAGTATTATGCTGTGATACTGATAGAGGGGTGATGATTAGATTCAGACCATGGTGATGTCATTTCCAGAAATGAAATTGAGATGGATAGTTCGTTGATGGGGCTTGAGTTGCGACCTCCATGGATGACTATGATACAGGTTTGGGTGAACCGAGTTCAGCTGAATAAAGTATGTGTGTAGACTTGGATCTGTGAATTGTAGTCTGGATATGAAACAAAAAATACTGTGACTGTCTGTATGAATGATTTGTTCAATGATTTGTTCAGAGTGTCCGAGTTGTGAGACTTTGTTGAGTTTCACTCTCCCTCCTTTTTAATACAAATCATCACAAAAGTGTATGATGAAACAGTTGAGATTGAGTTCAAGGGGAATTTATTATGATGGTTTGTACACAAATCACCAGTATTCAAATGACCTTGTAAAAGTACCTTGCATGTACAGTATACATGTACATGTGTCACTGTGAAATGTGATTTGAGCAAAGCAACTCCAAGTTTACATAAAGTGTATTTGAATTTTAAGAGCGGCCAGTAAGTATCGCATTACAATTATAATATTTCTCTTCGTTTTAGCGTCCCTTTGCTATAACATCATGTCACATTTAGGAATTCTAGACCCGTAATTCACCCTCTCTCTGTTTTGATTGTATTTTTCTACAGGTAATGCGTTCCTTTGTGTTCCCGACTACTTACCCTCAGGATTCTACCCCGAGCCAGGAAAGCTCCCCGATGACCAAGATGCCCACAGGTGATAATGTGAGCGTGTCCATCCGGCCGCCGGCCACGGCCGCAGTCAACATGCCAGACTGCAAGGTGACCGCAGCCAACTACGCCAACAACAACCTCACCGACGATGCCTGCATGGTGTCCGGCCTCTCTGGTGAGTCTCGGGGTGGAATGGCCACCTGTCTATTGCAGCCAAACTGCCTACTATGGCCACCAAATGTGACCCCTGCAGAGAATAACAATGTTATGAAACTTGTCTTTATAGAGGTCGCCTGTCTACAGTGGCCGATATTCTTGTTTCCCTTAGGTGGTGACTACTTTGAATGGCAGCCCATTCATATTTGTTTCTAAGGTTGTTATGCGAAAAGCCATATATAAATATACGATAACCTTGTTCCAGCAAGGAGGTATAAGGTTATGTTCCAGTTAGTGACCATCTGTGGCATATTTTTCTCTCTCATTGATTTTAATAGTGAGACGCTCAATCATGTTAACTTCACACCCTTTCATTCACTACTATCTAAAGTATTGAGTTTGTGATATACATGTACCGGAGTGAATAAACAAACAAACAAGAAAATGTAACTTTATGATTTAGGAACAAACAAACAGTCAAATACTTAGTATATTAATTGTTGAATGACAGGTATTGGTTTGTTGTGACAGGATCTGTCATTTCATATCATGCATAAATTGGCATGCATGCAATGTATAGTTTTTAATTGACAGTTTTGTTTGTTCATCTTTCCATTCTCTCTCATCTTTCCATTGATGGATGAAAATGAATCTGAAACAGAAAAAACAGTCTAATTTTTGCTTTTCTTTTGATATATGAAACAAACAAATGCACAAACAAATGTACATGTCGTAATATCAGAAATTGCATTTTTTTTTCATAGTTGGAAAACCCCTCATACCTTGTGCAATGATTACTAAACGTGTTGGTATGCCAACATAACATGCACTTTGCACTTTGTGTTTATGAAGAGAGAGAAACCACCATAGATGATTATGGACTTTATTGTTGAGCGATCAACCATACATACTAAATGCATGATGTCACTGAAAGACAACACACAACGGGGAACTTTCAGGCTGTATTGTGCAATGCATTGCATGTACGTACATGTATGCAATACACCAGTGGTATTCATTGTCACTGTAGGAAGAACTATAAAAAAAAGGCTGCGTATGTAGACTACATGTAAATTGCTTTGTTTGTTGATAATCATGGGGTGGGATGGTGGTGGTGGTAGTGGAGGGGATGAAGGGGTGGGGGGGGTGGGGGGGGGGTGGGGGTCATTGGCAAGGGTATTTCACAATTACCCTGCAACCATCTACATGTCGTTACCCGTGTGATGCCCTCTGGATTATAGGAATAGGAATTATAGGGGTGGGGGGGGGGGGGGGTCATTGGCAAGGGTATTTCACAATTACCCTGCAACCATCTACATGTCGTTACCCGTGTGATGCCCTCTGGATTATAGGAATAGGAATTATAGGGGTGGGGGGGGGGGGGGGGGGGTCATTGGCAAGGGTATTTCACAATTACCCTGCAACCATCTACATGTCGTTAACCGTGTGATGCCCTCTGGATTATAGGAATAGGAATTATAGGGGTGTGGGGGGGGGGGGGGGGGTCATTGGCAAGGGTATTTCACAATTACCCTGCAACCATCTACATGTCGTTAACCGTGTGATGCCCTCTGGATTATAGGAATAGGAATTATAGGGGTGGGGGGGGGGGGGGGGGTCATTGGCAAGGGTATTTCACAATTACCCTGCAACCATCTACATGTCGTTAACCGTGTGATGCCCTCTGGATTATAGGAATAGGAATTATAGGGGTGTGGGGGGGGGGGGGGGGTCATTGGCAAGGGTATTTCGCAATACCCCTGCAACCATCTACATGTCGTTAACCGTGTGATGCCCTCTGGATTATAGGAATAGGAATTATAGGGGTGGGGGGGGGGGTGGGGGGTCATTGGCAAGGGTATTTCACAATACCCCTGCAACCATCTACATGTCGTTACCCGTGTGATGCCCTCTGGATTATAGGAATAGGAATTAAAGGGGTGTGGGGGGGGGGGGGGGTCATTGGCAAGGGTATTTCACAATTACCCTGCAACCATCTACATGTCGTTAACCGTGTGATGCCCTCTGGATTATAGGAATAGGAATTATAGGGGTGTGGGGGGGGGGGGGGGGGTCATTGGCAAGGGTATTTCACAATACCCCTGCAACCATCTACATGTCGTTAACCGTGTGATGCCCTCTGGATTATAGGAATAGGAATTATAGGGGTGTGGGGGGGGGGGGGGGTCATTGGCAAGGGTATTTCGCAATACCCCTGCAACCATCTACATGTCGTTAACCGTGTGATGCCCTCTGGATTATAGGAATAGGAATTATAGGGGTGTGGGGGGGGGGGGGTCATTGGCAAGGGTATTTCACAATACCCCTGCAACCATCTACATGTCGTTAACCGTGTGATGCCCTCTGGATTATAGGAAAGAGACTGTGAAATGCCAAGGACGTCGTTAATGAGAGCTGCATTAACTTGTAATGTGACTGTATGGATGCTCACATATGTTTTCTTCATTAACCAAAATAACCCTTTTTTTTAAACAGCAGCACAAAACATTCATTATCTAGAGGGTGTGGGTGGGGATTTGAATATCAGGGTAATATAGACTAATTATCCTGCTAATGGTACCTTAGATGGAAACATGAAATAATTTCCATTATTTGTTAGAACACTTATTTCATATTTTACAGTGTACCTCCATGCATTGATCCCATCAATTTTTTTTGTGTGGAAACAATCAAATTTCAAATACAAGTACATGTAGAACTTTTTCCTGGTGAATCTTAAACAATATGTACTGTTTACATTATAAACATTACACTTGGTTTCCCATTTGTGGAGGTCAAATTTGGTATCAATTAGCGAAATTATAGTTATTTTAATTGACCTTCATGTTTTATATGTTTAACCTTCAATGTCTCGATTTAGCCTTTTCTATTTCTTAATCAAACTTTTCCAATTTTGTTGTTTTGACATTACAGAACAAATGGACATGTTGATGAGCATTTCTTCCTTTGAGGAAAGCCTCCACAGGTCACTCGGTATGGAGGACAGGAGGAAATGCAAGAAGAAGAAGAAGAAGAGGATGTCTGGAATCGTGCCAAATAGGTTTGAAGGTGAGCAGCTAGATTTATTTTTTCATCATAAAACACACAGGGGCCCAGGGCGATTTAGCCCCCAAAATGCTTAAAAGACCCCCCCGAAAAATCTTAAAAGAACCCCAGTATAATATTTGCATCTATAGAGTTCAATGCAAACTTAATTTCAAAGTGCTATTTTCATGCAGACGAGCTTGAAAAGTGGCCCCCGAAAAATAAATTTGATTTTGTTTTCTTTTCTTTTACTTCCCATGTCTCTTTTTAGAATGCATTCAAATGAATGGACATGCTGTTTGTTTACTTGTTGGTTTTTCTTGTTCCTTGTGTTAAAATTATGTAGAGTGTATTTTTTGTTAGTTGTTGCATCATTGTACAAGCGAACAATATTTGCTTAAATTTTGATAGTTTGAGGCTTTCATATTGTACACCACTTCTGTAATATGTGAACAAAAATATTGCATTTATCTTTCTTGTTGACATTGTTTTTCTCATACCTAATATTCTGTGTCTTTGGTTACTCCCCTGCAGATGTCTATGAGCTTACTGGTGATTTGCTTGGTTCTGGGTCATACGCCTCCGTCCACACCTGCAGGCAAATCTCCACTGGCCGAGAGTATGCTGTCAAGGTCAGTGTTATTCAGATTACAAGAATTATTTTCTCATCTTTTTCTGATGATTTTTTAATTTTGTTTTTTTAAATCAGGAAATAGTAGAATTGAAATATCTTTGTTCCAACGATAATTCTCATTCTGCTTTGTATAAGTATAGTACATTGGAAAGATGTTCCAAGGCATATTCTCAAATAGCACAACTATTCACAATTGAATGATATCAGGGAATAAACAACAGTCTTCTTTTTCCCTCTTTTTAAAGTCAATTATGTAATCGGTTATATTCGTTTTATACATTTTTCAGATGATGGAGAAGAGGCCAGGCAACAGCCGGTCCAAGATCTTCAGGGAGGTTGAGACCCTCTATCACTGTCACGGACACAACAACATTCTGCAGCTGATTGAATACTTTGAGGATGACGAACGCTTCTACCTCATCTTTGAGAAGATGTACGGGGGCGCCCTCCTGCAGCACATCGAGCATCGCAAGACCTTTACTGAGCTTGAGGCCAGTCAGGTCGTCAGGGACATCGCTAGTGCACTCTTCTTCCTTCACCAAAAAGGTATTAAAGCAATATTCAGCCTTTTACTCTCTAACATATTTAAAGCACAAAGAAGCAAAAAGAAGTCAGAAATGAAACTAGAGTTGTAGTAGTATTGATGTTTTAAAGCTTAAAGCCAGTTAAGTCATCAGGGACATAGCTGGTACACCTTCTCCTTTCACCACAACCTTTCTGAAGGAATATTCAGCCTTTTAACATTTGAAATCACTTGGAAAATGTTCACAAGGAGTTTAGAAATCACTTGGGCAGTGCACTGCTCTTCCTTCACAAATAGGTTAAAATACTATTCAGGCTTTTGCACCTTCAAAAATTAAGATAATTTGAGGAGATAAAATTTGTTGAGAAAGGTAGAGCTAATGCCAGTTTTTATTTATGTTTCTAGCTGTTGTAATTGTAGTTCATACATATTCCAACCATTACCCATCATATCTGATCCTTTTATCCATTTATTTCTTTGATATTTTGTCAGGTATTGCCCACCGTGATCTAAAACCAGAGAACATCCTGTGCGAGAGCAAGTTCAGCATCTCGCCGATCAAGATCTGCGACTTTGGTCTCGGAAGCGGCATCCACCTCAGCAGCCGCGAGAACACGCCCGTCACGACGCCCGAACTGCTCACCCCGGTCGGTTCGGCAGAGTTCATGGCGCCGGAGATCGTTGAGGCGTTCATCCATGATCTTCAAGCCACGACGTACGACAAGCGGTGCGACCTCTGGAGTCTAGGGGTCATCCTGTACATCCTGCTCAGTGGGCACCCACCGTTTGTTGGGTCGTGCGGCGAGGACTGTGGATGGGACCGGGGCGAACCGTGTCCAGATTGTGAGGTACGATTATCATGTTGTTGTACTTTCTTTAACCATTCAAGTCCATATGATTCTGCCATGATGTGCATTCTCCATAGACCCCATTATTTCCGGGACCAAAAACAATATTTATATATATATATATATTTATCTATTGCTTAGGAACAGGGTTAACTGTACCAAAATTGTAATGTAGGATAATTGGAACCAAAACTATTTTGTACCCTAAATTTTGTTTACACAAGCAATATGTACTGCAGGATTCTGTTTTTTCAGTGAATTGAATATTAATGCTTTCACAATTATAATGAATATGCTAAGACTCGACATAGTTATCACAAAGTGAGCTTCGGTCCACTATTATTTATAAACTGCTAACATCTGCTTTCCCGACTGTAATTAATTGACCAAGTCATGCGAAGTAGGAATATAATTTTCAAACCTCTTTGACTTTGTTCTTGTAGGAGATGCTGCTCCACTGCATCCAGTCTGGGGAGTATGACTTCCATGGAACAGAGTGGGACCACATCTCAGCCGGAGCCAAGGACCTCATCTCACACCTGCTAGTCAGAGATGTTAAGGAACGGTACACGGCAGATATGGTGCTCAACCACCCCTGGGTCAAACAGGTATGCATCACTCTCACATGTTGTTTGTGTTCCCCTTTAGCCCCTACATCCCCTTTTGCATGAAATTCAATATGAAGTCAAAGAAGTTATGATTCAATTGCTTAGTGGTTTGTGGTAAATATGTATAAGTTTTCCTGTCAGATTTATCTGTTATCTGCCGATTGAAATACTGAATGCAAGCAAAATATTTCACCTAAAAGTTTTAAACAATGCAGCATTTGTCTCCTTATTTCCCTCTCACTTTGAGCAACAAGGCAATGATTAATTATTTCCTTCAAAGGTTGACTAAAATTTCTTCTTTTCTATATTCCTCCTTTACAGCCCCCAAGCACACCACTCCTCACGCCTGCCATCATCAAACGCAACAACAGTGCCAAGGACCTCTGCCAGTTTGCCGCCGAGGCCGTGGCCTGCAACCGCCTCGTGGCACAGAAGGAGGAGGACGAGATTCGAGAAGAGGAGGAGGAGGATAAGAAGCTAGGGGAGGAAGACGAGGAGGATGATGATGGAGGGATCTGCATCGTCCGGCCGTCGGGAAGAATCCACAATGGTGGACATATGTTTGGGCTGTCGCCGCCAGGCCAGTCGGCGCTTGCCAAACGTCGCGCAGCCATGCACAGCCACAGCCAAGGACGCGATCGGTGCATAACGATCAAAGCGTAGTCGTCATGGTTACCACAGGCACGACTAGTGGTGATCAAAGCTTAGCGGATTGGCGATAATATTTGAGGCGAGAAGGAGAGAGTGATTAGATGAGCAGTGAATTTGTCTCAATTCAGCAAAAATGAGACTGAACTGGTGACAGAAGTAGTGATGAGATGACTGAACTGGTCTCAATATAGAGTTGAATCAACCCAAACGAGACCGGATATAGAGATGAGTGAAGAATCATATCCTCTTGGGAAGTGAACTCTTTGCATGCCACGGATATTGCAGCTCTAATATGAACATGATTTGTGTATAATATTGTTCAGATCTGCAGTCTTCGGCAGCATGGAAGGTCGGGTACCTGCATCGCATTGATGCAGTTTCGTGACAAGTTTGTTTGTCAGAACTGAAATGTTTGAAGAGATTGGACTTCTGATAGAAGCTAAGAAAATAAAGGCTTGATTATAGAGTCAAACAACATCAACCAAAGTGAGTTTAGTGCTCTCCCCCATGCGAATGGCTTTCATTCCTTCCGATTGGGGATGTGTGTGCATGTGTGTCTTTGAGCCAAGTGTAATTAGTTGCAGGGAGGGTGCAGGAGATGGATTGTAGTATTATAACGGACAGGGCTTTCCTATTGTAAGTTTCTACCAGAGAGTTGGATGGATGATTGTTATCCTATGCTTTTGGCGACATCGCACAAGGTTTAGTATGTTATCCTGTGCTTTAGAGACATCGCTCAAGGACTAGTGTATTAGCCTTAGCTGTGCTGACATCGCACACAAGGTTACATACATGTATGTATTGATAATTCAGTTCTGTGTATGGTTTAGGTTTGGATTCCAAAAGAAGGAAAGCACATTGCATTTTCATTATGAATTACCCCCTTTCTGTCTAACACAGCAGTCCACAAAGGTAAGTAAACAAAAAACAATCTTAATTAATTGACATTGTTTTTATACATTTACTTTATCTGTTCCCCCTTCTTGGCAGATAAGCATTAAGAATTTCTTTGCTTTCCTCACCTGGATAAAATGCATGGATGGTCTTCCAATTGCCTTTTTTTTTGGGGGGGGGGGGGGGGGGGAGGGGGGAGAAGGATTTTATGCCCCCCAAAAATTGTGTGTAACTATTGGCACATTATTTATCTATATCTGGCATTACTTTAGAATATGGGGTAGTTCATTGAACAGAAAATGCGATATTATGCTAACCTTTCATTTGGGCCAACTTAAAACAATGAATGATTGCTTTGATTATGACATATTCTAACATTGATAAGAGTGATCTGAAATACATTCCATTTCATTTTGTGTCAAATTTGACTTCCGAAAAATCTTACAAATTTTTGCCAGTATGAAAGGATAAGAGATGTTTTTTTTTTTCTTTCCATATTATGGATATTTTTTCAATTATCAATTAGGGCTTAAACAAACTAAAACGAATCTTTGACAATCTGCCCTTCAATTTTGTGTATTTGATGAAATACTTCAGGAACAGAAAGAATCTGAGAAAGATGAGGGTAATTGTTTACACATTGGTTTTTATTGTAATGATATTTACAAGAATGTTGTGCTTTGTTTTCTTGTAAATATTTGTAATCACTGATTGAAATAATGAACAAGTGAAGAACGTTTATTATTTGTTTTGTGCACATGACATCATTTCATATCACTTTGAATTCGGAGGGCATTGTAAAGAAGATTGATTTATGCGTGTTATTTTCCTGTGTATAAATCTATCATTGTTGTTTTGAATAAGAACATACAGTCCTAAAAGTTACATTTAAAGTAAATTGCCGACTATTTGTTTTTATCATGTTTGAAAGTTCTTGTCAAAATGCCTGGTTGGACGTATATTTTTTTTTAGAGTTTACTTGTTTCAGTTTGAAAAACTAAGGATTTCGGTCAGCCTTTAAAAAAGTGTTGTGTGTATATACTGGATTGTAAATTCAGATTGTTGTACATACAATGTAGTATACTACATGTACATGTAAGAAAACATTAACAAAAAAATAAGATCAACTTTCTAATGTTTCAAGAACAAAAGTAGAAGCATTTCAAAGGAAGCTAGAGGCTTGAAGTGGTAATTAAGTTCATTCCAAATAATATTTTAGCTATTTTTTAGCAAAAAACATAAACAAAATAAAAACACAAAGATTTTGGAACGGTTAATTTAAAATTGAGTAATATCAAGGGCGATTTTCCAAGTTCGGAATTTGTAATTTTGGCATAAAAATCATTTAAAAAACAGTATAAGTTGGACGAGCCGAACTGAAATTGTCAAAATTAGATGAGAAAATATTTGACTCATTCTTCCTTGTTTTGTTTTTAATCTTCAGGTTCAATGTTTTTAATGAATTAAGTGAGTTTGTGCTACAAGGTAATACTTCTTGAGAGCATTTTGCCTTTTATCAAGTGTGTTTCTGAAGCGAAGTGAATGATTCGTAAGAATGTGGCAAAACAAAATTTGCTATTTTGGGGGAGGGGGGAGGGAGGACGAGGGAG
The DNA here is from genome assembly GCA_037951105.1 of Echinarachnius parma. Lineage (NCBI taxonomy): Eukaryota > Metazoa > Echinodermata > Echinoidea > Clypeasteroida > Echinarachniidae > Echinarachnius > Echinarachnius parma. The sequence continues at coordinate 29,167 of JBAMJV010003201.1, forward strand.
GGGATCTCTTACCTCAGCAAGATTACTGACATATTCTGCTCATGACTTGCCCTAAATCATGTCTACTATACATTTATTTTTACCCATTAAGTAAAACTTCAGTTTTGGTAAATGTAAGGCAACAAAAATAGCTGTTCTTACGGGAAATGAACATGTTAAGTTATTTGTTTTCAAGGTAATACCGTACAATCTTCGACAATCACGGCAGCATATTCAGAAGTACTTTATAAGAATGTATATGTATGTCAGTCAGTTATATCTGAAGTCTTCCCAGTGATAAATGAAAAACACTGAAGTTAGGTTACCATCAAAGGCGGGATTGACCTCTTGTAGCAAGATTCACAACAAGTGTTACAAGATGTGACCCGTTCTGCCAAAATCAGTCTCTTGTCTCATTGTCTGCAATCCATTTCTGCAAAAATTGAGTGTGAAAAGTGACCAGAATTATACCAAATATTGTCTTTTTAAAATGATTTTAGTGTCAATTGAAAGCCAATGATGATTTCTTTCAACAAGTATCAAAATCTCAATTTTGATTTTTGCCCACAAGAGCCTGATGATGCCAGACGGGGTCACATATGTGTATATACGAGTCTGTATTTCATTGGTGGTATAGTCTTCTGACTATAAACTCGTATTACAGTAGATCACCGTGTTCCACCAATGGACTCATTCTGATTTATCCAAACTTGGAGAACAGTCTGCTTTATAACTTCTGAGCCTTCATATGCACTATGTACAACATCTTGTCTTGAAGAGGTGCAGTTTATATACAATCTACATACAGGATCATACTATATCTTGCTCTAAATAAGTACAAGTCGCTTATGACATGTCACAGTATAATAGTACATGCTATAATACAGTCTCCGCTTAATGAGGTAACATTTAAAGTGATATTCCTGTTAAAAGGGGTTGGATTTTACAAAACATTTTGTATGTTTCTGACCGAAATTCTCTTCCACTTAATCGGGTACAACTATTAAAAGGGGTAAAATATACCCTGCGAAAGCCTACATAATTAGGTGGGGACTACCGTACATGCTTTGGTGCATGGCATCATGTAAGGACGTCTACATATTTAGAGCAACATCGTGTGCCTGTATTTGGTGGTGAGAGTGAGCCAATTTGTAAAACTTGACATTTAATAGTAGATTGCAGATTAAACATCGGTCACTCAGTGGTCAATTGTAGTCCTGAGAGCTGGACTTTTGGGATTCATTATTTTCTCTTTTTTTTTTTTTTTTTTTAGTACCAGAAACTATACGGTTCTATCGAAATATGTAATCTATGCTCTTCTTGTGCTCGGAAAAACTGGTTCTTTCACGATGTAAAACAAAATCTCTTCCAAAATGTGAAAGTTTGATGGAATTCCCTTTCCCTCCTTTCTGGCTAAAAGTAGCCTGTAGTGGCTTTAGATTCTTACAGTTCAGATTTCTCATTGAATTCCACATTGACAATAATTCATCGTAGTTTATGTGTATCTTTATACAAAATGAATACCTCCCTGCCCTAGCTCAGCCAGTGTGTTGCTGCTTTAATAAATCGTTGTGCAATATAAGTTGGATTTATTGCATTGTGGAATTTCATTTTTTTTTTCAGTTCCGTCTCAAACCGCTTTCAAATGACATGCCCAAGACTCTAGTGGACATGTCAAAATCGTTTATTAATTGTCTCACTTTGTTGAGGCATTACCTCCCATGTAGATAATCAACCTGTGCATTCTATGCCTAGTAGATTGTACAATGTAGTGCTATATATTTGGCCCCTATCGTTTTTATATTTTGTATAATTTTGTATCGCTATTTAAAAACCAAAACAAATTTTCAGTTTATGTTACCGGTGTACATGCATTCAAAGTATATTATGAGTTTGGTATAAACCAACAATATTGCTTTTGCAGCGGCTTGATTTCATTTTTGTTTTGTGTAATCATTCATTTTGCCTGTTCCTTCAAATGTACCGTTAGCTTTGTGTAGGTTTGTTAGAGTGTGTGTGACTAAGACACGGCATGATACTTTGTAGTCATGGGCCCATGTTCCTAAAACCACACAAGCTTACTTCCATTCTAAGTCTGATACATGATGGGCTATATTATGCAACAAGAGATTCTGTTAGTTGCCAACTAGGGTTAATCTGGTAGGTAATAAATGCCTACTCGGATGACCATAGTTGGTCGCTAAGAATACTTTGTGTTGCATACTTAGCCTTATCATCTAAGTATACATAGAATGGAAGAAACCTAGTGTGGTTTGATGACTATGGGCCAGTTTGATATTATATTGCATAAATACGAAGTCAGTCCATCCTTAATTTATCTGTACAATATGTAGACAATCATCTTAAACCCCCACCACATACTAAATACATGTACATGTAGTGCGTTTGCACTTGTATTATGATGATGGAATATCGGATAGTGCCTGCCGGCCAGGCATATACTACATATACATGTAATAGTGTGCAAAAGTTGTTTCTGAAGTTAACAAGTAACATGTTATATGTAACATGCAACATGTTTTAAGATGGTGTGTGTCCCTTTGCAAGCCTCGTAAACATATTTCCATACATGTTGAATTGAATATGATAATTTACAAAAGGATAAATACACAATAAAACAAATGTAAAAGAATTCCCTTAGGCCACCTCGGCTTACAGATAATAACTTTCAGTGGAATTATATCAACAAAGATGTGCTGACAAACAAAATATCTTGAGTTCTCCAATATCACACATGTTCTGGAACATGTTTTCTTGTCTGTGGGTCCAGTGGCTGTTTGAAGCAAGATGCTTAGTTGGTTTTTCCTTTCCTAAACCAAGAATAAAGAATGGATGACATTTCAATATTTTCTTAACCTGACCACGTTACAGTTGGAATGTGTTGCTTTTCCATGCCAAACTCATTGAGGCTTGTTGAAGGGACAAACCATCTTCCAACCATGAGTAGAAACCAACACCTAGTGCCTTCTCAGGTGTACGAGTCGATGCGCTATTTAGCCGATAGAAGCGTATCAAAGTCAGGCACATATTCGTCTCGCTAAATTTGGAGTTTTACTACCAAATACTATCACGACATCAGCTTTTTAAATTTGTTTCAATTAATGAAATGGGCCATGGTATAAAATGGGATACATTGAAGACATTGCATCTGTATCTAGCACTGAGTTATGATGTGTAGTATGTAGATCTGTTTTGTTCTCGATCCACTCCACCTAGTAATGTACACGTAATTTCTGTTTCAAACGGAAATTACTTTTTAAGTATTCATTAAAAAAAATAAAGACCTTGATATTTTTTGTACAAAGGTGGGTTACATTGAGAAATTTGCGATGCTCATTTTACCTGATTTTTATGAAGCAGAAATTCAGCCACTTTCAGTGGTTTGTAAATGTTAATTGAAAACGACCTCATTCAATGGCTTTTTATATAACTTACTCAATCAATTCTCTCAAATATGACAGAAAAAAAACTTGATATTTTCTGTGGATGAGGTATGCTGGTAATCACAGTACTGCGGTGCTAAAAAGCTGTCTTATTAGTTCATTTACCTATTATTTTGTGACAGTTCTTTATATTTTGTTTTATCATGACTTTGGAGCATAATGAAATTTTTTTTTTTTCACAGTCCCTGTTAAATATCTGTTCCATTTTGTTTGTACACGTACAATGATCTCGGGTCACAATTTGACGCGAGAGGTACCCATCACAAGTATGATTCATTTCTTAGTGTGCTTTGAAACTTGTTAACCCTACAAGTGCCATGGTCAACTCGACTCACAATACCCATACAATCAGATCTATTGATTCTGTTCCTAAATGCTCACAATAGATAAATTGTAACTAAATCATGTAGGCACTCAGACTTCTTAACCAAGCTGAATGTCCTTTCTATTCATTGTAGATTCATGGGGAGTTAACAGAGCTGTCAAGTCTCCCTGATTTCACAGGAGACTCCCTGAAAGTAGACCAAGATTGGTGCATCAGATTTTATCCCATCAGCCAATCTTCCTGATTATTGAAATATTATTGTCAGTAGGTTGTATGCGTTTGATATAATATATCCCTGTTTTTTGATGACATTTCCCTAATCTTCCCGATCGTTGAATTTTAATGTTGGCAGCTCTGTCAGTTAAGCTATTCATGTAAAATCTGTCTGAATTACTTTGTCAAGTGGATTCTTGACATTCAACATGGCACTTGGAGGGTTAATACATGAAACTTACATGATTATGTGCGTTTATTTGTAAGACCTGTTGTCTTATCTATCTTCCACTCGTAACACTGGCCCGAATTCTCAACAGTGGATTAAATATTTAACCCTGGTTTGAATTGCATCATGTCATCACCTCGTTAGTTCATGACCTAACCAAAACCAATTCATTAAATTTGGAATTACCATCTGTGTGTATAATTTAAGCCATGGACTAAAATAATCTGGGGTTAATTCAACCCTCTGTTGAGAATCCGGACCATTGAGTTTGTTTTGCATTCAACAAATCTATTCTAATTTGTGTTGTAACACCGGTGAAGGTCTATACAGAACATTATTTGACTGTGATTTTGTCTACTGCTTATTTACAAAGTAAATCTCAACACTTCTGTGATATTAAAGAGAAATTTTAAACACAGCTTTATTTAAAGAACACAAATATATTTGAGAGATCCAATAAAAGTCTGAAAAATACATATTTTTGATGTGGCACTTTTTTTTATTCATTTGTATTCTGTTGTCCTGTGTAAATTTTATTCTTTACATTCATAGGTACATATTATGTATTTACGGTTATAATACATTTACAAATCATGAAAAGTACTGTTCATAAAAAACTGAGAACTACTGCGAAGGAAAAATTTTGGGGTTCAGAATCGTGCATTCTGTGGTGAGAATAAGAATCTGGAGTAAGAGGATTCCATTTAGCAAAGCACATACTAAAACAGGCTCTGGGTAAACATTTTTATCATTACCAGCAAGCAGAGAGGATTATTTGAAACGCGGAAAATGTTCATGCCTGCACATACTCCTTCGATATACCAAAGTGTATAACTACTGCCAACATTGATATTGAAACAAATGTTTATTCATGGGTCTGCAGAAACAGACTTATGTCACTTTCATGGTGCACTACTTTGAAAGCGACAGAGGGGAAATAGCCGATAGAATAGCCGATGAAAAGAAGAGAAATAGGCGATTAAATTCTCCTTCTCAACAGCAGGAGAAATTCTCTTTCTATCGGTGTCACTCCGATGAAATGGGCAGCATGAAATGGTTCGGGGGGGAAAATGGGAGAAAATACCGATGAAAATTGTCAAAGGTCGTTATCTTGTTCCGGCTAAAGCAGTGTACGCGCTCTTTTTCGGAACATGGCATGTGATATGCTGCGCCAGCATAGTACTGTGCACATGTTGTTTGTTGACGTTTTGTTAATACATCATCATTGTGCATTTGCACATATGCGCTGCATGAACAAGCTGCATGCTAACGTTGTATATATTGGTCCGGCCTGGGGCTGCTGCGCTGGGGCTTGAGCCTTGATAAATTTATTTGGTTTACTTGTATTTTGCATGAATATTAAGCTTTAAAAAAAATCAAAATTGATATACATCATGATAATATATTAAGTATAAATCATATATTTATAAGACCAAATGATGAACAGAACAATATTTAAAACTGATCACTAACAAATTGAAAGCGCGCGCCAATCCACGTAATCAGCTAGCAAGCGATTGCGCAATAATTCTTCACTTCTGGCCGGTGAATGCACACAGTGATTAAATTCTCCTGCACCTTGAAAGCGACAGAGGGGAAGTAGCGATTTCACCGTTGTTTACATAAGAAATTCTATCGGTATTTTTCATTGGTATTTTCATTGGTATTTTCATCGGTAAGTGCACCATGAAAGCGGTATAATTCTATTGTTCCTAGACAATATTCTGCAGACCCATGAACAAACAATTTAGTATGACTAGTTTTCAAATAATTATAACATATTTGTGGAAACCTATTATTCTGAACGACTTGGGGAAAAGGACTACTAAAACTGTCCTCTTTTATATATTAGAAAATAAATTTGGGATGTGTTGGGTCCAGTTCAAGTGGCGCTGGCCTTCTTGGCTAGGGGTCACCAAAAATGGACTTTGGAACACTGACATTTATTTCTATTACCAATATAAAGTCTAATGTCTTTTCAGGTCCTGTTTCCTTTGTTTTCTATTGTGCACTTTGCATGCGGGAATGATAGAAGTGTATCCGTTGACTGGGTAATAATAATTGTGCTTAGAGGCTCGGTGTAATTTGCACTCTATAAATGTCTATTATTATTATTATTTTTCTTACCCACATACATGTACATGTACATCAAAATAAATCCAAGCCTTTTCCGCAGTTCCTATAGTATAGATTCCATTTTATATGCAAGGTTCATTGTACACAACTGTTCAAAAAGGTTAACATAGGCAAAGGGTTGAGAAAATAATATGTAAAACTTTCTTTTTTACAGCAATCATACTTTCTCTCAGAAGAAAATGGGCAAATGAGAACGTCAGAACTTGGAAGACTAATGTATAATGGGAAGTGAATAAACTTTGAAATAACTTTACAAAATGAACAATCTACAAAATATAACATTTAGAACAAGTTTTCTTTCAGGGCTGCTTCCAAATGTTATTACATATCTGGGAGGTGCATAAAGAGTTGCGATCAATTGCAAATCAGAAAATGCGCTTAAAAGTGCACCTGTAAAGTGTCAGATATTGCCCAAAATGACATTTGAGACTTCAATTCTATACCAAAATCATTGTAAGATATGTCCGAATGATGTGTAAAAGTTTCATTGAAAAGGAACGCTGCTTTCCTGGTTAAAAAAGCGAAAATTTGCGTCAGCTTTTACAACGGATTACTGTATGACGTCTATGAGGTTTATGACCGTTCATTAACGCTCTTGAGCTGAATGATTATCAATGATAGATATCGTTAAACTAAAGGGGCATTTGAAAAAATCCAACCCTATTTTATTCTTCTCTTACCATAAACCAAACAACAAGGTAGAAGAGAAATGTGGAAGCTCAAATTAATTTTTGTGGAGTTAGACACTTTACAGGTGCACCTTTAAATGCCCATATTTTTTGACTTGCCATTAGTCAGTGTTGCAATTGATCGCAACTTTATGCAACACCCTCCACGATTAGAACAAGGCAAACATCCTTCATTATGAATTACAATAGAAAAACAAAAGGTAATTGTTTGTTTTTGGCATGTACAAAAACACAAAATGGATAGCAGAATTATATCAGTATAATTGTCTATGCTTGTAAAATAGTCGGTGGCTAAGAAAAGAGCAAAAAAGAAAACAAAGAAAATAAAAGAACATAATATGATTCAACAAAGTGTTACATGTATCACTTTCACATCTGTCTTATTTTGATCATTTCTGCTGGAAAATTTCTACAAATGTGATACTATTAAAGTGATCCCTTAACTTTGTCAAATTCAACCATAATCAATTATGGTAAAAGAAGAATGAAATAATTTGTTTTTTTTTGGTAGTAAAAGTCATTGGGCAGAAGATGGTTAAATTGGACATCAAATTGCCTCCTTTTACACGTGGTAAACACTTAACAGAGCTCCTTTTCTGTAAAGCTATCACATATCACTTCTGGAAAAACATAACAAAGTTAACAGATCACTTAAATCATAACTTAAATCGACCAAGATTAATGCATCGCATTTCATCCCATCTTCCTAATTATTGAAATATTATTGTCAGGTAGGTTGTATATATATCTCCCTGATTTCTGATGAAATTTGCCTAAATCTTCCTGATTGATGAATGTCAATGTTGGTAGCTCTGAATGGCGCACAGCTAGGCGCACATAACATGGAAGTCAAATACAGCTGAGCTTTATGACCTACATGTAGCAGGCAGGTCCTTTGTCAAGTACCACAATGTCAATCAACTCAGTCCGTCGCTATTGATCTTCATGGGTGTAGCTGGCTGCTATACCCTTCCTGCCCTCCGTTGCCATGGTTACCTCCGTTTCTCCCAGGTTCTGCTCCAGACCCTGCCATGACCTGGCCGCCAGAAACTCGCCTGCAAAAAACACAAATATATCAAATAATTATGTATATTTTGAGATCATATCACATCACATCAACAATCACAAGAAGAGCTACTTAGTATGCAATATCATTGTGTGGGTTTGAACTGTAGCGGATGACCATTAGTAATAATAATTATTTGCGCTTAGAAACTCTGTACTAAGCGCTTTATACATGTATATATGCAAAGTATTACTATTGTTATTATAAGAGCTTCATAATAATAATAATATACTCAATTTACATAACACCTAATATGATTGATCTTCATCTGTATGTGCTTTACAATGATATTACCACGGTCATCGGACACACTCTCAATCAATCCGCACATGAAGTACAAGTACTTTCTACTTTCTTGATTCATACATGTACCGTATTTGCCGGTGTATAAACCGCACCTGTGTATTAACCGCACCCCCCTTTTTGCAAGTTCTTCTGTATGAAAAAAGTGCGGTTAATACGCTATAAACCGCACCCGTGTATTAACCGCACCCCCCTTTTTGCAAGTTCTTCTGTATGGAAAAAGGTGCGGTTAATACACCAGCAAATATGGTACTTGTATTGTCAAATCATAATCAAGTTATTTTCATAAAGTAATGAAATCAATGCTTGCCAAATCAAAGTAATTTTGTTTTTAATACAAATTTTAACAAATTACCACAGGAATCATAATTAAAAATACTATCTATATTCAGAACAATATGAACTATTTGATGTCCAGCATTTTTTTCTAAAAAACACAGCTTGTTTATTAAAAGAAACTGCTGAAAAAATCTTCTCAATTTCTGTTTAAAAAAATTCAAATATTTCATAACCTAGTGAGAAAACCCTGAGAAAAAAACTCCGCAAGCACATAATAAAGATAGTCATATGTGACCGGCTATAGCAAAACCCGGCACTTTTCGGTAAAAATCCAAATGTAGATTTTCATACCATTACAAAGGCCTCATCACAAATTTTCATTAGATCCTTTGTTCTAAACTAATCGGTCAATAATGAGCAAAGATATGATTGTTTCATTTTTACAATCATAGGTCTTTTACACACTTTGTGTGAACTTAAAATGCCCATTTCTTCAAAACATGAAATACCGACAAGTGCCGGATTTTGCTATAGCCGGTCACATATGTTGGTGGTGCGATTGAGCAACTACATTTCAAGCTGACAATGATGGAATGTGGATATCTTGTGGAACCTCATTACAAAGAGCTCTGATGAAACAAAACCCTCTAATAACAAGGTCATTTTGCTGGTCTCAGCTCTCGATATTATAAATCAAATATTTGGTTTGTAAACATCAAGTACAAACATAAAATACAATAAAGGGTCTGCAGATGTTAAACTAGTTAATGGGAGGCTTAACCTACTTTTCAAGGGAGTCAAATTTCATTGAAAAAAGGGTAATATCATATTTTTTATCATTTCTAGTGTTAATGTGAGTGCAATGGAAGACAAAAATTGAGTGTAATATGACACCGTGAATACTAATTATTATAATAAGAATAAAAGAAAAATCTCTTGCGCTCTCTCACACAATCACCCAACCACTTATAGAGTTCATATTTTCACAGCACCTTAAAAAAAGCATTCCCCCTGAAATGTATTTTTTTTTTTTTTTATTAATTAAATTTTATGTTAATTAGGAGATCATTAATTTTCGAGCTAATTAAATATTCATGGCTTAATTACTTAAAACTAGAAATTATTTTGGAAAATCTAAAACATGTAGCATGTAGCATGTGTGCTAAACATCATTTCCAAATTTCATTCAGATCCATCAATCCAATAATGAGTTATGGCAATCAAGAGACTGGCACTCATGCATGAATTAGATACTGAGAAAAACAAAGAAACACATTACATTCATATTTACAACGTAAGAAATCAAATATATATCGAATATACACATAAAATGGTTCTCTGAATCCGAATTTCATTGTATTAAACTAGTGATTGCTTTAATTATCAACTCTCAAAGCAATGTTAATAATATTAACTTGTTTCACAATTTTAGAATGAGTTAAGACACTTTAATGAGTCACTAATTAGTAGAATCACTTTCCCCACACAGGTTTGAGTATGTGGGGCAGTACAAATGGTGAATCTGTCAGCCTTTGAGTGAAAGTGATATCAGCTGCAAATAGCACTGTCAAACCAAGCCCATGAGAGGACAGCAAACAACACCTTAACAGGGCATAGTGTACCCTCTATTTAAAAGAAAACTAGATGGATCTTCGAATGCGCGCAGTCGAAAATGATGCCTCCGCCATTACGCAATTTATTTATATCAAGCCCAAATCAACATATACTGTACACTGAATTAATTCTGTACACTGAATTAATTCTGTTAACTCAATTTTGATGGTACTCTGTCTTTTAGATCTTGACGTATCACAATTATGAGCTATCAGTGACCTTGACCTTTGCCCTCATGACCCCAAAATCTAATGACTACAATTGTTCCCTAAGATACATTCAGGTATCAATTTGGATTGAAATCTGATATTCAGTTCTTGAGATTTCCAATCTCAAGCTACTTTTACATATAATGAGCCCTTTGACCTTTGACCTCATGACCCCAAAATCTAATCAGATCATCGGCCCCCCAAGATACATACATGTACCAAGTTTGGTCAGAATCTGTCAATCCCTTCTTGAGATAACACGATCACGAGCTATTTTTGCATATATAATGAGCTCTGTGACCTTTGACCTTTGACCTCATGACCCCAAAATCTAATCAGATCATTGGCCCCCCAAGATACATACATGTACCAAGTTTGGTCAGAATCTGTCAATCCCTTCTTGAGATAACGCGATCACGAGCTATTTTTGCATATATAATGAGCTCTGTGACCTTTGACCTTTGACCTCATGACCCCAAAATCTAATCAGATCATTGGCCCCCCAAGATACATACATGTACCAAGTTTGGTCAGAATCCGTCAATCCGTTCTTGAGATAACGCGATCACGAGCTATTTTTGCATATATAATGAGCTCTGTGACCTTTGACCTTTGACCTCATGACCCCAAAATCTAATCAGATCATCGGCCCCCCAAGATACATACATGATCCAAGTTTGGTGAAAATCCGTCAATCGGTACTTGAGATAACGCGATCACGAGAACGGGACGTACGTACGTACGTACGGACGTACGTACGGACGGACGGACAACCCGAAAACATAATGCCTCCGGCTACTTCGTTGCGGAGGCATAAAAATAAGGAAAAAGACCAAGAAATAATGATTTTAGGAATATTTTTCTAGTATAGTGTTCTCATTTTTTTGGAAGCATTGTTTCAAGGTCATTGAATGGCTAATGACGCATTAACTTTATTGCGATTTTAGAGCCATTTCTGAATGAGATATCAAAGTGAAACTTTGGGATATTATAAAAATAGCTCAATTTTGAACTTTGTAAAAAAAGACTGTCCCCAAAAGTAGGTTAAGCCCCCCCCTTAAATGGTCACAATGACCGTTTATTATTGTTCACAGCTACAAAATATTAAGGTACAAAGGGATATACACACCAACTATCATGACTCACAATGACAAACTTAGAGACACGAATAAAACAAATGAAAATGTAGAGGGATCAAAAATAAAAATAAAATAATAACAAATGATGCAATTGACCCCTACACACAACACATGGGCCCCGTTGCAGAAAGAGTTGCAATCCATAGTAAAGTTGCAATCAATTGAAGTCAGATCAAGGGACTAAATGCGCAAATCTGATTGGTTCAAATGTGCTTTTTTTTTCTGACTTGCAATTAATTGCAACTTTACAATCGCTTGCAAGTCTTTTTGCATCAGGCCCTGGGTCTAGATATACATGTAGTTATAGAGCAAAACATAGGGGACATACAAACTACATGTACTATAAACAAAACACACAAAACCTGTCAAAATGTTTCATAATATAAGAAACTATCAATTCTTCAACAAGTACTGAGCTATGGAAAAAAGAACCAGAAACATGACTACTCTATGAATGAGGAATCCACAGTGGTCACAATTACACATGACAATGAAGAAAGAGACCTGGGTGTCCTGTTCCAGCAGAACTTATCGTTCAGTAACCATGCCGCAGATGCTGCCAAGAGAGCCAACATAAAACTTGGAATAATAAAGAGGTCATTCACAGCGCTACGTACCAAAGGATTCCTGAATCTCTACAAAACCATCATAAGACCAACATTGGAATACTGCAACTCTGTATGGCACCCAATGCTCAAGAGGGACGAAGACCTGTTGGAAAAAGTCCAGCAGAGGGCCACAAGACTTCTACCCGACATCAGACACATGGAGTACTCAGATAGACTGAAGGTCTTGCATCTACCAACACTAGCATACAGGAGACAAAGAGCAGATCTGATTCAAATATTCAGAATTTTGAAAGGCTTTGATAAATTGGATGCTTCCAAGTTCTTCCAATTAGCTGAAGGTTCAAAAACAAGAGGGCACAAACTCAAAATCTTAAAGCAGCACTGTCATACTAGACTAAGACAAAATGCCTTTTCAATTAGAGGTGTTAATAATTGGAACGCACTACCTGATGAAGCCGTTAATGCTTCGACTATCAACCAATTCAAGTCGGCATTAGAAAAGCACTGGAAAGATCATCTCCTGAAGTATGGACCATATCTCAGATTGGATGGATCTTCAAAGAGGGACAAATAAGCTTAGCTTCCAGTCTCTACAAACAAGTAAACAAGTAAGTAAGTAAGTAATTCTATCTAATAAATATGTATTGCCCTTAAACCCAAACTATATTACACTAATTTAAATACAGGAGTATCAATGAGTTATACATTCAAATCAAAACATTTGCTTCATCCTATTCATTCATAAATATAATTCAATAAATTCTTTTCAAAATATTATTTACATGATTCATTCATTTTAAATCTTGATCAAGAGTAACTCTTTAAAATAAATTGACTGATCTTTCTGTGTAATAATATCTGTCAGCAGGCACTTGTAGCAACAACTATCATTATCACCTCAGGGGGGTGTTTCACAAAGATCCGAAGTTGAACTTAACTCAAGTTGGACTTTAAAACTATGGAAAGCAATTTGTAGCCTTGGAATAAAATATGTTCAAAAGCAAAAATGCAACTATTTTAGACTTTTCATACATTTTAAATCAAAAACATGAAATCCCCTTGATGATAGAAAATATTAATGATTTGAATCAATATTTTATGCCTCCTAAAACAAAGTTTTACAAAAAATGTTTCAAAGAAACTTACGGATTTCCATAATTTTTAAGTCCAACTTAGAGTTAAGTTTAACTTAGGATCTTTGTGAAACACCCCCCTGGTCATCTAGGAATGTTTCGAACCCGCACAATTATCTTGTGCACCTTCCTTATTATCAAATTATACATTGACTGCAACATCAGATGTATTACCAACAATTATAAAAATAGGGTTTTCTAAGTATAGAAGGGAAGTTCATCAATACTTACAAAAACAATTTTGAGCCTTTTCAATTCCTAATTCATTACATTTTCTAAAACGTCTCATGATTTTGTTTTTAATGCACTGGTATTGTCTTTCTTATCAATTTATGAAGGATACCCCCTTTGTTATTGTTTAAATCAAAACATATTTTCAAACCGCCTTTACTGTTGCTGTTTATTGCCTAGTCCAGTTTCTCCTTCCGTTTCCTATCCGTTTGACATCCGGAAGGTACTAGCAGGAAACAAAATGATGTGTACCACTTCGGAATGGACTAGTAGGATACTTTTAATTCAGCTCTGTTTCGCGTGAAACAAAACATCATGGAACTTCAAAACTTGCTATATACCGACCGTTTTGCCACATTTTGGTCGGATAGGAAACGGAAGGAAAAACGGTGGAGAGGAATTAGGACATTAGCCTAGGAATGAATCTTTTGACGGCAGATCTTGTTGCTGCTTGTCCTATATCCTGTTAAGTTCACAATTAATTATATTTAATTGAAGCAATCTCTGTCTCCAGGGAAAAAATACCATTTAATGATGGTAAAGGCAACCTAGGTAGGTAGTCAATATGTTCTATTTCATAAATAGTTAGTCCAGTTGTTAGATTCAATCTTGATTTCATAAACTCTTTCCCGAATGAATCTAAAAATCGACATTATCATGAACTTTATACGCCATACATTTCGCGTACATACATTTTCGTGAATCCGGACATTACAACAATTTCACGAGTGGTTAGATTCGTGTTCCGCTGTTACCAGCATGTATTCATGACTGTCTTGAGAGAGAAGCTAGTGCAGTAATGCATGCAATACACATATATGTATTGCTTTGCATGTTGTGTCAATATTTTAGCCTGTTGTTAATTTCGCGATTCACAAGTGATTCACGAAAATAAAACCCTCACAAAATATATGGCGTAAACAGTATCCTGTCAAAGTTGCTGAGCTTCTCAGATTGGTGTCCCGGGATAAGGCTCCTTGATGTCATCATCAGAAATCCTCTTCTTTAGTTTGTCGATGATTTGTTTCAGAGAGGCATTTTGAGCTTTCCACTTGTCTCTTTGTCTTTTCATTGAATAACCATTGTCCATAACAGCAGGTAGCTTCACTTCGTACCTGAAGGGAATCAAATAGAATATATATGTTTTTATGTCAAAAGTTCTTTAATGTGTGTAATGTCCATTTATCTTGTATCACATCCTATAGTTAAGTTTTATCAACTTCAACTTTATCTAATCAATCATAAAAATATGTACAATATATACAAAGCAAAAATATTATCATTCATTGAACCGATGCATACGGGAACCGGGTGAGCTACAGGGAACATGTTAGTATTATATTTAGAACAAAATTATGAAAGATTTGGGCCAAAATGAAGCAATGGCTTATTGAAAGGGTCCGTTTAACACATACAAAAAGAAAGTTAAACATTAAGAACTCTATGATTTGTTCTTTATTGGGAAATAATTTAAATATAATGATTGTTCATAAAAGCTCTATTTCTTTAATAGATTCACAACGTTATACAAAATTATATTTGGAACATAAATAAGCTCAATCCGAGAGCAGTTTGCAATTGAAAATACTCACGGTTGTTGATTTGCAGTGCTTTCCAGATCTCCAACAGGTGCAGCCGGTACCTTTCTTTTCCTGGTATGCAGCGGTAGCTCTGCAGCCGGTACCTTTCTTTTCCTGGTATGCAGCGGTAGCTCTGCAGCCGGTACCTTTCTTTTCCTGGTACGTGGTGGTAGCTTTGCAGCCGGAACCTTTCTTTTCCTGGTACGTGGCGGTAGCTTTGCAGCCGGTACCTTTTTTTCCCTGGTATGTGGCGGTAGCTCTGCAGCCAGTACCTTTCTTTTCCTGGTACGTGGCGGTAGCTCTGCAGCCGGTACTTTGCTTTTCCTGGTACGTGGCGGTAGCTCTGCAGCCGGTACCTTTCTTTTCCTGGTACGTGGCGGTAGCTCTGCAGAATCTGGTGTCATTTTACATGGCCTGCCACGCCACTTCGAGCTTGTACTCGGTGATGCCGGGACCAGGGTTTCATGTTCATTTCCTTCCTGTTTAGATCGCAGCCTAGTCATGGCTTCCCTCTTACACTTCTTGTATCTTTCCCATGTTTTTTTGCCGCACTCGCTCTTTGGGACATACAGATTCTGAAGAAAAAAAATATTAAAATGAATGGCTTGTATTATTTACTTCTTCCTCTTTTGTATCCTTCCTCTGTTCCTCTCTGAGATCCACACCTTGACCTGCATTTTGACACTGACTTTGTCCATGTACACAGTATGACTATCCACTGGATAATTAAAAATCTAAACACTTAAACGCTTTAACGAAAAGGAAATTTGAAAAAAAGAAACCTGTCACATGCTTCTATTGTTAATATGAATACAACAAGGTATGAGAGAACCGCTAGAGTTCCAAGTAAGTTTTGAGGATTTGGACAATGTTAGTAGATCCCTTTAATTTTCTTGATTTGAAACATAAAGGAAACTGAACAGAAATGTAATGAATAAATAACATAAATAAAAATGAGCAAAAGAAAAATAGGCTGTGCCGGGAATGGAACACAAGACCTTCCTTGCTCATTTTCATTCATGTAATCTTCTTGAATTTTAGATTTAAAATTACTGTTCTTGAAAAATTGCAATTAGCAATATTATGCTCACCGAGACTCGAGCGGCTTCTTTTTGATGCCATTCTGGATCCATCGCTGCTTTTCTTTCACGCCATTCTCTACTTGTCTGCTTTCTCTTCAGTTTCTCCTCTTCACTCAACAACCGCTTTGGTGCCTTTTTTTTACATCCTATGAAAGATAAAAGATATGCAATGCCCAACATTAGCAAAGGCCCACTAGCACAGGGCCACTCAAAACTAGCTTTGGGAAAACCAATTTTAATTGGTGCATAATTTCACTGGCCCGAATGGGTAACCAAATATTACAGAATTTGAAATGTTTTTCTTTCTTTGGGGCTAATAGAATTTGAAAAATCTTTTCTTAACTTGCCTGACTTGGCCACAAAGCAGTAAAATTAATTTCTAGCATTGAGATATGACTACTTGTTCAAAAACAACATTAAACAAAGAAAGAATATACTGCTGCAAACAAAGAGAATGCATTGTTTTATGATTTGCAGAGGGTTGCTCTTTTATTACAGTATATTTACATTACTACTCTATTCTATTCAGGGGGTGATAATGTCAATATTTGGTTTTCAAGCCTCTATGCTATAAAAATGTACCTTAATGTTACTTACGAAATCACGTTACCTACGTATACGACATGTCATTGTGTACAGTAGTCTCTACATAATTTGAGAACTGAGCTTTTGCAAGGCATATTTGACCCCTTTTAACAGGTGTGTCCTACATAAACATAAGAAAGGTTTATTAAAATGCTACCCCTTTAACAGGTGTACCCCTTTAAGCAGAGGCTAGTTTACCACATGATAACCTAGTATCTAATTTTTGAAAGTCAGGCACAGCACAAGTCATTTAAATCCATGGCGAAATTATGTATTTACATGGATTATAATAACAATTTAAAACTAGATGGATCTTCGACTGCGCGCAGTCGAAAATGATGCCTCCGCCATTACGCAATTTATTTATGTCAAGCCCAAATCAACATGTACACAGAATTAATTCTGTCAACTCAATTTTGATGGTACTCGTGTCTTTTAGATCTTGACGTATCACAATTATGAGCTATAAGTGACCTTGACCTTTACCCTCATGACCCCAAAATCTAATGACTACAATTGTTCCTTATTATACATTCAGGTATCAAGTTGGATTGAAATCTGATATTCAGTTCTTGAGATTTCCAATCTCAAGCTACTTTTACATATAATGAGCCCTGTGACCTTTGACCTTTGACCTCATGACCCCCAAAATCTAATCAGTTCATTGGCTCTCCAAGGAACATACATGTACCACGTTTGGTCAGAATCTGTCAATCCCTTCTTGAGATAACGCGATCACGAGCTATTTTTGCATATATAATGAGCTCTGTGACCTTTGACCTTTGACCTCATGACCCCAAAATCTGATCAGATCATCGGCCCCCCAAGA
The DNA here is from genome assembly GCA_037951105.1 of Echinarachnius parma. Classification (NCBI taxonomy): domain Eukaryota; kingdom Metazoa; phylum Echinodermata; class Echinoidea; order Clypeasteroida; family Echinarachniidae; genus Echinarachnius; species Echinarachnius parma. Next base: position 46,821 of record JBAMJV010003201.1, read on the forward strand.
TACATACATGTACCAAGTTTGGTCAGAATCTGTCAATCCCTTCTTGAGATAACGCGATCACGAGCTATTTTTGCATATATAATGAGCTCTGTGACCTTTGACCTTTGACCTCATGACCCCAAAATCTAATCAGATCATTGGCCTCCCAAGATACGTACATGTACCAAGTTTGGTCAGAATCTGTCAATCCCTTCTTGAAATAACGCGATCACGAGCTATTTTTGCATATATAATGAGCCCTGTGACCTTTGACCTTTGACCTCATAATCCCAAAATCTAATCAGATCATTGGCCCCCCAAGATACATACATGACCCAAGTTTGGTGAAAATCCGTCAATCGGTTCTTGAGATAACGCGATCACGAGAACGGGACGTACGTACGTACGGACGGACGGACAACCCGAAAACATAATGCCTCCGGCTACTTCGTTGCGGAGGCATAAAAACATTAATATGTGCAAAGTGGTCGTGAATAAATGAGTCTACGTTTATCCTTTTTCTAAATCGAGAACAAATTTTGAATGAATTTTAATGAAAAGTTCCAAAATATCTTATAATAATAATAATAAACGGTTCTTATATAGCGCATATCATGCCTAGGTTAGGGTCTCTATGCGCATAATATGCGCTTATCAAGTTACTCACATAATCTTGTCTTGCTTCTCAACTGCTTCTAGAACGGTCTGTATGCGTCTCAAAACAAAGAGTCGCAAGCGGTAGGGCCTCAAAAGAGGACAGCAACACCCTTTCTGTTTTTGTTTTCAAAAAATTGCTTTGTGTTTGCAAAATTACCTACAAATGCAACGCTTATTAGAGGCATAATAAAAAACCAACCATATGACAATTATCAAACTTGCCACATTTCAGCATTTAGGCGATTTTCATATATCGCTATATCTTTCACTAATCTAGTAGAATACCCAAACTATCTTGATTTAACGTGTATACGTAGGTAACGTAATTAAAAATAATACAAAACGGACGTTTTCTTTTTTTGGTCATTTCATTTTGCTTGATAAAAAAATTGAGATGATTTTTTTTTACAAAGCAATTCAATAATAGATATACATGTAGGTTTACATTACATTGCATATTTGTTTTTCCTCTGACAAATTTATCACTGAAGTTGAGAGTGCTAAAAATTGTATTTGTACATGTAATGTTTAAAAATTACCACAAGGTACAAATCACCCAAAATTCATAGAATTGCTTGTTACTTGCCAAATCAAAATAGTCCTGACATATTCAACAACTTTTTACCAGCCCCCCAAATGTTCAGATTTTTTTCAAAAGTGGTCAAAAATGGTATGTTTTTGGCTCCTGTAAAAAAAAGAGATTTGATTTGATTGTGTCAAATTATAGATACATTACATCATATCATACTGGAAAGGTCAAGACTGTAGGACCATACCAAAAATTATAATAGGTCTGAACATGCCGCGCACATTTTTGTTGGAATAAAAAATATAGACAATGCATGCGCTAGCTTGTCAAAAGTGCCCGCTAGCCATGCAATGTCCATGACACACAACTGTATGGCACTGCTGGAAATAAGAACAGGTCCACTGGCCCCGGGCCACTAAAAATTATCTTCGGGCCACCAAATGTTATTGATCCTAAATTACGCTATTCCAAATGGGCAACCAAATATAACGTAAGTTGTTATGTTTTTGTTTAGGGACACCAGATTCACGTTTCAGGTGGCACTTGAATTTGAAAAATTGCCGGAGTGGGCCACAGGGCAAACAACATTAATTGCTAGCATTGTGGGAAAAAATTAATATTTTTATTTGGGGGGCTCCCTATCTAATTTTATGGAAGTTTTCGGGGGCTACTTTTCCAACTTTCGGGGGCTACAAATTTCCGTGCCTCTTTTTTCGAATTTCAGGGGCTACTATTTAGCTCTAATGCTGTAAGTGATCATCAAATCAGCATTTTTTTTTCTTTTTCGGGGGCTCTTTTAGGCATTTCGGGGGCGAATTCGCCCGCCGCCCCCGTGTATTTTTTCCCCTGGTGTGGTAAGGTGCGTATTGAGTACTCACTAGCATTCTTATGTACTGTGGAGACGGTCAATGCCTCATCTCTCTTCACTACCGCTCCTGACCCACTGGACACGTCAGATGTCCCATCATCCTCTCTCAGGCCCGCTGACCGCAACTGACCGGTGATCAATGACACATCTGTCCTCGAAGACGATGACGAGGCTGGAATCTCAACATAAGCACTGGCCCCTGGAACAAGAGATGAAAGGGATCTAGTAACTTTGTTGACATGTGCAAAAAGTGACGAGGGGTTGATAAAGTATGTATTTCAGTGATCTGATAGTGATAAGTTATACAATTCCATGGTAAATGAATGTCATATAACCAAGTAATGAGCGACAATGCAAAGTGAAATTTGCTAACTAATAGCTCTAACTGTGTACACATAATATCTGAACACTTCAATCATAAATATCTTTATAATCAAAGCGAATTTCGGAATGTTTCATGCTTCTATTGGTAATATGAATACAATGAGGTATGTAAGAACCACTAGAGTTCTAAGTAAGTTTTGTGAATGTTGACAATGTTCCTAGTACATGTGTATCACTATGCTCTGATTTGGTACATGTTTGTCTACAAAAACTGTTGTTACAAAAAGGGACATACATGTACAGTACATGTATCTAGTTAGCTCTAAATGGTTCTATGACTGGATGATAGAACTGTTTGAACTCATATCAGGCTATGCTCCCCGTAACCACTAACTTGAACATGCACAAACAAAAACACTTTTAGACATTACTAATCTCTTACCTGGTATGAGTCTGTTGAAATCAGTGATGTATTCCCCCGTCCACTCCCTCGCTTCGTTGCAAGCAATCTCCATCTCAAACGGCGTGACAACGGGACGGTAGAACTCCTTGGAATCTATCAAGCTGTTCTCAGGACAGGCCACCAGGACATAGACATCCACCTACAATTAAATTAAAGTAAAAAATAGATTTTTCATACCTCTAAAAGGATTAAAATAAAACCTTCATATCAAATAAAATGCTTCAACTTTAAATAACTCTACGTCAGCATTACAACTTGCAAAACTGAGGTACAAAAAAGCAAGAAGAATTACAGAAAGAAGAGAGATTACATTTTCATAACATAAATTACAATAAATAATTTTTCAAGGGCAATGGATAGCACCAGTTATAAGCAATGCTTGCAACTTGTAATTTCTTCCTATCCAAAGAAAGGATCCCTGAATGGTGACATTTTCCTGTCAAAAAAATAGTTTTCTCTTCAAATCAATTTAACGAATAGAACTGTATTTAGGATTTAGGACACAAATGGGACAATAGGGCATGTAGTGAATGCCTAATTACCAACAGTTGCTCTAACTAGGCTATTGATTCAAGATTAATTCCAAACTTTTCAAATTGATGCCATCACATTCTATCAATCTTAAGTCTGTGTATATGTTTAGAGTATCCCCACACCAAAGTATTGTAACAGCGATAGTTTAAATGCACATACCTCCATAAAGTTGGCTAGCTTCGGGACGTTCAGCTTCCCGACGGCAAACGTGTAGCACTTTTTCCCAGCATGCCGCAGTAGTTTCTTCAGGTGTGCGATCATGCCAAGGTAGTTGGCGACGCCCAGGGTTCCAACGGCGATGCCGACGACATTCGCGTCTTTCGCCCGCTCGATCATGTGGTGGCGCTTCATGAGTGCGCGGTTCACGTTGAGCGTTTCCCGCCTCTCCTCCTCGGTCGATGGGTCAAATGTCCAGAAGGCACACCTGTTGAGGGTCATCATGCAGTTCGTTAACGTCCTTCCCTCGCACCCTACGTAGAACACTGCGTAGTCTTCTATTCGCGTTCCTTTCTTGAGCTTCAGTTTTCTTCCTAAAAGCAGATCTGGAGAGTCTCCACTTCCATCTGTTCTCGTCTCCTGACCAGTTTGAGTCCTTTCACCTCCTTCAGTTTCTGTGTCTTTATCAAGAGCAGCAGTTTGCTCCAGTAATTCTTCTTTTGTTCTTACAGCTTCATTTTTGGCCTGGCCCTTCGAGCAGCAGGACCCAGAGTTGCATTCACACGGCAAACTGGTCGATGAAATATCTGAATCATCTTTCTTGGTCCCATCCTTATCCTTTGGAGGTATGTTTTCCATCGCCTCTACATCACATACCACCAAGCTGGAGTATTCCCCTTCCAGCCTTTTCTGTATTTCACCTGTAAAATGATTAAACATCAAATAACCAAATATTGAGATTTGTTTGAAGTGGGAAGTCAAAACCAATACATGATACATGTTCAAAACTTTGACAGATGACTGAGTAAGTAAGAAATATGGTTGCAAGAATGTAATCGACCTGAGACAAGTTTGAAAACAGATGAGATGGAGATCACATCATATCTCTTAAGACTGAGATCGAGACCGGAGTGACCGGAATTTTTCTAAGAAATTAATGACATCATCATCATCAACATCATCATCATCATCATCATCATCATCATCATCATCATCATCATCACCATCATCACCATCATCACCATCATCATCATCATCATCATCATCATCATCTTCATCATCATCAGCATCTTCCTCCTCCTTCTCATCATGATGATGATCATCGTTCAACTTCATCATCTTACCCAGGGCATGCGAGTACCTCACATCAGAGAGAACCAAGATGGACTGCTCTGGATCAGGCAGGAGCGACCGGAATGCCACGCAGCACTTCTCCACATCCACACCGCCACGTCCAAACACATAGAGGACCGGTGTGCGTCGGGTCGGACTGAGACAAGCTGGGCCGAAGTGGATGATAGCGTCAGCTCCACCATGCTGGGCTGCAACCTCATCCACACAACAACTGACAGGGAGAAAAACAACCAAAATACAACTTATTCTGACATTACCAAACTGTTGTGTGTAGCAGCCTTTGCATAGTTGGGTGGCAGGTATCACATACCCACCAACGCGTATTGTTTATCTAATCTGTGCTACAAGGAAACTGTACGGCGTATGGAGTGTAAATATATAGTAGATGTTTAAAAAATGATTATTCTTTCCTCTTGCGCTAGATTGAAGGCCAGCTTTAATTAACTAGCATAGATATTTATTATGTGCATGCTTATTTTTCAAAATAAATATGTAAAGGTTGCTGACCGATATGATATAGCTTGCAGCTATAACTTGTCAATTCCGTTATTCAAATTCCCCACTAACCTGCCATAAGACGTATCCCCGAGAATGCAGACTGTTGCCCCTGTGCGGGACTGCAGTAGGCCAGCTAGGGTACCTGAGATACCCAGCAGCTCATCAGGAAACTGTAGGGCAACCTGCCAGTTTCATTCAATAAGAGAAATTAAAATTAATTGAATTTCAATACATAATTGCACCAAGTTTTGGACACATCTTTTTCTGAAAAACTTTGGACAAAGAAATGCAAATTTGATGAGTTATTGCTTTACAGATTAATTTAGTTGGAAATGTAGCATTGATCTGTAATTTTTGAAGTAATATAAATGTAATCATGCATGTAGTTAAAAATGGTACATGAGTTTAAGTACAGAAAAAAAAAAAATGTGTTTAGTGGACACCTAAGGGAACAAGAGTGGCCACTTTATGCACTAATAATAATAATAATGGTGGCTACTTATATGGCGCACGTTCCGTCCTTTGACGCTCGCTGCGCATCACTAGTAACTAATCTTCAATAACATGGTTTTTCTCTGCAGGTGGCCAATAAGATAGTGTTATATAAAGGTGGTTCATCAAATAACAGATGCTGGTCTGACCTGGGTAACTAACTTAGACTTGACATTATAGACTGTGCATATGTCATTAAAAAACTGTGTTTAGAAAATAATCAAAATTACATTCGATACATAAAATTATTTTTATCCATAGAAGATAAAATATATGATGCTAGTAGATTATGCATACCTTTGTAAATTTATTCCTGGTAATGAAATCCACACATCTTTGCACTTCATACTGTTCTTCGATGTCTTGAGGGATCTGTACTTCACCAGCAATGTCTACAGATCGCTCTAAGACTGAAGTAGAATCACTGAAGAAGGCTGCGGATGACATGTTTCAATCTGAAAACAAAAGAAGACAATTGAATAAACTGAGAATATTGCACATGTCAACAAAGTTACTAGATCCCTTTAAAGGGTCCCGATAATACTCTGGCTGGAGTAAATGGAGATTGCATGTTAATTCTGCTTTGAATGGGTTAAGCGGAGACTACTTTACCAGTATCAGCAACAAATTGGGAGATTAGATTAGAAACTGAATGAATGTACGAGTGCCGTTAAATGTTTTATGAAAGTATTTCAGGTAGACAATCTACTATCAGCAAGTGTAGACTCAAGAATAAAGACTAATACATTCTTGCCTTGGCAAACTCTAGTGAACATGCAAAGATTGTTTAGATTACAAAAGAGAGCAGTAAGATTTATATCATATTCGTCATACAGGGCTCATTCTATGCCAATCGTTTCTACATACGTGTTTTAACAATATATATTTATCTATTACAAAGTGCAATAATAATAATAATAATATATAGCTTTTATAGAGCGCCATCTATCTAGTTGCCTATTCAGAGGCGCATTATTACCCTTGGTCATCAGGTACAGTTCAAACCTGCACAATTATCTTGTGCACCATCTCAACTCCCAGGGGAGCATACTAGCCCAAGCTGCCCAACGGGCGCTGAAGGCTAATTAACACCCGACCAAGTACCCATTTATACTCCTGGGTAGAGAGCAGCAATGTGGATTAATTGTCTTGCTGAAGGACAAATGGAGTGGGCAGGGTTCGAACTCGGGATCTAGAGATCAGAAAGTGCGCGCTCTACCGATCTTGCCACACCACATCCACATAATACACATGTTTTTATACTAATAAAATGATCCCTGAAACTGTAAAGTCTGTATCAAGTTATTTTGGAAATGCTTTTCATAATTATGATACAAGAAATTAAACAAATTTTCATTTACCCAGATACGAACATCGTCTTATATAGGAAATTAATTTTTTGTTTCCAAGGGCCTTAACTTTGGAATATGTGAAACCATACAGTCTTACAGAGTTAACTTGTACAAGTTGTATGGTAGGTGTACTACACATCGGCACTGTTTTTAATATCGGCACACCGCGTAATATTTTTTGAGGAGATATTTTGAGGAGAAATAATGCGTAGATCGTCCGCTACGAGTAAATTTGTGAAATGATGCCAATAAAATTAACATCGCACAAGAAATTTGGAGTTGCGTGCATTGTCAACGAGAGTTGAGGGGGTGCCGGCAACGTTCTCGCCAGGCCGTTTTCGCGTGGTGGTGCCGCCACGCGTAAATTTATTCTTCAAACTTGCGCCACGCGTAAATTTATTCTTCAAACTTGCGCCACCCGAAAATTTTGATGAGATAATACCGCCATGTGTAAAATCAATAAATTCATGACAATTTCCCCATATTTGCAGACACCATTTTCATAATTCCTATTTGATTATTTGTCTCCACAAATACAACAAATATTATTGCCAAATAAAGGCGCATCCTCGCTCTTAAATCGCTTCGAGGAGACGAGGAAATCTCCGATATAATTTTAGAAACACGCACCGTACACCCAACCCTCGCCCGCGCGGTCGTCCGTCCGGTCGTCCGTCCGGGCGGCCGTCCGCGGGCGCGGCAGCCAGGCCAGCACAGGCAGTTGGACCGCTGCTGCGCCTCATCTGATCGAATCTCATACAGCGGTCTGCAAAAATGCAGTGTTTCGCGCTCAAATTCATCTTTTTATACGGCAATAAAATGACAAGTATCGATACTTTGCTGGATTTATGAAACAATATTTACGGAAATATAGTTACAGAATATTCAGTATTACCTCAGTTTTTAGCAAAATATTACTTTTTCCGAAGTAAAACATTCACTCAAGCGCTTGTTACGCGAGCGAGAATTTCAGTAAGCGATTGAACATAGCAGAAAATCAGATCGTTTGCGATCGTTGCCAATTTCTGGGCAGCGATATCATATAACGTGTAGTGTAGTCTACGCGGGCCCGTTCACAAATTGGCAACAAAAGTGTGCTAGGTTCAGTTCATCTGGTCCGTCGTCCGAGCGAGTTAGAAAATTATATCGAGATTATCAGTGCATTTTTGTGCCGTTTTGCAGGTAATTGTTCTCGTATTTGTTTTAAAAGCCTTGCAAACATGTAAGTAAAATAATAGATAGTCTAGAATAGGTGCGATCGTTATAATCTTGCATTTTCGTTCCTTTTCGGCACTTTTTAAGAGTGCAACTTACAAGGCAGTTGGCGCACTAGCTAGCTACCTCTCTCGCAGCGCGGGGCCTGCCGAAACTCTGGCAGACCTTCTAGTGTGTGTTCCGTAGGTTTTTTTTTCGATGCACATGTTCAATTTGCGTCGATCAATTTGTCAAACAAGTCGATAATTTTGCTAAAAATAACCACTCATATGGTAAAATATGTAATTTTACACTAACATTGGGCAATTTTCTAAATTTTTTTTTTTCATTTCCGATGTAGCAAATTTCACATTGAAAAGTCGGGCAACGGGAAATTGGGCGATATCTGATGACTCCCGGCCCTACTCCTACCCCTGCGGCGCGGCATCCCGTGCTTGAAGAGCAGCAATACATGCGCCACGGGTAATTTTTCCGACATATATGTTTGTGGTTTTGCGCCACGGGTAAATTTTTTCCTGGCGAAAACGCTGGGTGCCGGTATTAAAAACACTTCGAACTTGTGAAGCCAAAAAACCACGCACGCGTTCGAAGGCGCTATCACAAAATATAATTAATAATAATACATCGCAAATCTGATCATCGCATCGGAATCTGCACTATTTTCTCAATGTGTGACTGAGTGTGAGTACAATTTCAAGAAATGCGTACAATTTTTAAGTCTTGATCTGTCTGAAATGTGTTAGTGTGCCGATGTGGGGGTTACTCAATCATACTTGTAGTACAAAATCTTTAATAAGTTTGCACTGGATAAATGCATTTTGCATTAAAAAGAGCAATAATGTATCTTTCTAGTTATGTTAAAATTTTAATTTGCCCCCCGGGACCGATTTTCAACTTTGGGGCCAACTGCAAAATAAAATTACTGACAAGTGGTGGGTTTTGATATAGATCGACAAATCTATCGCTTTCATGGCCTTTTTGACATTATTAAAAAATATTATTGTTATTTTCACTGTCGGCATTCTAGATCGACAAATCTATCGCTTTCATGGCCTTTTTGACATTATTATTGTTATTTTCACTGTCGGCATTCTAGCAGTGAAAATAACAATAATAATGTCAAAAAGGCCATGAAAGCGATAGATTTGTCGATCTAGTTTTGATATAGCCAGTCACTTATCTCTAGAGTTACTTAGGCCAACGCGAAACATAATGTGTGGGACTTGATTATGACAACACTATCAGATAGGCATACCTGTACTGTCATGTGTAAAATACTTTGTATGTTACACATGACCCCACACACTTCGTGGTGCCTTTGTTCTATACCGCTAGCGTCCGGTCGTAACCATTAACAACTCATTGTCAACTGGGTCAAAGTGAATTCGCTCACACCCCTCGAACAATCAATTGCCCCGCCGAGCGAAAAAATAACGCACTACGTCAATGTGATTCTGTATGCTAAGCACAAACGGTATAAGTGGTGGTGCTGGTGCATGTAGCCTACGAATTTCAGAAGACAATGTTATATTTTAAGGGCTTAGTTACAGAAATCGGATGAGTCATCTAGACAATAAGGACGCCAGATCCCTTGAAATATCTTTAAATTTGAAATTCAAACATGTTAAATAAGATATGGAAGATGAGAAGTGAATAAAACTGACATAGAACGTACCTTTCTTCGCTAATTTCTTTGTACTCGGATTCGCATGTTGCAGTATAGTATGGCATGCGTAATGAACGTCAGGAATACTGTACTGAATATCACATCAACATACTACATGTACACGTAACCAACGTTCACGTACACGCGCGAGTCATGACCCATGCGATATAATCGTTGTCAAAGCGCATGATATTTGAACACAAAATGCTACTCATATTATACATGTGTGACACGTAAACGTACTAGGTCTTGTCCCGGGGCCGGTGGGAGGGGGGGGGGGGGGGGGGGGGGGGGGGGGGGGGGGGGCACTCAAATTATTTTTTGACGGGGGGATTTGCCTCACGGAACTCTGAAATGGGGGTCTTAAGAGTTGACTACAAGCACAAAATATAGGAGCTAAAAAAAAACCTGAAACGACTAAAAACTACAAAATACATGGACTTGCTACCTACCAAAGACCTACGGAAACCCTAAAATAGTGGTCCAAGGACTGAAGGATCTGACTAGAAGAAGAATAATGGACTTGGCGCTACTCAACTACCTATCCAAGTAATTCCGGGGGTCTATGGAGCGGCAATTATTTTTGAAAATCGGGTATCTTGAGAGCGGCAATCGGGTGTAAAAACGGGGGTCTTCACTTGTAAGCGGCACATACCCGTCTTACATTATACATGAGTGCCCCCCCCCCCCCCCCCCTCCGGGGGGTCTCGGATCGCATCCCCATCCCCATCCCCGGATCTTCTTTTAGCTGTCCCCGTTCTTCTCGGGGATCATCACAATCATCATCATCGTCATTATCACCATCATCAACTTCATCATCATATATAATTATCATCATCATCGACATCATCATCAACTTCATCATATCATCATCGACATCATCATCATCGATCATCATCATCATCATCATCATCATTATCATCATCATCATCAATCGTCATCATCATCATCATCATCATCATCATCATCATCATCATCATCATCGCCAGATATCGATCTCCATCATCGTCATCATCATCATCATCATCATTATTATTATCTTCATCATCAACATCAACATCATCATAATCATCTTCATCAGATATCGATCATCTCCCTGCCACCCCCCCCCCCCCCCTTTATTGTGGTGTTGGTGGTGTTGGGAGGGGGGGGGGGTGGATTTATTTGTGCGAGCCTTGCGTGCGTATCTATAAATCATTAAAGTGAGGCCTGTAAAGTGTCTAACTTACTTGGAGCTTCCTCGTTTCTCTTCTACCGTGTTGTTTAGCTTATGGTAAGAGAAGAATAAAATAGGGTTAGATTTGTTCAAATGCCCATTTAGTATGAAGATATCTATCATTCAGCTTAAAAGCGTTAACAAACGGTCATAAACCTCATAAACGTCCCCCACGTCCGTTGTAAAAGCTGACGCATATTTTCGGCTTTTTAACCAGGAAAGCAGGGTTCCTTTTCAATGAAACTTTCACACATCGTTCGGACATATCTTACAATAATTTTGGTACAGGATTGAAGTCTCAAATGTCATTTTGGGCAATATCTGACACTTTACAGGCCTCACTTTAACATTTTTACGAGAGCTTTTACATGCTAGAATGGGAATAATGATGCAAGAAAACATTTAGACGTTACAAGATTATTATAATCACAAAAATTAACATATAATACATATTTTAATCAATTTGAAACAAAAATATAGTGTACTATATACTAGTATTCTCTGTTATGGTTTGAAAATGTGTGAAAAGAGTTTCATGCAGTCGTGATGTTTGAATTAATAATTAATAACACTTTGAGTGCAGGATTGTAATGCTCTGTGGCATGTTAGTGTATTGTAACTCACAACAATGCATAACACTGAGACCATAAAATGTTAAATATTTGTAGAACATTTTTTGTATAATATATATATAACAGAGATTATACGAGCCGACAGTGAGTGTTGTACAGTGTTACATTTTTGTCGTTATAGTTGTAGGAAAGTCAATGAATACGCGGCAGCGTATACACATAATACGAATCAATATTGAAAATATTAATTTAAACAGGGTTCAAATATTATAATGTCTATAGACATCCAATTGCCAGATATTTAATGTTTTGTTCTAAACATTATATTTCTATTCACTGTAGAGAGGCGTGTACCATTTCAGCTGGTAGCGAGGGAAAGGGAATGAAGTCGTGTGAAGTCTTAGAGTTGCTTGTGTCTTTGAGGATTCCTTACTGGAAATCTCTGAGGTCAGGTCCTTGAGGAGGTCCAGGAAACCACCTCGTCTCGCCTGCAGGACGTCCGCAACGGTGCCCCTGCGCCTCAGGACATCCACGTAGGTTTCTGCCTTGCTTGTTCGGATGCAGAGGTCTTCGAGCGACTTGATGATCTCGTTGGTTGCTTTGGTCGAGTCTGATTCGACCCTGGAGACCTTGGCCAGCATGGCCTTCCTCTTGTCCTCCAGCTGCTGCAGTAACTCCGCCCGTGCGACGTCGGCGTCTTCGTTAATCTGCTTCCGTATCTCCTCCGCCTTGTCGGCGATTGCCTTCTTGTGCTCGAGGTGCGTGACAACGATCTTGTCGAATCGGGTCGGGGTGAATTTTCCGACCAGGGTCTGAGCTTCGTCAAGGAACGGCCTCAGCCCGTCTTTGATTTCGACGCATGAGTGAGTGCGATGATCTCCGGTCGTCGCACACTCGGTGCACACGGCCATCAGACATATGGTGCACAGTTTGCTAGTCTTCGACATCGGGTGCGATGCGCAATTGGGATAGCTGCGACCGATGTCATCGGTGTCGACGAGATTCTTGCCGTTACGAATGTCGACGGTCGACACGATGGAGTGATTGCGCGTGACGGAGAGTTTCTTGTGAGCAACGACGCACGTCGCGCAGATGAACTGTCTACAGTCGCTGCAGTAGGACGTCACCTTGCAGTTGTTCTCCTGGCAGGATTCGCACACCAATGTATCGCTCAACTCTGCCTTCCCACGGAGTTTATCCGTGAAATCCACGCTCCCGATCTTCATCTCGGCGAAGATGTTTGGGAATATGTATTGGCGAGCGTCTTCCGATTCAGCCTTGCCGTTTTTCTTGCAAGTCGGGCAAGAGGGTAGCTTCAGACCTCGAACTTCATCCAGTTCTGGCTCCAGAGCGAAAAGATTGGCGGCAACGCGAAATACACCCTGCGCGACGCTTATGGCGCTGTTTCCGATCCCATTGAAAGATTCCGACTTCGGTCTCCCTATCAAATCCGTTGTCCTTTTATCTTGCCTCAAACACGCCTCGCAAAAGGAGTGAAAACACTTCAAGAACTGCCCATTCTTCAGTTTTTCGTTGCACAGTCCACAAGTTACATCATCAAGGGGAGTGTTAGGGTTACTCTTCGAGAGCGCCATAATTTCAACACAATAATCGTTCCCAAAATGTTGATAAGTGAGAATCTATATAAACGCAAACATAAGAATAAGTACACAATAACTCAAAAGGATGCGTGTCTAACACATGACTTGTAGAACAATCGACAAACTAAACAGTAAAGTATCGATGCTATATAGTCGAACTAAAACAACGACACATTTTCTGTCCTCTCTTTAGCTGAGTGATGACGTCAACCGGATGTACTGTACCCGGGAGGCCGGAACTTGACTTCCACGCTGTCCATGTTCTTGTTATGATACTTCGGTGGTTTAGACTCAGCTAAAGATCCTAAAACCAGGCATTTCCGTCTTTTATTTATTGCCAGCATGGACATAATACACATGCAGTGGCGTAACCTGAAGGGGGTAAGGGGGATTCTTGCCCCCAACACAGACAATGCCCCCTCTCATATTTGTATTTTGTTATACATAAATAACACAACATACTAATTATGTTCATTTAATGTTTTGTCCAGCAGCGCTCCCCTCCCAAACCCCCGATACGTTTGCGGTTTAGGACTGTCACATATCATAAATCCAGACATGTTCGCCTTTTCTCAATGATATGTATCAATGAAAGTCCTTCCCAGTTTTCGCTGCCCTAATATCATAAATTCCATGGTGGATACATTATACATAATAGGACAAGCAAATGGAAAATTGTGATTTTGCCGGTGAGTGGCGGAAATTATCAAATTTCTGTTTTGGCCGCAATTGGCCGCATTTACATGTTTAAGTTATATACAATGGATAACAACTTGTTGTGTTTAAGAATAATATAAAATTGACTTGAGGAGTTTTACGAAATTTGAGAAAATCTGTGCCCATATTCATGAAAGCCTGATAAGCTATACAGTAGTTGGTTCCCGGGGGGGGGGGGGGGGGGGGGTCTGTCCTCATAGAAAGGGGGGGGGGGGTATCATGCGTGACCAAGAATTCGGGTAAAAAGGCAAGTTACTCGAGTATCTTGAATAGGGTCTCAAAATCACCAAAAATCAGGAAAAAGGGTATCTTTTTTAGGCTGATGAGTTACGCATTTAGGGTCTCAAAAATTCAGCTTATTTGCTTAGGGTACATTCAACACTATATAGAACAAGTTTTAGTCACCATTTTGAGCTGAAATATCCACCAAATCCCGGTCCAAAACATCATGTTCGCTGTTCGCTGTTCCATATCGTGCTCCTGGATCGTGCTCATACTCATAGGTTGGAAAAAACAACATAATTATTTACATTATGCTTGATCAAGGGCCTCGTGCAAGGAAAGCAAAATAGTACTACTTGCTTAGGGTATCAAAAATAGTTATAACTTGCTTAGGGGTTTACAAAAAATGTATTACTTGCTTAGAGTATCAAAAATAGTTATAACTTGCTTAGGGGTTTACAAAAAATTGATTACTTACTTAGGGTAGCAAATTACTGATAATCATACTTACTTAGGGTGTATTTTTTGCACCACGCAAATACTTGTTTAGGGTGCTTTTGGCAAGTCCTTGGTCACGCATGATATACCCCCTTTCTATGAGGACAGACCCCCCGGGGGTTGGTTGATCAAATGGGTGCGGTTCGTTATTCCGAAGGTTCGTTATTCCGAACACACACATTTCGTTTACCTGAGTGTTCGTTAAACCAAAAATGAAATAGGGTTCGTTAATCCGAACATTTGTTGCATTAACCCGAAGGTTCGTTATTCCGAATGTTCGATTTTCCGAAGGTTCGTTATTCCGAAGCTCCGTTACGAAAATGAAATAGGGTTCGATATTCCGAAGGTTCGTTTATCCGAAAATGAAATGGGGTTCGTTAATTTCCGAAAATGAAATGAGGTTCGTTAGTCCGACCCCATTTCATTTTCAATCATGGATGCATTTAAGTCTGCAGTGAATGTGTACCTGCTAAACCAATGTTAAAGTGTTGTGAAGTGTTTGCGATGTGCCTTACATCTTTTGAGATGGCACCAACAGGCCCAGAAGTTGTTATAAACAAAACCAATATTAAATGTTGCTTGTAAGTATCGGTTTCCAAGGTGGTGTATATAATACGTGTGCATGGTTTGCGGTTGCACCATGTGAGATGGGTGGATTGGTGAGTCCTGAAAAGGACTATGGTAGTCCTAGAAAGGACTGTACGTTGGTGTAGTCCTGAAAAGGGCTGTTGGCATTCTTTCTAGGAGAGTCCTAAAAAGAACTGTTGGTAGTCCTAGAAAGGACTGTTGGTAGTCCTAGAAAGGACTGTTGGGATAGTCCTGAAAAGGACTGTTGGTATTCTTTCTAGGAGAGTCCTAAAAAGGACAGTTGGTAGTCCTAGAAAGGACTGTTGGGATAGTCCTGGAAAGGACTGTTGGAAACCAATATTCCCCCCTTTCCGGGCACTCGATCAAGTTCTGCTTGTTTTTCTTCTCGTACTATCTGCACCCGTTTTTTAGTGTCATTTTTTGTATTCGGTTGATCAAAGTCGATCGGGATGCAGCCTTTACGCCGGAAAGTACGGAAAAAGAGTGGTGTGAACGCGTCAAATAATGTACTATTAGTATTACCATAGATGATTAGATCTAGAGTATACAGGTGACAGAGGGAGTGGGGGAGATGGAATATAGTTGACAGAGATATTACATTGCATATGCAC
Organism: Echinarachnius parma; assembly: GCA_037951105.1. Classification (NCBI taxonomy): domain Eukaryota; kingdom Metazoa; phylum Echinodermata; class Echinoidea; order Clypeasteroida; family Echinarachniidae; genus Echinarachnius; species Echinarachnius parma. Next base: position 62,713 of record JBAMJV010003201.1, read on the forward strand.
GCGAACATCATAGGCGTCGATACTTACGTAATACCTATTCATCAGGGGGGATGAATGAATAGATCATCCCCCTGATGAATGGGTATCAATGACAGATCGACGCCCATGGCGGACATACATTAACAAATCCCACAAACATGTCCGTGTAACTAATACTTTGTACTCTGGTGTGGTACCCACTATTTGGTGCCTGGGTATGATTAAACCTTTGTATAAAAAGAAAGGCTCTCTAGATGACCCTGATAATTATAGAGGAATAACTTTACTTAGTTGTGTAGGTAAACTATTTACTGCCTGTATTAATGCAAGACTTAATGAATATTTGGATTGTGTTGGTTTAATGGGAGATGAACAGGCTGGATTCAGGAGTGGCTATAGTACTTTAGATCATATTTTTACATTGCATGGTTTGATTGATTTATACTTGCATCGTGGTAAGAGGATTTATTGTGCCTTCATAGATTATAAAAAGGCTTTTGATTTGGTTGATAGGGCCAGTTTATGGTCAAAGTTAATTGCTAGTGGTATTAATGGTAATGTTATACGTGTAGTGTATAAAATGTATGCAAGTGCTAAGTCATGTGTTAAGGTAGGACATAACCTGTCAGATTTCTTTCTGTGTAATATAGGTGTCCGACAAGGAGAAAATTTGTCTCCTCTTTTGTTTGCGATATATCTTAATGATTTTGAATATTTTATAAGTAGGCATTATAAGGGTCTGAATATGTGTTCTACTGAGATAAGGGAAAACCTTAGTGATGACGATGTAGAGGTATTTTTAAGGTTGTATGCTTTACTTTATGCCGATGATACTATTGTGATGGCTGAGTCAGCTGTAGAGTTACAAGCTGCGTTATGTGCAGTTCATCAGTATTGTGAACTTTGGAAATTAACTGTCAATGTTACTAAGACAAAAATTATGATTTTTTCTCGCGGAAAAGTTCGTAAATTTCCTGCCTTTATGTTTGGTGAGAGCGAAGTGGAAGTAGTTCCTGATTATGTTTATCTTGGGACAACCTTTAGTTTTAATGGTTTATTTAATAAAGCTATAGTTAAACAGGTGAATCAGGCAAGGAGAGCATTATATTGTTTAATTAGTAAGGCAAGGAAATTGTGTTTGCCTTTGGATATTCAATGTGAGTTATTTGATCAGCTTGTAGTACCAATTTTATTATATGGTTGCGAGGTTTGGGGGTTTCAGAAACTTGATTGTATTGAAATGTTTCATAAGAAATTTCTTAAAAGTTTGCTTAGAGTTAATCGTAGAGTTAAGCTACTGGGCTAGAATTGTTCAGGGGAAAAGGTCAAAGTTATCTTACATTGTTTGTAAGTTGCTGCGTAAGTTGTATGATAAGGGTGATTTTGAGTCGAGGTGGATTAAACATATAAAACATATTTTGGAGAGGTGTGGAATGTCAAACATCTGGACTGTTGATGTTCCATTGAATATTGATTGGGTGAAATTGTCTTTGAATTTGAGGTTAGCTGATATGTATAAGCAAAATTGGAATGACGAGGTTAATAGGAATCGTTTGTGTATAAATTATAGGATCTTTAAAAGTGTGGTTGGTTTTGAAAAATATTTAGTGCAGTTGGATGTTAAAGATAGGATAACTTTGTCTAGATTTCGGTGTGGAAACCATAAACTCCCAATAGCAAATGGTCGCTACTTGCCTGAGCAAGAGTTGCAGATTTGCAGCTTGTGTTCCTTACAAGATCAGGGGGATGAATTTCATTATGTCTTAGTGTGCCCTGCATTTCAGAATGATCGGAAGCAGCTAGTTAAAGGTCATTATTTCAAGAGGCCAAATGTATATAAGATGTACCAGTTATTTAATGTTAGAAATATTAAACAGTTAAAAAATTTATCAAGATTTTGTAGTATTATTATGGCTAAGTTTTCTTAGTGTGTGCTAGTTAAAAGTTGTTGCCAAAGATTTTGTTTGTTTTTTATCATGTTGATATATGTATATCATTTGTTATATTTCTCCCATGCCCCCGTGAGGGGCCGTTATTGAGAATAAAATTAATTGTCATTGTCATTGTCACAGAAAAAGAAGAAACGCAAAACTAGCTGATGTAGCTGATAGCGGGAAAAAGAGGATTCCCAATGAAAATAGGGGTAATAACCCCAACATAACGTTACCCCTGTGCCCCTTTGCATGCACATTTGATTATGGTGTACGTGCATCGATATACACCAGTGCATGTACCGTGCCAGTCTGAACGCACGTGGAATCATTTCCGGGTTATCTTGTGATATGATACCACTGACCTCTACTAATGGACGGGCGGCTGCACGTTGATTGGCCATTCAAAAATGAGGCCGCCGCGCGCGCACGGCGGCCATATTGGGACCATCATCATGGACCGTCGATAACCCGCTGTTGATAGTGTGTAACATTCGTAAACATTTTAAACAGATTAATTTTACCAATTGTTCTCGTTAGATAAAAAGTGTTGATTGTATTCTGATTAGGGATGGCACATTACATGGCTTTTGGCTGTACAATGATGATGGCTGTAAATGATAATGACATATACAAAAGGCTGAAATCAAGTTTCATAGGCGAGTTGTTTGCAGTCATTGGGCCGCCTACAGTCCCATGTGTTATGTTTTGTGTCAGAAAAGATTATAGTTTACCTCTTATATTCCACATGTATATTAGGTTGCTACATTTATTATAAATAGGGTACTGTACTGATAGATTTGTTTAAATATTGAAATAAAACAAGTGAAATCGATAAGAGATTTAGATACGGGCAGGCAAATAGATGACAAAAATGTGATTGTAAACTTGAAAATGTATTTTTGATATAATTGAATTAATGATTGGGTTTTGAAAATGTATGTTTGAATTCATAAAGCCTATACTAAGGCTAGGGTTTTCTGTCGAGACAGTGAATCATTAAGTTAATTACAGCCCATAAAAAGTGAAATAATGAAAGAAGATACATTTGTATATGAAATATTGGTATTATGCACTCATTTGAATTTACAAGGAATCGTGGTGAATGTTGAGGGGATACTAGTATAGTCATTGTGGAATTAATGCATGAAATGGTTGATAGAGAAGCAAAACATGGCTTGGGGGAAAAAGGGAGATTTGTAATAAAGTGAAATAAATAGTATGATTAAACAAAAGCATTATGTTAAATGGCAACAAAGATGGGAGGACTTTGAATCTTCCTTGGAAGATATTTAAAATAATGTAACTCAGTCGTATATATAGGCCTACCATTGTAATTTGAATAATATTAAAATTGTAATCTATATTGCATCGTTTACGGATGGGAAATATTGGTATGTGTATATCATGGGCAAATAGAAAGATACATAATGTATTTTTTTTAAAGGAGCAATTAATTTGAGTTGAAACAAAAAAGAGAAAAGAAGGAAGAAAACAAAAACAGATTGGCTCAAAATGAATGAAGAACGGCAATAAACACAAAACAACAGCAACAACAACAACGACAACATGTCTCTCCAATTAATGTTAAGTATGACTTTTATAACATTTAATAAATAGAGGTTGCAGATAATGGTCGAACTTCGAATTTCTTCAGAAGTGTTATAATCTCCATGGTCGATCCCTGATTGATGTTCATAATGATTTAAAACAAACCATAAAGGTAACAGGAAGAACGCGGAAAACATATTACCAAATAAATTGAAAAGGAAAGAAAACAAAGATTAATTGGCTTTCTTTTTATGATATTTTGATATACGAGGATGACGTGCCATATGGTACATATTATAGTAAAGTGATGCATGAACGCATGGTACAATTAAATACATTAATGAAAACACCAGAAAAGTTCTTTCTTTACATGGGGAACAAAATCTTGTTATAACAAGGGTAAAATAAGAGATAAACTAGGGGCGAGTAATAGTTATAAGATCGGGTCAATAGCGGGAATCCGAGTGAATCTCTCCGGGCAACGCCGGCGCGCATATACCTTACGTTACCGTGTAAGCATCATAACCGGCGAAATTGCTTGAGCTGTGATTCAATACGCTGGATAATTGTAATTACTCATGCTAGTATTCAATCACTATAGACTATTTACTTCACATATATGATCATATTTCATTCCTGGGGGGATAAAGGGATATAAAAATGCCATGGTTAGCAACAACTCCGTAGCAAGTATAATGCACTACCACGTTAGTGCATTATATCCGCTGTTACGGGTTGATGGTCCCAACATGGCGCTCGCCCGCAGCCCGCGGCCTCAATTACTGAGCCATGACCGCCCGTCCATTAGTAGAGGTCAGTGTATGATACACACACGAAAAACACACACTGAACGGTGGTACTACCATGTAGCTAGCTGCTATCGGGATTATAGCCGGTATATATAACGATCATATCGAGATCGAGAGGTCCCTGAATTTGGTTTGCCAGCTGATATGATACCGCGCCAGTAACCGGTAGCTATCCTTGTTACTATCACCGGAATTGTGTAACGGCTTCCCTGCGAAATAGCTAGCAGGAGTTCGTATTCGGCCTATATTATTCGAACAGTCCGACCCATGCAATGCCAATGTCAATGAATGTGGAACAAATCTGGAGGAATTACTGATTTGAGAAATAGTGAAGCACCAGTGCACTGGCACTGACTCGCTGAGCCTGAGACGTTCAAGTGAAAGAGAAACTCGTTTTGAGACACAGTAACGGAGAAATTACGTAAGTTAATATTAGTGCTGTAACTGACCTTGATGATCGGATCGTTTGATCGGATCGGCAAAATTTTATCGATCTTCGAAATCGGATCGATGATCGGGATCGGATGATCGGCTATAAAAAAAAAAAAAAAAAATAAAAAATAAATAAAAAAAAAAAAAAAAAAAAAAAAAAAAAAAAAAAAAAAATCGTTTTTTTTTCTTTGGAAAATGATCCCCAAAAAACACATTTTTGGAATATAAATGAATACCAAAGCAACATATATCCATATTAATAAGCCCAAGGTAATCTTGTACGGGTATGCTTTCATTTCAAACTGATTACCTCTTCTTTTACAAAATTACTCACGCCGATTTTGAGCTTAGTCCCATGTGATTAATTTGGCGTAACCTTTCAGAAACACATGGGACTAAGCTCAAAATCGGCGCGAATAATTGTGTAAAAGGAGAGGTAATCAGTTTTAAATGAAAGCATACCCATACAAGATTACCTTGGGCTTATTAATATGGATATATGTTGCTTTGGTATTCATTTATATTCCCAAAATATGTTTTTTGGGATCATTTTCCAAAGAAAAAAAAACGGATTTTTTTTTTTTTTTTTTTTTTTTTTTTTTTTTTTTGCCGATCCGATCTTCCGATTTTTTCTGCATGATCGGAAATCGGCAAAAACGGTCCGATCATGTATGATCGGATCGTGATCGGCATGCCGATCCGATGATCGGTTACAGCACTAATATGAATAAGCCCAAGGTAATCTTGTATGGGTATGCTTTCATTTAAAACTGATAACTCTCCTTTTACAAAATTATTCGCGCCGGTTCTGAGCTTAGTCCCATGTGATTGTGAAAGGTTACGCCAAATTAATCACATGGGACTAAGCTCAGAATCGGCGTGAGTAATTTTGTAAAAGAGGAGGTAATCAGTTTGAAATGAAAGCATACCCGTACAAGATTACCTTGGGCTTATTAATATGGATATATGTTGCTTCGGTACTCATTTATATTCCCAAAATATGTTTTTTAGGATCATTTTCCAAAGAAAAAAAAACGGATTTTTTTTTTTTTTTTTTTTTTTTTTTTTTGCCGATCCGATCTTCCGATTTTTTCTGCATGATCGGAAATCGGCAAAAACGGTCCGATCATGTATGATCGGATCGTGATCGGCATGCCGATCCGATGATCGGTTACAGCACTAGTTAATATTTAATCAATTTTGCACATCATTACTTATTAAATGAGCGATCAGTCATGTCAGTTCTTGGAATGAGGACACATCATGAGTGACACTAATTTCTTGAGACATGTAAATCGTCCCCAGCCCCCAGCCCCAAAGACCAAATACAAAGTCAAAGTGTCATTCATTGACGTTGGAAACCAGACATTTGCATATTTACATTATCATGATTATTTATAAATATTGGTACCGTATTGCATTATCATTGACCATTGACATTGTAATTTGTATTTGCTGCTTGATATTATGTTTGAAGCTGAACGTTTAAAGGGAGAGATCCACTTTTGCAAGCCAAAATTCAAAAGTTGCGAGGTTATTGTCTTATATGAAAGGAAATGTCATTTAATAGCATGCCTGAAAAAATTAGGGCTTGAAATCTCTTTTTCGTGGAGTTTTAGACCTAAAACTGAATAAACTGAGGGACGTCGGTTAATTAGGTACATACGTATTTTCGGCCGGTGAGTAAGTTTGTACATAGATTTCACGGAGTGCCAGATCGGTATGCATGACCCCTACGTGACCCGCGCTAGCTACGTGACTCGCGCATAAGTACTAATGTGTGAGCGTTTACCAAGCAAAATACCCAAACATCGCTTAAACTGACTACATGTAATTATATATTCTTTCTTTTTGAGATCCTTTTCCGTGACATACGTTAACAAATGTCGGCTTCACAATATCTTTACGAGAATTAGTACTATATTGTTGTAATATTATGCTAAATCAGTTGAACTCCTTTATTGACCGATATATATAGTTTAAATGGAGGAACGCATTCGTTTTTCATTCGTAGAATCCAAATTAGAGGGCTGTTCGCTCTGATTTTTGTTTTGCGTGTTACATTGATCCCCATCCGTCAACTGAAAGCTGTTCAGACGGTTTGTAAAAGTGGACCTGTCCCTTTAATAGTTGCATTGAGTGTTAAATTGTCTGATTTTTAGTGTTTTGTTTAATTACAAATATTTAATGTATTAATTGATTTGTGGTTCTGTCACATACGTACAGTGTCAGTGTGTTTGATTGGAATTTGTACATTGAATTGATTAATCATTAATGCACATTTCGAAACTTCAAGTACAAGAGATAGATTTGGACAAGATTAAACTATGAGACAGTGCGAGATAGGTAACTCAACTGTACGTGAGCCTGATGAAGCTTGAACTGAGAGCTCATGAATGCCTTCCTGTACAACCACTCCCAAATATTGTCATTGCATGCATGCTCTCTAATGGGGTCATTAACCCGCGGCTTCATCATCATCATCATCATCATCTGTACGGAAGGGTAGGTTGATGTCCTGTTGGTCTCTGCATAGGACTTAGGAGGAAGAAAGAGGAAGAGAAGTATTGTGATGATGATGGTGATGGATTGATGATGGATGATGAGGATGAGGATGATGGTGATGGTGATGGTGATGGTGATTGATGATGGATGATGATGATGGTGATGGTGATGGTGATTGATGATGGATGATGAGGATGATGATGATGATGGTGATGATGATAGTGATTGATGATAGATGATGAGGATGATGATGATGAGGATGATGATGGTGATGATGATGATGATGATGATGATGATGATGATGATGAGGATGATGATGGTGATGATGATGATGGATGATGAGCCTGAGGATGATGATGATGGTGATGATGGGGATGATGATGATTCTGATACTGATGTTGCTGATGGAGACGGTGATTATGAAGATGAATGATGATGGTAAAGAGGAAGATAATATCAAGATGATGTTGTGTGATGATATATCAATTTATAATTAAAATGATCTCAGAGATGATGATGCCTGCATGCTGACTATGTTGTCGATGACAATTATGACGTTGATAGAGTGATCTCTGATAAATAAGATGCAAATAAAATAAAAATGATGATGATAATGATGATCAAATAAAGTCATGATTCATGATGATTGCCTTTGATTGTATGCTAACCAATCCCTGCAAGTCAGTGGGCTAACGCTAACCCAAATGTCACAAAGATAAGATTACATTTAATTACACACATGTGTAGGGAGGCGAGTTTGACTGAGGCATCTTTTTGCATGCTTAAAATCAAGATCTAACTTGCATCATTTAAAAATTAATATACCTCCCCCGTACTTCCTTTGCAGTAAAGGTTTCATGGAAAACACTCTGCCCATCAGGTTGGATGATTAATGGAGGTCCAGTGTATGAGACAGTCACATGTCATGCAAGTAATAGAACCATATTTACTTGTAATTAAAGAGTAGGGTGTTTTAAAACCCAGTTGATAAGTAACCAGGTCCATATTCATAACAAATTTACGCAAACATCAAAATTCAAGTGTTGGCAGCTCGGTATGCACTCCCTGAGTGCACTGCATCTAGTTATGATTTGTGGACAGGGTAATAGGCCTTTGTTAATAAATATAAAGTTTGATCCAAAACCAGTCACAGGTATTTGCTAGGAATTAATTAATTGTTAAAAAACGTGACAGACGGGACAAAAATTGAGTTGAACTTTGACCCCCCAGTAAATGCACGAAATACAGGTTTTGGCGAAATTTTTTTATATTTAGTTGAATTTTCACTCCGTATCTATTATTTGCATTCAGTTTTTGAATATGCATCTAGATATAAATACAGATATAATCAATTTCAAATAACCCTTATTTTTCACAAATATGTCTAAATCCAATTAATAAGTCTAAAAATGCAGATTTGGGGCAAAAATGGCAAAATATCAAAAAAGCAAATATGGTTTCAGAAAGTTCAAGTCATGCATTATCAGCCATAATAAGAAAAAAAACTCCACAGCAAACTTAATTTTGTTTGTTTTGGTAGACATTTTCATGGAATTGCCAATGTGATAACAACAATATACATTGCATCAACCATTCATCACTTTTTGCACATGTCAACAAAGTTACTAGATCCCTTTAATGAACCCTTTGTACTCACAGAGTACTGTGTCCATAATACTGTAGCTGGAAGTTGCTTAAATTTAGCTCTTACTTCCTGAATATCATGACAATGATTCAACAATAAACAACAGTATCATCAACATTGAATTATGCTGTGCTTTCATTTGCTTTAAACTTTCCCTTTCTGTTTGAAGTGAAATAGCATGATCAACATTCAATAGTGATAAAAAACATTTTTCTTGAAAGTAGACTACTTGTAAATATGTTGTGGCAAAATGGATGGTCCATATTAGCTAGCACATGTATACACAAATGTACATTGGAGTAGGTTGGGCAGTAGTACATGTCTAGCCATTATTTAGTCATTAGTGCCACCTGAAGGTCAACACGTACAAAAATGGGCCACTATTGTAACCTTGATACAAGGATTCAGTACTTTGATCCGTTGACTTGAATTTTACACATTTAGTCAAAACTGTGTTTAATGACTGCCTAAAGGAAAGAAGGAAACAATGGGCCACTGTACACAGGTCCCATAACATATTTCATAGACAGGGTGGCTGCTATATGGTGGTGCTATAGACAGGTAACCATATAATATTTGTTCAAAGTAATACATAGTATTTACGGTACATGGGAACCCATTGTACATGTTGCTAAATCACAAGGCAATAGTAATGGTGATGAATGAGTATTTCTGCCGTAAGTGTAATTTTCATGACAGTGTATCATGCTTTTATTGATACCCTCAACTTCAAGTTGATCAATTACAAAATTTGACACCCTCAACTATATGTTAACTTGTACGTGACCGACAGGGACTGTGCATCATAATGAATGAATGAAATCTGGATGCACAGCAATTTTGTTGCAGACAACTTGTTATCAAATCTAAGTGAGAATGCCTGACACAAATGCAATACACCAATTTATATGAATGAGACAGTGAAACTGTATCTGTGTGATACTGTGATTAGTATTTTGTTGTTGGCCCATGTCAAAATCACAGAACCAAACTTATACTTTGTAATGGAATTATACAAATCACACTCATTTTGAAATTTAACTTAGTTGATAAACATTCATAAATAATTTCTTCAAAATGATTAGTGCTCAAGTGTCAATATAATAAACTCATAGAGCCATGGGTGATAGATCAAATGGAACAAAATGACTTGGGAATTTGTGGTGCAGCTAGAATTTCAGAAAAAAATAATCTGACCAAAGAGGTGGGCGGATCTTTCACTAAGGCTACAATAACAAAGTACATACTGGCACATTATTTGATTCACCCATATCCAGAAAAACTTAATGAATTTATGTTATTAAATATGGAGAATGCCTTTTGCCATTATAATCAAATTAATTGGTATCGCAAGGCAGCCGCGAGCAGAAATTAACAGAATGTATGGATTGTATATAGATTGTATGTGCACACATTCAAAACAACAATGTGCAGGCCTGGATAGGTGAACAAAAAATACTGCTTTCAAAGCAAAAGGCGCTAAATCCACCTTTTCAACTTCCGAGGAAAACAGGTTTCTTTGTCCCACTATGTTCACGTGCCTATGGGAATATGAATATTGAACTTTCTATATTTTGATTTTGAGTGAGTTATTTGTTGTAAAATGTAGATTCATAGATAGCTAAGTAGATTATACATGTAGATATATCGTTAACTCAATTTTTATGGAAAGTGGATTTAAGGCCTTTTGGAAGCGAGCTCTTCATATTATCATTATGATGGTAGTCCGCTTCGATTGCTTTGACTTGTTGTTTATTATGCCGAGAAATACTGTACAGTCATTATTAGAGGAAGGATATGAAGGCTGGATTAATATTAGTCTAGCACTTACCTTTAGAATAACTGCATTGGGTATTCTAGAATCTAGAATTCTCAATTTTCATGTTAAAAGGGTTAGTAAAATAATCAAATTTGCAAGAAGTTTGTATAATTATATAAAAATATTAGATGAATTAATTTTTAGTCAATGAATGAGAATCAAAACCTTGAATTCACTCTGACGGGTCAGTGGAGACTGGAAATGTCAATAGATCTATACAGTATTTATCACATAATGCAATGTAGAGATCTTTTTTTCACAGTCTTGTATTTTGAGTTGGTGTGAGTGATTCTGGGATTCAGCACTCAAGTAAATATGATTTTGTCACCCTGTGCTATTCGTTCATACATAAATCCTTGTACACAGATCTATACACAGTGGTATATTTAGGGAGGGGGGGGGGGGGGGGGGGGGAGCATGCCTCCACCAATAGTTAAACAAAAAAAGAAAACGTACTTGGGTAAAAAATAATGAAATCAACAAATACAAAGAGTCTCCCCTCCAAAAAATTGGCTTGCCCCCACATCAGTACATAAAATAATGTATGCTGATGATACACCACTGCAGATTATAAAGACATGATCAGCTGATACTGTCATGTCAGTTTGTGTTCGGATCATATAGGATGCTCTATCAATGTCAAGGATTATCAACATTTATAAGTTTGTATATTTTGCAGTTTGTCTGCATGATTAACATGTACTGCGTAACCTGTATGCATCACATTAACATTTGCCGGCCAGTACATACTTTTGTAGCCCCCTATATTATAGTTTACACCCGAATACCTGAATACTCCAGACTAGCGTATTAATCATGAAGACATCAGCTGATACTGTCATGTCAGTTTGTTTTGGGATCACATGGGATGCTCTATCAAGGACAAGGATTATGAATATTTTACAGTGCAGTTTGTCTGCGATAAAAAAGGTGTGGGCGTGCCTACTATAACATCTGTAGCCATGATCATCAGCATACTGACATACCGCATGCATGAAGAACATTGCACAGCCTTCTTCATCATTCTGTCTGACATACAGTGTGTCCTTGTGCCATGCTAAATATGATTAATAAGTTTCACAGTTGGGGCATTGTAACAGTGAAACACGTTTAGAGTTGGGAGTGTGGATTCAGATGCTATAGAGTTAACTTTTCCCCCTGTCGCCTTTAAGTTCAGTGTGTACATGTACTGTACGTAATTCAAACCTGTAAATACATGATAACCACCTTTAACCCGTTCCCTTCGAGTTGCTGAAATCCCTTGACTTTGTACACAACCCACCCGGTTCCCGTAGTCAAGGGGTTAAAAGGAAACATGAAGGTGGCCACTATACATGTAGATGGGTTACTTATAAAGGCAGGTTCCATAACATTGTTTTTCTCAGCAAGGGATCACTCTTGGTGGCCTCTGTAGATAGGTTGGCTGCTATGAGTAGTGTCCACTAAGACGGGTTTAATAGTGAACCATACATGTTTAAATGAAGTCATGTTCAAACACAAGGAATATTGCATTTGATTTGGGTAATTCGTGAGGTCTGTATTTGTATGGCCTCTTTGTTACATGAGTACCCCAAGTCGCAAACTCTGCATCATTATTTTATCAGGCCTATACTAATAGGAGGCATACATTGTAGCTGTAGGTTGGTGGTTAGAGTGCTTGACTTTGATGAGGAAGGTTGTGGGTTTGAGGTTGACTTGAGGTAGTGAGGTAAGGTAACTAGAGGGATGTACCCTTGGCAAGATGTTGGCTTTGTTTATTGTCCTTTATAAATATAAAATGTGTAAAATGTCAGTTAGAATGACAGGGATATATAATGACATTGCTCTCACTCTCTCTCTCTCTATCCATCTCTGTCTACAGGTAACTCGGTTTATCCATGATACACTAGGTGGCTGCACTCATGTAGCAATTGATGTTGTCATTATCACTTAGTATAATACTGCCATCTAGTGACAGGCCCACATACATGTAGGTCCAGATTTAGTTACAATTGCTATTTCAAACACACTCTAGATTTTCAATTATTTTCAATAGTTAAAGGACAATGAAATCCTGACAAATTGTTACATGCACTATTAGACACTAAATATGATGAATAGTCCCTGAAATTGTGAGCACAATCGGTCAAGAAATAAGAAAACTATGGATCTTTGAAAATAGCCATTTATTTCTACGAGTGACTCAAATTGGCAACACACACTGGTTGTGGACTACTTCCCATATGTTTTGTACACAAAATGTCAATTTTTTTCAATTTACTCAAAATATATGTTTACTCTTTTTTTGAGCTCAACATATGATTTGGGGGAATGGAAGTGTGACTGAAGAAAACTGTAAGAATGTGAATATTTTTGTACAAAACATATGGGGAGTAGTCCACAAACTTATCAGAGTGCGTTGCCAAATGGACATCTTCAAAGAGCCATAGTTGTCTCGTTTCTTGCCCGATTATGCTGTAACTTTCAGAGATTATTCCTCCTAATCTCTTTAAGTAAATCAGCAGTTTGAATGGGTTTCATTGTCCTTTAATGCGTGGAGTATTATTTTACAACAAGAATGCTAGTTGTAGTTTGCATGTATATGTACATGCACTGAAAGGCAGTAGCACAATAAGCACAAACTTTGGTTAATTTTTGTTGTTGTTGAGGGAACAAAGTCACACAAATGACCACTAATGCACATTACCATAATGTTGTGTGTCGCAGCCAATGCGTAGGCAATGCATGGCTAGCGGGTATTTGTTGATATGCCAACACATGCATTGTCTATGTACTATCCGTGACAAGGAAATTGTGTGTATGGTGTGTAAATGGTCACTCTGCCTAGTACGACTATTTACATTGTAGATGTGATAAAGACCACCAAGGCAAAGGGAGATTGAGAAGTGGTCTTTATATTATAGACAGGTTCTTTACTAGTGTTGTTGATTTCGGGAGTGTTTACTACCCGGGACTCGCGATAATTTTTCGGGCGAGTCCCGGGTACCCGAAATTTACCCATTTGTTGATTTAATACACGATCGGCATGTCACGCCAGCTGAGGGGGGTCTACTTAAATTCTAGCTCGCCTTCATGCAAAGAGAACTCTAAAATATGTTTTTCATTGAACTGCAAACTTACAGGGGCTCTTTTATGATTTTCTGGGGCTCTTTGGGGCATTTCAGGGACTTAATTGCCCAGAGCTCCCTGTGTATGTTTTCACCTGTTCATTAACATGTAAACTGCTTCTGAATGTGTCAAGATAAGTTGTCTAAGTTGTCCCCTAAAAATCAGAGACTTGGATACGTCATATCATATCAGATCATTAAGATGCAAATGAGATATGACAGATTATGACTTGTTTTTGCCCAAAGTTTGCCTTGCAAGGACTCATCTACCTAGAAATTTCTGCTTTATAGTGGCCATAAAGAAGAATTGCTGTGTCACGTCAGTCACGTAGTTGCTTGATATTGACATAGACCTATCATGTTATTTGTGTAAATATGCCTTATGCATACACTACCAGCTGAGCTCATAATGGAGCATTCTGATTGGCTAGCAAGGTACACACCCCCAGTCACTCCTCCATAGAACTGTACACACATCTACAGCATACTAGTAGTGTGTGGGTTTGCATGCGTAGAACGCTCTGGTATATTCTACAGGCATGTAGATTGCTAAAATACACACACACTTAGTGCAGTACACACACTATGCACTAAAATTAACGCTCACAATATAATAGTGATGCCATGTGCACTGACCCAATGCAAGTGTAAACAATTTGTGAATAATACGGTCTTCTCTGAAATACATGGTTATCTACATATGCACAATTAATGAGTGAATGCATGGTGTAACCAGTAACAGTATTGATGAAATTCATCGAACTTGAGAATAGGCCCAGCTAGCCAAAAGCAAAAAGCATAATAGGAGCTACATCAGACTATAAAATTGTGAAGTCAACATCGCCAACACTGTCTAAGTCCGGTTAGAATCAAGAGGTTGGATCGATCGTTCCATATATCAAAAAGATTTATGTGTTTTTCTGACTCCACTTGCTGTTGATCTCAATAACAAGCTGTGATAAAACTCTCTGGAAGACACCAGTGTACTAAATCTCTGCAAGCCTTAGGGGACTGCAGCTACCAACTTTGACATTGGAGAATGCTTTGGCCTTGGAACTTTTGTATTTGAACTTTGGGAAAATCGAGTTCTGGAATGTACTCTATTGCCTCTGGAGCTACTTACTGCATGTACATTGTACAGAGATGTTGTTTCTGATGTGTGTCATGCAGCGTGCCTTTCTAAGTTTTAGGAGGACTATTAAAATTCCACGCTTCGAAAAAGGGGAGACCAGCTTTGGAGCGTTTTCAGTCGAAATGTGTGAGACTTGGTAAAGCTGTTTATTGAGAGACTGTTCAAGTATTGCTGTTGTCGAGTAGATTGTTAAAATGGTTACTGGCTCTTCACGATTTGCAGACTGTAACCAGTTCCTGTGAGCATGATACTTGATAGATGTGCAGAACTTGTGAACCATACTCTTTTGCCAATATATCAATGAGAATAGTTTCAACTGAACTTGTGTGGATCAATTTGGTGGAATAAAAACAAACTAAAACTTGTCGGAATGAGCCTTAGCCTGGACTTCAATAGCTCGTCTATCGTTTGCATGATCATTGCGAGCCGGATAACCAACTCTACTTGAAGTGGAAATTGAGCGAAGAATTTTACTTGGGTGGGACTTCAATCAGAGACCTTTAGATTGGATTGCTAGACCAGTGATCTACATGTAGGCAACTGAGCAACATAGCGCTGTATTTGTTAGCTCGTACCTGCCGCCCCTTCAATTCTGCTTGACAGAATTAACTGTTACTTAGCTGTCACAAAGTCTGATCATTGGTATCAAGGAGTCGATATCAGCATTAGTAAGGAGTGTGTGGGCTTGCCGTGGTAATCTATTTGTTGAAGTGTTTGCATGTGCACGTGATCAAGTTGCAGAGCTAGCATCATGCGATCGAAGCCAAGAATGCGTGTACGTATTAGTAGCTGAGACATAGTGTATAGTAGGCCTCCATCACTCATACTTACATTACCACGCTGTTGTGTGTAGCAGGCTGTTCATAGACAATGCATTGGTGACATGGTTCAGAGACTTGCCAACGCATGCATCGTCTATGTACTCTGTGCAACTAGGAAATTTGTGTGCATACCCTAATATGACCATTAACATTGTAGATGTAGCCTCCATAAAGACACTGTCTACCTTTTGCAAGCCAATATTCAAAAGTTGCAACATAATTTTGTCAAATAGAAAAGAAAATGTAAAAGCTAGCCTGAGAAGATTAGGACTTGAAAATACCTGTTTGTGGAATTACTAATTATGTTTTATCTTGATTTCTTGAAAATAGTAAAAGGTTGTTACAGCCATTTAATTAGTCCAGCAACTGCAGATACTATGCTGACATTATACACTGTGTTTGTACTTGCTGTCCACACGCAAATCAAACATTTAATTCATTTTGGTTAAGCACAATTAAAGTGGTTCAATCAGCTTTGCGACAACCTAACAGGGTGATTTTTTATTGAATTTGGTAAAAGGATTAAAATAATCCATGACGCAGTAGAAAGGAACCTGAAGACTATGAAGCCTTTTCTAGTTTTACCTTATTGGTTCCTTTATCACTGTGATCTTTTAAATTTTGCCAATTGGATGTAGTTCATGGAATATTTGGAAGAACTTGAAGATGTCTGCAAAAGGAGGACAATACCTTTAACTGTACACAGATAACCCCATGACCTTGCTACCCTAGTTAATGACTTGAAATTTGATCTGTTTGTTTGAGTAGTAGAATCGGTCTTGAGAGTTACATGATATGAATTTCCTAGCAAAGAGTAGGCAAGCTTTGCCACACACCTCTCAACCAACTAGAAATAGTTTGAAAAGTGGCTTTTGTGTGCTGTATTCCGTTTTTAGATGATGCAGATTTTGTTTTTATCTGATGCAGATTTGTTTTTATCTACAGCTATATTGAAAACAGTTTGTTTGCTGTATTCATTATCATTGTAATTGCATCCTTATTCCTTTCCACTGGGAAATTCACATAGTATTGCACCCACCCTCTGAAAACAGTTGCCGACCTAGTCCCCTTTATATTGGGATATCACCCCTCCCCCCAAAAAACAACAACAACAAAAATGGCAATTAACAAGAAAACTAATACAAAACAAACAATTAGTGTTCACAATCAATTTATACTGTCATGTAACACTAAGAGATCTATGTATTACTCTGCTTCTAAGATGGATGCAGTGTATAACCCAAATAAGGTATGAAGTGGGCATTGAAGTAATTCTGGTCAGTAAATGAGTTTACTTCCTCGTCATGACAAAAGTCACTTGCAAGCATTATAAAAGAATGCAGTTTACTCTAGATAGATTGTTATTGCTTGTTCAGTAAATCCAGTACTACAGTAGTCAGTGAGAAAAATACATCCATAGGGGCTCAGGGCGATTTAGCCCACAAATAACACAAGAGCCCCCTGAAAATCATAAAAGAACTCCCAGAAATGTAAATATAAAGTTCAATTGATGCAAATCAAACTTTACGGTGCTCTTTTCATGCAGGCAAGCTTGAAAAGTAGCAACCAAACTCAACCATTTATTTTATTTATTTTTTATTTGCCAGACATAAATTTGTACTTTCCCCGGGCAACAGGGCAAGTGCTAGTGTTGAGCCCTGCTATACATGTTGTAAATTCATGTTTAGGTCATTTACAGGGATATAGTTTTGTCAACTTTGTTGATTGTGCAAAAAATGATGAGTGATTAATAAAATGTGGTGTGATCTGATATGTCCAGAAAGTAATGTGTGAAAATTTCACGTTAGTTGGATGTTTTTTTTGTGCAGAGGATTGAGAAAAAATGCAAAGTGATATTCACTAACTCATTGCACTTACTTTGTACACGGCTTAAATTATCCCATAGACAGTTTAGCATCTGAACACTTCAATCGTAAATATCTTTTGAACGAAATAGAAATTTAAAAAACAGAAAGCCTGTCCCGTGCTTTTATTGTTAATATGAATAGGACAAGGTATGAGAGAACCACTAGAGTTCCAAGTTAGTTTTGAGGATTTGGACAATGTTACTACATATGTAAGTCCCTTTAATACATTTTTTCTCTGAAGTCAACGTAATATAGCGGAGCTTTTTAATCTAGCAGATCCTTTTATCTAGGCAAACACTGACAAGTACTGAAACATGAAACTTGTACACATGAACAATAATTAATTTTTCACGGTGGTATGAACTTGATTGATACATTGCACAGTATATGAGCCACCTGCAAATACGTTCAGACTGATTACCCTAGTTTTACTGTTCATCAAATGTAATAAATTATCAGTATCAAATTATAAGTTGAGCCTCCGTATTCTGACGTATGCAGGAGGATAAAAACGCTTGTGTGACGTGAAAGTGACATTTAGTACTTGACTTACAATAACAAAAAGTCAATTAAAGTCTGGAATCAAGGTTAATGACAAACGCAATGGCAGTGTAGAATAAATACTGTACTGGTCAGTGTATTTCCTATCAAAACATTGTAGAATAATACCAATATCATACGTAGCAGAACAATCATGAATTTGGTACTAATTATATTTCAAAGTTTTTTTTTAAATATTCGAGAGTGAAGTCTATTATTCTTTGCTCTTTTCATTTAAAAAGTATTTTTAGTTCAAACAAAATATTTGGATGTGGTGGGTACTGACAATTGCAATAAAGTTGAACTACGTCATCACGGCGTTGTCAACATTTTGATAAAAACTGTCACCTTGACCTTCAATTAAATATTTCAGAAATTCAGTTACCCTTTAGAATAGTCCCATGTCATGTCCATTTGCACTGCTTGCTCGAGGGTTAATGCTTGATGGTTTGCCATTAAATAAGCATGCAGTGCTAAATTAAAGGGATAGTTGAGTTTTGGTAAAGAGGGCGCTACACAAAATAATTTTTTTGTGAGATTATGAAAAACTGAGTGTGAAATTCGAAAGAGTGCTCATACAATTTTAATGACAGAATAAAGTTTATTTGATCAAAATCGGTTCAGAAATGGCTGAAATATCCAAAAACATAACCATTTGTAATATTTGTGAGGCCCCACAATTATTAGATAATTTTGAACCAGCCATTAACATTTTGTTTTAAATGCTTCCTCTTTTCAAATATTTACAAAAGAGGTTTTTAAATAGTTGTTGATTGATCTCTCTATCTAACCACTATTTCAACAAAACATCACATGCACAATATTTTATTTAAAATGGTTGAAACCGCTGAGTGTTTAGAGAACGCCCTCTCGAGTTTTAACGGCTCTTTTTTAATGATAACAGGCTTTTTACTTAGTCATTTGTAATTTGTCATTCCTTGCGAGCATGGTGGAGTTATAGTTTGTAATGTAATAGTGCAGGTTTTGGTTACTAAAATTCAGTTTGACAAAAACTATAAGTCTTTACTGGAACTCAACTATCCCTTTAAGTTCAACAAATCCATATAGTGCACAATGTAAATGACACCCTTTTGGTACATATATAGTTGTGTGAATGCGTGATGCTGCCCACAGTTGAACTTCAAGTGGAAGAAGAGCTGTTGCATGATGGGGCCATTCAGGGTAATACAGCCTGGCAGTTGTTTTAAGAAAACAGATCTAGAGGTATTCCCTTTTTTCGATAATTCAAAATGAAAAAAAGAAGCTTTTAGTGCTTTTCACATTTATACACTATCTTGTTTTTCTCCATCAAAAAGTGTAAGCTCTGTGATGCCGTCACTGAGGTGTAAATGGCTCCATTAGTTTTGTGAACGCGAGATGCGCAAACTGTGGACCGTCAGAGTGGAAGACGAGCCTTTGCAATTAGCATGATGGGGCATCCAGGGGTGTCAGCTAGAGTGTGTAGTGATGTACAAGTTATGGAGGCTGCGGAGTGTGGTGCAAGGGGGAGGGGAGGAGGAGGGGGCAGTTGCGTCTCCAGTTGGAATATTTGCATCCCCTAGTACTGCCTCTTAAGACAGACATAACATTAACATTAATTAACATTTATTTTAGGGGGATAATTTTCAAGCTTGCCTGTATTAAAATAGCAGTAATTTTAGTTTTGCATTGAACTCTATGCCAATTTACAGGGGCTCTTTGATAATTTTTGGGGGTGGGGGGGGGGGGGGGGGTTCCTTCTTTATATTACTGGGGCTACAATGCCCTGACCCTCCTTGTACTGAAGACATAACACTATTTTGGGGGATGCCCCCTCTTAGTTAAGCCTCATGTTAGATTTGTTGCCACAATTGCCCTCCATACTGCCTATCTCATTATGTTGTTATTGGCTGCCCCCTTTCAATTGACCCTGGCTATGCCAGTGAGTGAACCTGTGAGTTATTTTAGGAATCAGATCTGCCTGGGCACAGAGAGCTAATTGACAGCTTGTTTGTGGCCGGTGATCGGGCACGCTCATGTTCCATCTCTAGTAATATGTGTGTGCAGTTTCAAATAATGTTCATATTCGAATTGTGATCAATTTAATACTGTGATTTACTCTTGGAGTTGGAAGAGAATAATTGATGAACATTAGGAAATTACCTACATGTACAAGAGCCTGGAGAGATAATTATACTCATTTTTGTTTGTTGCGGACACGATTTAGGTGTGTTATTGTGTGGGCTGTTACATGATCTCATTGATGTGTGATTTAATGCTGTGTTTTTACACTTGAAAATAAAATATTTTATGGACATGAAGATAACTGTGTGCTGTTTTGTTGTTGCAGATTTTCAGACAGAGTCGAGTTCTGTGAATGTGTTTGCTGACATTACAGCAGACCATCTTCATAATATGACCTGTCATTTGAAATATATAATGTTGTGCTTTATAATTTAAATCTGTGAAATTGAATCTGGTCTTGCCAGGCCTACCGTAGCTCTAAAGAATTGTTCATTGCTGCCTTTGCTGATATTGTTCTGTACGTATGTGATACTTGCTTGATATAAAAAGCATTTATTCACTTGAAAAATTATCAATAAATCTAGCTGTTACACATTGTACATTTTAAATACTGTTGAACAACATTCACACTTCAATCTTCTTCTGATTGAAAAAGAGCAAAGAAAATGGGATTCCAATTTTGTAACATGCATGTCTACGTGTACGTATGCAGTTGACAGTTGATGAATTGCATAATGCTAGATGATCTTTTCCTTTTATTCCTGTTCTTCAGATTGACCTTTCGGTGCGGGGGTCAAGTTTCATCATGGCCAGCCAGGTACGGCAGCTGGTCTTGAACGAGGGCGAACACAGGACTACCACGCTATACAGACTACAGAAAGGTGAGCAGTCTTGATTACTTGCTAATCATCTTATGGTTTGCTAACTTTCTATTTTAATAATGATGACCAGATGATTATGATATTTTGAGGTTGAGTATCATCATTGCCAGCCAGGTTGAAGGTTTTTAAAATCATTTAACTTTAAGCAGGAGTGGGCGCCTTTGAATGTTTGAAACAGATAAATGGTGCCATACTGTGTGCTGTGGGTCATCATCGTCGTCGTCGTCGTCGTCGTCATCATCATGATCATGTTCTCTAAAGGTGTCATTAATAGACTAAAAATTAAAACAAATATACTTGATTTCTCTTCAGGGTGGACTCTCCACTTCCAGCTTGGCCCGTCCCTCCAGGCACGCAACGTGCACGTCTTCGCAAACCATCCGCCCGCCAACTCAGGCCGCCAGTTCAACCGGAAGGAGTTCTACGAACTGAAATGGCACATGCAGTCCCAGTCGCAGTGCGACATTTCTGAAAGGTTCTGCAAACTGCAACTGGATCTCGCTGGAGCGTTTCAGTACTATTTCACAGTCGATGACAGGTATTTTACCCTTTTTTTTAATAGATCTATTTAACCCTTTTCTGTTAAATCAACTAATTATTAATGAACATCTAAAAGGTCTAAAACAATGACTTCAGTGGCACCTGCAGTTACAGTCGCAGTGTAACATTTCTGAGAGGTCCTGTAAACTGTAATGGGTTCCCGCCAGAGCATTTCAATTACAGTCGATGACAAAATGTTAAAACTTAAGATGTTAACATGTAAAAAAAAGAAGAAGAAGTTAACATTGACATTCTGTTGGAAATGAAAATGAACTGAACCGGTGCTTCAACTCATGCAATGTAATCTTAGCTCCTACAAGGTATCTATACTACTCATGGCCAGTGAATGTTCATTTGCAAGATCGTATCATTATAAAGTATAAGAAGTTAGTAGATTTACTCGATAAAGCCTATTCCCAATGCTGTTTTCCTATTTCTTTCTCACACAGCTCCAAGGAGAATGGCTCAGGCTACTTCATTGTTGACCCGGTGCTGCGTGTCACATCTGACACCGACATCCTCCCCCTGGACTGCATCGCTGCGCAGACCGTCCTCACAAAGAGCCTCGGGCCGTTTGCAACGTGGGAGAGCCGTCTTCGCGTCTCTCACGAGTCTGGCTACAATATGATCCACTTCACGCCGGTCCAGGAGCTTGGTGCGTCCAACTCGTCATATTCCATCCGCAATCAGCGCGCCCTCAACCCCACGCTCCAGTCCAACACGGGCACGCCTACTGTCACCATGGACGACATCCGCGGGCTTGTTACCAAGGTAGACAAAGTCATTAATTTGATTAGTTAACTATTTTTTATATTTGTTTATTGTACTATTTCTATTTTGCCATTTCAGATATTGTTCTGGATCTAGACAAAGTTCATAGAATCGTGACCAAGGTCTGCTAAATCGTACTGAATAGTCTTCTTTCATAATTGCTTAGAAATCCTGAACTGAATCTTTGTTTACTTTATTGTACTATAATTGATTTGATTGATTGAATGATTGATTTTTAACTTAATTGCAGATGGAGCGTGAGTGGGGAGTGCTGAGCATCTGTGATGTGGTGTGGAACCACACGTCCTTTGACAGCCATTGGCTCAAGGACCATCCAGAGTGCGCCTACAACGTCAAGAACTCCCCTCATCTGCGTCCCGCGTACCTCCTGGACCGCATCATGTGGCGCTTTACCCTCGAGGTAATAGACGGAATATGGGAGTCGCACGGGATCCCCAAGATCATCAACAATGAAGAGCAACTGCATGTAAGTCTTTCTGAAATTTTTTGGACATTTTATCATTAAAATGCTTTTATTTGAAGCTTTTATGATGATTAGATGTGTACATGATAAACTTAAAGACCTTGCCGCACCTGCAACCCGCCAGCATGGTGGACCGCATCATGTGGCGCTTCACGCTCGAGGTGATGGACGGAATATGGGAGTCGCACGGGATCCCAAATATTATCAACAATGAGGAACAACTGCATGCAAGTCTTTCTGAAATCGTTTGAGCATTTTATCGTTAAAATGCTTTTACTTTAGGCTGTTGTGATGATTAGATGCATACATGATAAACTTCAAGAACTTGGCGCACCTGTGACCGCGTATGTGAGAACCGCAAGGGTTCAAAGTGAGTTTTGAGGTTTTTGACACTGTTACTAGATCCCTTTAAATTGAGCCATTCAATAAATAAGAAATTGCAATTGTTGGTAACATTGCATCTTGGGTGTTAATGTTAATCTTAAACTTTTCTGTGCCTTTGCTGCTTAATGGTATGTATCTTTCCATTTTCCTTTATTATTATTATTATTATTTTATTCAGCAAATTAAATACACATGAAAAGTGTACAAAGTAAGGAAATTGCAACCACTGGAATGCCAGGGTTTGGAAAAAGTTAACTGAATAACTGTGGCCAAAAGCCTTCCGTCCCAATTCCAGTTGTTGCTTACAAAGTCAAAATGGTAACAAATCAACAAGATAGAAAGTGAATAATACAAACGTTTGATCATCTTCTTGTTCCCCAGAGGATACGACATGTTCTGACGCATGATGTGTTACCCAGGTACCGACTGGAGGAGTTCTACCAGGTCAACGTGGAGAAAATGATCGAAGATTTCAAGGAGCGGTGCAAAGGTAAAAGAAATCTAGGATAACAATCCCCTTACCATTCGGGCAGTTTAAACCCTATGTCATAGATTTTCCATTTAAGGGGTTTTAATAGGATTTCCCCTTTTCAAACTGAGGGAGTATCTGTTTTGAAGATACGAGTTGTCCAGGTGGCAGTTGTCCAGGTGTTGGTGACATTTGTGTGAGGTGTAATTGTCTTTTATAAGACTTGTGTGGTTTGTGAACCTGCAATTCTCCTGGTGGTGATAGTCCTGGCAGGTCTGGGTTGTATTTGTCCAATTGTGTGGATAGTTGTTGGTTGCAGGTTACCTTTTTTGGTCAGGTTACAATTTTCATACCCTTGTTGGGGTCAATAGAGAACAAAGAGAACGAATGCCATACCAAATCAAATTGTCTTTTAATAGTATCAAGGATAAAACATGTTCTAGTGTCTGTCTTCATTTTAATGTTTATATTATGTGTGTAGATGTCAATTATCTCATTCTGTTTGTTAATATGTCTCAAGTGTATTTGTTTTTAAATAAAAAAGTGCCCTACATGTACATACCTACTGGTAAAATAGCTACCCTTTTGTGAAGAAGTGGTGAAGAATTTATTTTGGGCAAATCATCAACCGACCATTGATAATTTAGACCTGAAAATCTTCTAATTCACATATTTAGGAAAGATGTGATATACATGGCCTGTGGTTTAAAATGATTTATTTTATTTGATTTTGTTTCCAAATTAAAGAAGAAAACAAGAAACAACCAGGTGAGATGGAAGCTAGTTTTCTTTTTTTTCTTCTTCTCCTCCCCCCCCCCCATGATTCATTCTGCATGACTTCTTGTTTCTTGTCACCTAAGTCAAGAATGATATATACTGAAATACATAATATGATTCTGAATATTAACTTAAGTCTATTAATTGTCCTTTATGATGATATTATTCTGCAGTTTTTGCCTTAACTAAATTGCAGTTATTCCTAGTATTGCATAATACAGCCTGATTGATATTAACCCCTTGCCTATGGGAAGCGAGTGGGCTGTGTACAAAACCTATGGGGATTTGAGAATCTCGAAGGGAAGGGGTTAAAGGTGGTTTGGAGTCAAACACCTTGTGCACGGTGTGGAATACACGCTGGCTCAGTGTTATGTAGTATGCACACACTAGTCTGGTTCAAAATGGCGACCCGCAGTGAAGCATCCCCACGCATGATGATTTTTAAAGAGAACTTTCTGTTGAAAAGGAACTCAGCATTGTATACAGTACGTGTACATGTACATTTTCCATTATGAAAGTTAAAAACACATCAGAATCAGACTGAAAAGTTGTTTGAAAGGAAAGTTTTTTTTTTGGGGGGGGGGGGGGATTAAGAAGGGGAGGGGATTAAGAAGGGGAGGGGTTTAAGAAGTCGAGGGGATCATGCAGTGATTTCTATTTTTGGATTAGCACTGGATGACTGCATGCATGCTAACCCTGATTCTAACTTTTTGTTGACAATCTTCGGTATGTAGTTAGGGTTTTGTTTTGGGAAATGTGTCTAATATAAAATTGAAACATTTAGGGTGAAGGGAAATTAACATTATTGGGTTGCACTTGATAAAAGTAAATAAAATGCATGTACTCATTATTTAATATATATAATTTAATAATGATAATAATAACAATAAGGATGATAATAATAACAGAATAGTAATGCACATTTGCTATGTAATCCATGTACAAATGCGATGTTGTGTGCAAAGTACTACCCTTGCTTTATCCAAGCTGAGCTGATATGGTGCGTCAAGCATTTCAGGTAATAAATTCCTACCAGGTCCCCATTTTACCACACCTGAGTTGGAGTGTAGCAACATGAATTAAAATCTACTACAATTCAATTTATATATCATTTTGGTGCAGTGACTGTGCAATATGAATGATGGTTTGATCCTTAATATCTTGTTTTGTATTGATTTGCCTGAATTTGAAACATTTGCTTTACAAGTGGCATGGTGATGCTATTGATTGATGAGCCCTTTATTAAAAAAAAAGCTAGATTGTGTATTTGTTTGTGTTATTTGCATTTAATTGTTTTGTTTGTTGGGTAAACCCAACTGCCATGCTTTGAACTGGCCTTGTGCTTGCAGTGGAGTGATGCTGAACTTGCAGTAAAACATTATGATTTGATGTGCATTACAACTGCTATATTAAAGGGATCATCAGTGGAGTGTGTTTTGAGGGTCAACTCTACAGTCAAACCTGTGTATATTACCCATCAAAGAGTAACAAGAAAAATGGCCACTGTAGACGGATGGCCTCTACTGACAGGTTCCATAACATATGTGACTGGCTATAGCAAAACCCTGCACTTGTCGGTCAAAATCAAAATGTTGATTTTCATACCATTACAAAAGCCTAATCACAAGCTTTCATTTGATGCTTAATTGTTATAACAAATTGGTCAATAATTGGCGCAGATATGATTGTTTAAAATTTTCAATCATATGTATTTTACACACATTGTGTGAACTTAAAATGCCCATTTCTTCAAAACATGAATTACCGACAAGTGCCGGGTTTTGCTATAGCTGGTCACATATTTTTTCTCTGAAGAGGATCACTTTTGGTAGCCACTGTATGAAAGTTAGCTTGTATCTTATACTGGTGGCTGCTAAGACAGGTTTGACTACGTCGAAGATAAGATCAAGATAAATTTGCTTTTCTAAATGTTTTGTGAAATATGGTTGATCCTTGCCCGATGTGCTTGCTCTTTGCAGTCCAGGTGGGCATGAATGTAAGAAAAACAATATGTTACATTGTTAACCCATTCCCAACTGGTCCAAACAATTCTCAGCCTGGGGTCTGTGCATGTTATAGCAAAATCATCAAGTCTGTAATGATACACAGGTTAAATAGTTGGGTCTGTTACTTGAACTTTTAAACTTTCCGTGTATCAAAATAAAACAGAAGGGTTCACATTTCATGGGTGTCATTAGAAGATAATGCATGTTTCCTCTGGTCCACTTTTGTAACCCTTGTCTTTATAAAACAAATATTGTTGTAACACTCAGTTATGAAATAGCGTTGGATCAAAAAATATTATGTTGCATGATAAAGACTAATGACAAACACAAATGGGCATTACTAATCAATTGTTCATTCTTTTTAGAGACTCAGAAAACTGGTCCAAATAAACATCTGGTACTAACCCTCGCAATTGCAAAGTTCAGTTGGGGATGATCTACTTGACCAAATTCTTTAGATAAGTTACAGGAATACATGTAGCTTTAAAGGGGACCACCAGGCAAAGAACAACACATAATTATATGTTTTGGTACCGTTATGTGATATAAAATAGATGCCCAACACTTTGCAAAGAGTTGTGTAATTCATAAACAATGCAATTAATTACCACCACTTATGTAACCTCATGGTTCCCTACGCACCAAAAATCTGTGAGTACGCCATTCTATCCACACTACGTTTGCAAACAATAGAATCATGGACGATGCGTTCGTCCTAGTCAAAAGGTAGTCTTCATATGCAGACCCATAAACATGTGTTGTAGTATGGTGAGGCGTTTTCCAATTATATAATATTTTTCTGGAAACATATTTTTCTGAATTTTTTGGGGGAATAGACTACTAAAAATGTTACCTTCTATTTATAAGAATATTATTTTGGGGTGGTGGTAACTATGAAAAGAGGCTTGGTAAGAAGTAAAGTTTTACAATTAATTCCACACTTTTCTACTGTGTGCATTTATGAACTAATCAACCATTCTGATTGTGTGAGTGTTGCAACTAGAGTAGACCATGGGGGTGTTTCACAAAGATCCTAAGTTGGACTTAACTCTAAGTTGGACGGAAAGCCGTTTGTTTCTTTGAATTATTTTTTGGTAAAAGTCCTTTTAGAAGTCATAAAACGTTGATTTAAATCATTAATGTTCTCTATTATCAAGGAGATTTCACCTTCTTGATGTAAAATGTTTGAAAAGTAAACAAGTACTTGCATTTTTGCTTATAAATATATTCTATTCCAAGGCTACAAATGGCGTACCATACTTTTTAAGTCCAACTTAGAGTTATGTTCAACTTAGGATCTTTGTGAAACACCCCCCATGACCATCAGGGAAATAATGTGCATGTGGGAAACAATAAGTTGATGTCATCTGCTAACATGTTGTGTTTATTTTCTTCTTTCTTTCCATGTAGCCACCGATGACACAACTCCGCAGATAGAAACCAAGCCATGGGAAGTTAGTATCATCAGAGACCCTCAGTACAGGAGATTTGGCAGCACCATCGATATCAACAAGGCTCTGGATAACTTCAACACTCCTCGGTAAGTGATTTAATTTATAAATCAGTAGCGTTATAGTAGATGAATGAATGAATTCATTCATTACTTCAGTAACGTGTGACGGAGGATGGGTAGAAAGAAGAAAGGCGAATTACTTCAGTACAGGAGACCATTGATACAAACACGGCTCTGGATAATTAGTACACTCCTAGGTAAGTGATTGAATTAGCGACTCTTTAAAACACGTGTGGTGGAATGAATGAATGCACAAACAAAACCAATCTCCCCCCCCAAAAAAAACCAAACCAAAACAACAACAACCAAACAGACAGAGAGAGGGATGGATGGATGGATTGATTGATGGGTGGGTGGATGGATGGATGGATGGATTGATTGATGGGTGGGCGGACGGATGGATCAACAAATAAATGAATGAGAGATTTGACTCAACGTCCCAGATAGAAACGAAGGCATGGGAAGACTAGGAAGCACCATCAATATCATCTTTCTCATCTCCTATCCACTTCTTGTGTTATTTATTTCCCTTATTAGGCCAGGGGCACCAGACCCCGAAACGAGGGTGCGTCAGTGCTGCGATACCCTTAGTGGACATCTAGAACATCTCAACAAGCAGGTTGCAGGGGAGATGGGAGAGGACCTAAGTCACGCAATCAACAACCTCATCGCCAATGTGCGCTACTTCCACATGGAACCTGGCGGCCCACGGCTGGAGGAGGTCACTAAGAAGAATCCCTTGGTCCATAAGTAAGTGTAATTGCTATGTGTTAGCACTAGTAGTTAGAGCAATCAATGAGGAATCCCGTAGTCCATAAGTAAGTGTAATTGCTATGTGTTAGCACTAGGAGTTAGAGCAATCAATGAGGAATCCCTTAGTCCATAAGTAAGTGTAATCGCTATGTGTAAGCACTAGTAGTTAGAGCAATCAATGAGCTACCGTATTGTGTTACAGAATTAAAGCACACATTTAGTTCTGAAACCGGCTATCTTCCTAATCTGTAAGTATATTACATAGTGATGTCCATCACTGACTTTGTAATTCTAATTAATGTTAAAGTCAATGTATATATTGTTTATGTAATATTTTGATGTATTATGATTATTCGGAAATAAAAGCAAACAAACAAACAAACAAACTCTAGTTTCCCTTTACATAGGTACTTCAAGCACCATGGCCCCGATGCTGACATTGAGATAGAGGAGGCTTTCATGGACTCTGATTACTATTAGTATTATTATTATTATTATTTCTCCAATGATTATTATAATTTCTCCTGATGGATTACTACTATTATTATTTCTGCTAGGTACTTCAAGCACCATGGCCCCGGTGCTGACATTGAGGTAGAGGAGGCTTTCATGGACTCTGATTACTATTATTATTATTATTATTTCTGCTAGGTACTTCAAGCACCATGGTCCCGATGCTGACATTGAGTTAGATGAGGCCCTGATGGAGTCTGATTATTATTATTATTATTATTATTTCCCCTAGGTACTTCAAGCACCATGGTCCTGATGCTGACATTGAGGTAGAGGAGGCTTTCATGGACTCGGATGGAGGGGCACACCTCATGGCATCCAATGGCTGGGTCATGGGTGATGATCCACTCAAGAACTTTGCAGAATCATCTTCAAAGGTACTAGCAAAGCGAGATATCTTGGGCAGAGATTCATAGGAAACATACAGTTAATGTTGCTGTTTTTTGTACCAACCAGTCTAAAGTAGGATACCTTTTTCACACATGGCTTCTTATGGTGGGTGATGGGTGACGATCCACTAAAAAACTTAGCAGAATCTTCCTCAAAGGTACATAAGAAAGGAAATATAAACAGTTTATTGTTATTTTTGTACTGCCGACTCTTAACTCATTGCTTATGGGAACCGGATGGGCTGTGTACAAAGTCTATGGGGAGTTTAGAATCCTGAGGGGAACGGGTTAAGTAGGATACCCTTTTCACATTTAATGGCATCAAAAGAAAAAATCTTCATCAAAGGTTCATTTTAATATTCAAGCAGCCTACTTTCTAGAAGGTATACACACCATTTGTTGGATTTCTCGCTAAATAGATGTTCTTTGCTATTGACCTTGTGTCAGGGCAGATTCATTCTTTGCTTCCATCTTCTTAATCCCTACTAAAACTATAATTTCCCATAAGATGGTTCATCTTATGGGAAATTGATGCAATTGGTATAAATATTTGTTTAACTGTAATGTATTGCTTTTTAAAAATTGTGATTCTATGTTCTATTTTTATATGTACTGCCCTGCATATCCTTTTGCAAAGGCATGACCTGGGCCTTTTCTATTGTCTCACTTTGTTTTCCTTTGTTGACAATAATATATTCTATAAAGTGATGTTTCACACATTTTATTTTGCTACGCACATGTATTTGATTGAACAGAAGGGAATCCCTTCCACCAGGCATCTAACAGCTGCAGCGCAAGTGCACTTTGGTAGATGCCACATTCTGTAATTACTCATGAAAATCTTATCCTAACCTCTAATCCTAATTATGGCTTGAGTTAATGATTAACTTGTTAGCCTTAGTATTAGAGGTAAAGTTATGAGTAATTTCACATTTTGATGTGGAGTGGCGTACCAAATTGCTATAGTGCTACAGCTGCTTTCTTGACTTGAATTAATAAAAATGACTTGTAAAATTTGAGGAATAAATATGAGTAGTTTCAGAATTGGTCTATGAAGAAGCACACTGAAGTACAATGGCACAACAGCTGCATTACATTTTTAATTGAAATAAACAATTATGAAACTTACAGGAAGCTAATTTTTTTTTAAAGCATCATCAAACACAGTATTTAAAACATTCCACGAACCACAAGGAAATTCTACATCTACATGTAGATCCAATTGCTGAAATTTGGAAGTTCAGTGATACAATTTTCAATTGATGCTTGATAGGCTAACTGCTTTGTAGTCTAACTCTCATGCCTGTATTTACCTTTTCCTTAATCTATGTGGCATAGATTATTATCATCTTCTTGCAAACTTGAAAGCAAATCATCCTGTTGCAGCACAAATCAGATTGAGTCACTTTGATTATGCTTAAACAAAAAATAGTTTATAATTTGGTTTGTGGACAAATATATACAATCAAGCCTGTCTATAAAGACCGCCAAAGGGAGATCTAAAGAGTGGTCTCTTTGGGCAGGTGAATGATATTCTAGGGAAACTAGTATAGTGGCCTCTATAAGCAGGTGGTCTTTAAAGACAAGTGGTCACTAGAATTCAAATGTAGTTCAATAAAGAGTCTGCATTTGCTAGACTAACATGTACGAGAGTGTCTCTCTAAGACCAATTATACATTCAAACAATAACAATCAAAACAATCTCACACAAAATGATCCTCCAGTCCTTATCTTCTCTTCTTCAATTATCTTCTCTAAAGTTATTCTTCTTCAATATTATGCTTGATTTATAACCTTTATAGCCTACTTTTGAGCTTGGAAATGAGACACACTACATGTACCTATATACAAATATGCTTCAATGATGTTCTTCCCTCCCCCAGGTCTATCTGAGGCGAGAGCTGATCAACTGGGGGGACAGCATCAAGCTGCGCTACGGCAAGAGTCCCTCGGACTGCCCGTATCTATGGCAACACATGCTGGACTACACCAAGGACGTGGTATCCACCTTCCATGGAGTCCGCATCGACAACTGCCACAGCACCCCCATCCATGTCGCAGAGGTTCGTATAACTGAGGGGATTTGCAGAAAGAGATGCGATCAATCTCAAAGTTGTGTGGTTAAACGCAAGTCAGAAAATACGCCTAAATGCGCTAATCTGATCAGCTAAAATGTGCATATTTTCTGAGTTGCGTTTAATCACTACTTTACATGCATAGCCCCCCCCAGGCTTTTTCTCAATTGCAAATTTTAAAAAAATTGTTTTTTAAGGTGTTCCTTAAAGTTTAGCTGGAGTAAAACTTTCCACAAATAAGAGCACAATAATTGCTAAATTTCAGATTTTAAATTATTATTTTTTACTGTTCAGCTATGCTAGAAAATGAAAGCTGAACGATTTTCAACAAAACTTTATTTTGCACCTGACTTTATTGTTAACTTTGATATAGAATCATTGTTCTTGTGATGTATTTATTGGCTATTACCAAATTTTTAAAAACGTATCAGTTGATAATATACCTGATTCTGGCTGTTGGTTTATTCTTTTTGTGTTTATTAGTGAACTTGTAGATTTCTAAGATGATGACATTTGTAGTGCTGCAGTCAAGCTCACATAAGTTGAATTGTTTCTGCTGGTTCTTTTTTCTATCTTTCTTTTATGTTTTCTCCTGCATTATTACAAAAATAGCTTACAATGTATGAGGTCAATGCTTTTCCTACTGTGCTTATTATTCATCTTTTTTTCATAGATAAAATATGTTGTGTTCTTTCTGTTTTGATACGATTGTTCAGTATTTCTTGGATGAAGCACGCAAGGTGCGACCAGACTTGTACGTCATGGCAGAACTGTTCACTGCATCGGAGCACATAGACAACATGTTCATCAATAGACTAGGCGTCTCTTCTCTTATACGAGGTATATATATTATATATGGGCAAGTCCAAGATAACGTCAACCTAGCTGTTGAAATTTCATCTTGATTTACCAATGACATGTTTCACATCATATTGAAGCCCATGAGTTGAAGTTTTGAATTCCATAAAAAGAAATTCAAATTTATGTAAATGTATGCAAATTTGAAGGGCCTCATTTGCATAAATGTGAAATAGAGTGTTACGTATGGGACAATTATAAAAATTCATAAAAAAATCAAAGGGAATGATATGATATTTCATTGATATACAGACATGACCACTCAATCATCCATATAAATTTTGCATAAATATTAAGTCATGACCTAATAAATTATGCAAATTAGGTCATGTCTTAGCATGAAATGTCCCATACGTAACAAAATGAGGAATCTTTTTTCATTTTTTACAAATAATTTAATACTTATTCTAGTGCAACTTTGGGAAGTTCTAATTTATGCATTTTAAAACTAAAATATTATAATAAGCCGGGAAATTTGTATTAACCCTTTGTTTTATAAGAAAATTAGAATTTATAAAAAGTGTTACGTATGGGACAATGTGTTACGTATGGGACATAATTCACGTACAAAGTCAATGTAGCTGCTGGGAGCCTTTGTGGCAGATAGGCAAATATTTATTTTGGAGTGATATTGTCATGATATATCAATGTTAAATGAGTATAGAGAAGGTAATTAGGTCCATACATTTTTTTTTAGAAGTGAAGCCATTTAAGTAAAACAATAGTCAATGCTCGGCAGCCATTTTGAAAGATAATTAGCTAATTTGCATATTCATGAATTAGAGCAAGATGTCTATTTGTAATCAGGAATGTAGTGTAAAATGTTCCAACATTTCATTTAAGTTGTTTGGGGCAAATTAAGCCATTTCTGCTCCTCATTGGCATGTATCACTTGAGCAAAGCCCTGAAATCCAAGATGGCTGCCCCTAATTTGCATATTTATGAATATTACTGTTAAACAGTGGCTTACAAACCCACAAAATGTACTAATTTGATTTAATCATGTCCTATTATGTATTTAAGATTTCTTAACTTACTTTGACTCCAAAAACATTATTCAAAGCATATGATTTGCATAATTAAGATATTTACCTAATTTGCATATTCCCAAATTCCTGTAAAATTGTATAAATTCTGATCTAGGAACACTAAACTAATGAGTGATACCTCTTTTTTAGGGTTTTAAGGGGTGACATAACCATTTCTGATACTTATTTACACAAATCACCATGGAAACTCGTTATTTTTACCAAATACCCTCAATTTGCCTTAAATATTGATTTACCTACATTAAACGAATGGGGACAAAATGTCCCATACGTAACACGTCTTTACCAAAATTAATTAGAGCCTGTAAGAAAAGCGTTCTTCGGAATGAAATGAAACTTTGCCTCAATAAACCTGAGCAATGTACCCTCTACCACATTGAATTACAACCTGTCCTCTAAATTACTTTCACAGAGTTTTCAACTTAAAAATTATTTATAAAAAACCTCATTTCTTCTGGTCCCATACGTAACGCCATACATTTTATATAATAAAATATTATTGCAAAGGTCAAAGATCACCATCTTTACCAAGGTTATTCTTTTTATAGATACCAGTAATGGAGATGGTAAAAGAATAAAATCAAAGTCCCTCTACATTATTTTTTTTGGAGTGAAAGTCTCTGAAATGTCCCATACGTAACGCGCGCGTTATTTTGGACTTGCCCATATATCTAAATGAGAAAATATAATGAAAATGAGCAGAGAAAATAGGATGGGCTTTGAACCCCAGATTTGAACTTGTCTTGTATATGAAGTACCATTTGAACCAGTGAAAAAAATACTCGGGGGGGGGGGGGGGGTGGGGGGGGGTGGGGGGGGGGGGGGGGGGGCTCAGGGCGAATTCGCCCCCGAAATGCCACAAAGAGCCCCAGAAAAGTATAAAAGAGCAATGGAAAATTGCATAGAGTTCAATGCAAATTCAATTTTGGAGTGTTATTTTCATGCAGGCAAGTTTGAAAAGTAGCCCCCGAAAAATAAAATATAATTTCTCCCCTGATTTGAACAATGATACATCTAAAACAGACACAGTGTACCTCTTATTACCTGGATATGTTGTATAATTGCCAGTTTTCTGCACTTGTGTTTGCGTTAGAGTATGTAGACAACATGTTCTAATTTAAGTTGGGCCTTCAAAATGTATCAATGTATAGTGAACGCTATATAAATGTTCTTCTTATTATTAACCAGGCATCATCATGGAAGTGATCTTGGAACACATTATTCTCTTTATAAAGCGCATAGAGAATAAGCTATTATTATTTTATTATTATTAGGCGCTATATAAAGGCTGAATTATTATTTTTATTATTATTATATACTTCTACTTCAAATTACTTTGTCACATCACAGAGGCAATGAGTGCATACAACTCACACGAGGAAGGTCGTCTGGTATACCGCTACGGTGGCGAGCCTGTCGGGTCATTCCTTCAGCCGGCAGTACGCCCTCTTGAGCCCAGTATAGCACACGCCCTCTTCATGGACGTCACACACGACAACGAATCACCCATCAAGGTATGCAAAATTTGCGTTTCTTCAAGGATGAATTCTAATTATCAATTTGTATTATTATTTTTAGTTTCAGTTTTCAGTTTGTTTCATTTCATTTCAAATTTTGAGCCATGTTGTTGGCCCCTGACAGACCTAGGATATTGCACATTCCATGTATCAGAGCACAATGATCAGAGAGTCCTTGTTTTTAGAGCCAAGTCCTAATTTTAAGCCATGTATTTGTTAAATATAGTGGACTTACCATTATGTAGGCCTATTGGCTAGCAGTTTTTGTTATCATTTGTGGCCGTACAAATGTAAAACAAATAATTTAATTATGAATGTTCATTTCAAATTAATTCATTAAAACAAATTAAAAAAAAGAATTATAATTTAAATTTTGTCATCACATTATATTTGATGAACTACGCTCCTGCAAAAAAAAAAAAAAATCATTGTACGATGTGTAAACTTCGCTATAGTTCACCCATTTCATCCTATCTTCTCAATGGCCATGAGCCTGCCGCTTGGAAGGAATGCTCCCCAGGGAGTGGAGACAGTGCACACAATGTGTGCTGGATTGCATTGTATCCTATGACCGGGGTAATAGTATCATTGTAAAGCGCTTAGAGATGATTATCAATCATATTAGGCGCTATATAAATCGAGTATGTTGTTTATTTGCTTTACTCCCCTCCTGCAGATCTTTCAGTATGCTTTATCAAATAAAAATTTGAATAAAAATTCATCATATTTCTGTATATTTGATTTACCCCCTGCAGAAGAGATTAGTGTACATCCTCCTACCAAGTGCTGCCCTTGTATCCATGGCTTGCTGTGGGCTTGTATTGTGAACAGTTTAAAATATTTACAATATAATTGGGTATTATTTTAGTATCCCTTTATAAAAGAAAAAATTTAATGAAAATTCATTGTTTTTCTGTATATTTGATTCCCTACCCCCCCCCCCCCCCCTTGCAGAAGAGATCAGTGTATGACCTGCTACCAAGTGCTGCCCTGGTATCCATGGCGTGCTGCGCAGTGGGCTCCACCAGGGGCTATGATGAATTAGTTAACGAACAGGTGATTCATACATTAGCAATGTTTTAAAAATGTTTTTGTTCCTTTCTTTAATATTATGTGAACACATTCCAAATTTGGAAACATTTATTATTTACTTAAAAGAACATAATGAGTGAATCTTATATCATTTTTTTATTAATTTGTCTATATGTGCAGACAAATCTGGTGAATATGAAGTGGCAAAGTGATTAGATTCAGCTAAGATAATTGCGAAAATGAAACTAAAGAAGAATAAAAGAACACCGGCTTTATAGAAGCATTCAAATTGAAGTCATAAATATTGTGATACCTTTGATAATTTAGGCCATCCTATCCCATTATGCATGTGACATTTCACCTTCAAATTAAGCAGTTTAGCAATTTGTCTTTTGATGACCGATGACTCTAAACTCTTTTGAATGGTTCCATCCACTTAGATCCACGTCGTGAAGGAGAAACGTCTGTACACTTCATGGAACGATGAAGCGACCGGTGATAATATGTCAGAGGTCAACTTCAACAGCGGGATCATCGCTGCCAAGAGAGCACTGAACGATCTTCACCAGTCACTCGGACATCAGGGTTACACTCAGGTCAGTGAACCACCGCAGTTGTTCAAAGATTCTTTAACCCGTTCAGGACTAGTCCTGGAAATGGAGTCTATGGAGATGTTATACCAACTTTTAAACCATCTTGAATGGTGTTGAATATGCATGCCATATGTAATTGAGTACAAGTTTCCCATGTATAATTTTTTTCTTTCTTTTTTACTTTTTTTTCTTCAAATAATCCTCTCTGCTTGCTGGTAATGATAAAAAAGTTTACCCAGAGCCTGTTTTAATATGTGTTATGCTAAATGGAATCCTCTTACTCCAAATTCTTATTAATAGGGTTAAAAATCTCACCACAGAATGTACCAGATTGCACGATTCTGAACCCCAAAATTGAAAAATCTCCCTACACACCCTCCCCCCGCTCGGAAGTTTTTCAGTGTTTTTTATGAACAGTACTTTTCATGCCTGGAAGTTACTCATGTTGCACTGACTCATGATAATAACTAATAGTCTCATCTCTGCCCCACCATCCATATTTGTTGTATGATCCTCCGTACTAGGACTAGTCTTCATCTGTATTTGCATTATTGTTTAAAATGTTTCTATGTCATATATATATTTGTTTGTTTCTGACAGGTATATGTAGATCAGGTAGATGAGAACATTGTAGCGGTCACTCGCCACTGCCCCACCACCCACCTATCGGTCATCCTTGTAGCCAGGACGGCCTTCTCTCATCCGCACAACGCATCGTACACGGGACATATACCCCCGCTATGCATCCCAGGTATGTCATTAGATTATGTAAGAAAAAAAAAATGAACGGCATACTTCCAATAACAGATCCATGGGAACGAAATAGCTGTTTTCACATGATTTGGGGATCTTTTACCGACAAAAAGATAAGTTATTTGGATTTGGTAGGGTTTTTGTTCTAGAACAAATATGATGGCAGTGCTGGGTTTTAAAGTTTGTCCAATTTCAACAAAATTGTGGCCAGAAATGTGCATGCCACGACTAAGCTGCAAATCATACACAGTTTACTCTGATTTTGACCTCTGAAATGGACAGAGAATTGCAATTGGCCACCGACAATGTTACCAAGTAACGTGAACATTTTCTCACAACTGTACAGGTTCTGTTGAGGAGGTGGTTGTGGAGGCGAGGCTAGTCAAGTTGAAGAAAGATAGCGCCCCGCCATCTCAAACCCACATCACTGGACTCTCCAACTTTGGGGTTCAAATGCAGACCCATGTGACGCTCCTAAACAGTGAGATGTGCGACCTCGTGCAACACGGCAGCCAGTCACAGGAATCCATGCAAGAGATTGACTTCATCAACTTCCCACCAGGCAGCGTCATTGCATTCAAGTGAGTTGGTTTGTTAATTAGTTTATTTGTTAGTTTGCACCTTTTTTTGTGTTGTTTGTTTCTTACATTTAGGAAGGATTCTTCTAAGCAGTGAAATTTACCGCCTTCTTCAACACGGCAGCCAGTTGCTTAACAATGTCACTAACTGCATATTCTTGATCTGATATTTTTGTTCCTGAGGATCTATGCCTCTTTTAAAACTTCTATTCTCTTATTTTCAGAGTTGTACCCCACCCGACGGCACGTGCAGCGCTCTTATCCCTTCGCTCCTGCATCGCCCAGTTTGGTTACCGGGTGCGCACGCTAAGCGGCAGTGGAACGATGTCTCCAAACAACTCCAGCTTCCACACCCTGGCGCAGCGGCTGACGCTGACCCAGATAAACCACGTCCTGTACCGGTGCGACAACGAGGAGAAGGATGATGGGAAGGGCTTCGGCACGTACAACATCCCCAACTATGGCAACCTGGTCTACTGCGGCCTCCAAGGTACTTTTTAAAAAGGATTATTCATAATTATAATCGATTTGTAAGTTTCTATTTTTCAGTTAGGAGATATTCAAAATGGTCCATAGTTAAGATATTACAAAAAAGAACATAAGATGAAGTTAAGATACATAAAACACTTTTAATCTCTTAAATGTCCCTTAAATCTTAATGAAATGTTCCTTAAATCTTAACCCTAATCCCACTGGGGGGGGGGGGGGGGGGGGGGGGGGGCCATTTTGGCCCCCCCCCCTGTCGTTTTTTTCGACGTGCATCTAGACCGTTTGGAATTTCACGTTCAAACTTCATGACTATTTTCTCTCAAGTCTCCCGCATGTTTTGATATATAATTCATCCCGGTCGGACATGTAGAACCGATTTTAGAGGTCGATAATTGCTCGACCGTCACAAAAAAATGTAATTTTTGTACAGGTTTCTATGTAATTCCTATATCCGATGCCATGTAAATTCCAAATCTGTTATAATTGTTACTTTGAATTATAATTTGGATTATTTCTTTGTTATTAGTTGAATTCATACACTTCAGAGATAAATTCTTCTTAAAAAAACAAAACAAAAACAACAAAAAAACAATAAAATACATAAGAATGAAAACAATGTGGGTAAATCCGGGAATACTA
Organism: Echinarachnius parma; assembly: GCA_037951105.1. Lineage (NCBI taxonomy): Eukaryota > Metazoa > Echinodermata > Echinoidea > Clypeasteroida > Echinarachniidae > Echinarachnius > Echinarachnius parma. The sequence continues at coordinate 101,919 of JBAMJV010003201.1, forward strand.
ATTTGCATATTTATGCAAATTAGTGATATATTTTATCACCATAAAAAACATGGATATGATGAATAACATCATTTGAAAGTATTTTTACAGAAAACCTGAAGAAATCCTGTAATTTCTCTTGATTTTAGATGAAAATCCCAATTTTCCCCCAAATTTATCAAAATTTGCATATTCAAAATTTTAATTAATTATAAAAAAAAAAAATAATCGTCCAATTTTTTTTTTCTTTCAAATTCTTATTCTACTTGACTTGTTGTACGTATGTGCCAATTTTCAAGTCGATCGGTCCATTCGTTGCCGAGATTGGAGGGGGGGGCCAAAATGGCCCCCCCCCCCAGTGGACTCAAGTGACCAAAATAACCCAGTGGGATTAGGGTTAATGAAATGTTCCTTGAATCTTAATGAAATGTTTCAATTGATGTGATTATTCTGTTTTTGTAGGTTAAATTTTGTTTCCTGTCACTATTTTTTTGTACAGGTTTCATGTCAATTCTTGCGGACATGCGAAGGAAGAATGACCTGGGTCACCCCATGTGTGAGAACCTGCGACAAGGTGACTGGATGTTTGGCTACGTCGCTAACCGACTCAAGGTCAATCCCACCACCAAGCAAGTAAGCAAAAAACAGTCAACTACCACCTGTATATAAAGACCGCTTGCCGTTTGCATTGTATCCTATGACCGGGGGTAATATTATCATTGTAAAGCGCTTAGCGATGATTATCAATCATATTAGGCGCTATATAAATCAAGTATCTTATTATTATTATTATAATGGTGACTAATTGAGTTCCTAGAAGCAATTAACTATTTAATAAGCATCTATAAAGATCTATAAAGACCTCTTTTCTCTCTCCTTTAAGTGGTCACAAGCAAGTAAGCAAGCTGCAGTCATACCTGCTCTAGTGACTATCTGTCTTAAAGGGATTGTCCGCATTTTACAAATCGTCCGAACAGTTTCCAGTTGACGGATGAGGATGAATGTAACATATACAACAAATGATGCAAAAATACTGCTGAAAACTGCTTATACACAACAAATTTCAGATTTCAAGCTGTATTTTTTTCAGGCAAGCTGTTAAATGACATTCTCTTTCATATAAGACAATAACCTCGCAACTTTTGAAATTTGGCTTGCAAAAGGCCGACACTCCCTTTAAAGATTACCTGCGTATAATGATGACTAATCTTGGTTTCTAGGAATCAGTTTACCAGTTAATAAGCTTCTCTATAAATACCACCTTTTCTGTCTCCATTGGGTGGTCTTCATAGAAATTAAACCACCCTTTCTGTGGTTTTAGAATTAATAATTATGTTGATTCCATGCTCAAATGAAAGAAAGTGTTCTAAACAAGAGGAAACGGGAGGAATTTGGCAGTAACATTATATTGAAGCATTTGAAATACCAGACGAAGGGAATATGATTTTAATCTTACCTCGTACCTATCCTTTCTTGTAGCTTGGTCAGTGGTTTGAGAAGGCGTTCATGCCCCTGTCTCACATCCCCCGAAACCTCATCACGTGCTCCTTTGATGCGATCATTCATTATTTGTATCAGCATTCTTATGGCAGTACCATTATGAAGCATTTTAATTACCAGACATTTAATTTTCAAAAGGAAAAATGATTTTATTCCTGCTTCTTCCCTGTCTTTTCTTGTAGCTTGGTCAGTGGTTTGAGAAGGCGTTCATGCCCCTGTCTCACATCCCGTGATACCTCATCTCGTGCTACTTTGATGCGATCATTCATTATTTGTATCAGCATTCTTATGGCAGTACCATTATGAAGCATTTTAATTACCAGACATTTAATTTTCAAAAGGAAAAATGATTTTTTTCCTACTTTTCCCCTGTCTTTTCTTGTAGCTTGGTCAGTGGTTTGAGAAGGCGTTCATGCCCCTGTCTCACATCCCACGAAACCTCATCACGTGCTCCTTTGATGCGATCATTCATTATTTGTATCAGCATTCTTATGGCAGTACCATTATGAAGCATTTTAATTACCAGACATTTAATTTTCAAAAGGAAAAATGATTTTATTCCTGCTTCTTCCCTGTCTTTTCTTGTAGCTTGGTCAGTGGTTTGAGAAGGCGTTCATGCCCCTGTCTCACATCCCACGAAACCTCATCACGTGCTCCTTTGATGCGATCATTCATTATTTGTATCAGCATTCTTATGGCAGTACCATTATGAAGCATTTTAATTACCAGACATTTAATTTTCAAAAGGAAAAATGATTTTATTCCTGCTTCTTCCCTGTCTTTTCTTGTAGCTTGGTCAGTGGTTTGAGAAGGCGTTCATGCCCCTGTCTCACATCCCGTGATACCTCATCTCGTGCTACTTTGATGCGATCATTCATTATTTGTATCAGCATTCTTATGGCAGTACCATTATGAAGCATTTTAATTACCAGACATTTAATTTTCAAAAGGAAAAATGTTTTTTTTCCTACTTTTCCCCTGTCTTTTCTTGTAGCTTGGTCAGTGGTTTGAGAAGGCGTTCATGCCCCTGTCTCACATCCCACGAAACCTCATCACGTGCTCCTTTGATGCGATCATTCATTATTTGTATCAGCATTCTTATGGCAGTACCATTATGAAGCATTTAAATTACCAGACATTTAATTTTCAAAAGGAAAAATAATTTTATTCCTGCTTCTTCCCTGTCCTTTCTTGTAGCTTGGTCAGTGGTTTGAGAAGGCGTTCATGCCCCTGTCTCACATCCCACGATACCTCATCCCCTGCTACTTTGATGCCATCATGGTTGGAGCCTACACCACCATACTGGATCTTGCCTGGAAGGCCATGAGTCCGTAAGTAAATCATGCAATCTCTTAACCCGTTTCTTCCTACAAATTGATATTCTTATAGAAATAATACATAAAGGAAAACAAAAATGTGCGGAGTCGGCAAAACATCGCCCATACCCATCCTTTTACCTTTTGTTCTGAATTATTCTAAAGAACTGATATGTCTTATCTATAATGAAAGTCGTGTAATGTGTTGCAATATGATAAGCAAATGTGAGGGTGCATATCCATAATTTCCCTTTCCTATTATTGTATACACAGGTTTGTGACGGACGGGTCGTCATTCGTGCGGTCACTGGCGCTAGGTTCAGTCCAGATGTGCGGGGTGGTCAAAACATCACTCATACCCATCCTCTGACCTTTTGTTTTGAATTGTTCTAAAAAACAGATAATTTGTATATATCATATAAATGTGTTTTGATAAGCGAAGGTAATGGCACATGTATATTAATTCTTTACTTTTTCTGTACCCAGTTTTGTGACGGATGGGTCATCATTTGTGCGGTCACTGGCCCTAGGGTCAGTGCAGATGTGCGGAGTGGTCAAAACATCTCCCCTACCCATCCTCTCCCCGGCCCTTGAGGGGGTCCCCACCGCGCTGGACGAGGCGACAGCCAAACGGGTTCAGCATGTACCCACGATGGCCGCCGGACTGCCCCACTTCTCTCACGGGTACATGCGCAACTGGGGGAGGGACACATTCATCTCACTGCCGGGACTACTACTGGTGACAGGGCGCGAACAGGAGGCCAAGTAAGTTGACAATCAATTGTTCTCTAGTTGTTTTATTCTGTGTAATCAAGTGCAATTGAATGAAATCAAATCTGAATAGATAACATCTCACCAAGTAAGTTCACACATCGATTGTTATTATAGTTTGTATGTAATATAAATTATTAATCAGAGAAATATAGGTTTTCACAAAATGTTTCTCTGAATTGTATTGTTTTTTGGAATCTAGTTCAGTTAAAAGAAGTAAATTAAATCTAATTAAATCAAAACAAGTTTGGTAGAGATTTTTATGGCTGCCTTTCGCTGAATCAAGTTTAGAGTAGACTCAAGTTTCTGTATTCCATTGTATGTTCTCTTTTCATTTAGAGTGGCCACCAAAAGTGATCCTTCAACTGATGGCATGCTGTAAAGTTGAAGCCCTAGGAAACCTAACTAATTCTTTTAATTCTCTATTCTGTCTCTGTCGGTACCAGGTACATGATTCTTGCCTTTGCCGGTACCCTGCGCCACGGCGTCGTACCCAACCTACTCGGTGGCGGCGAGCACGCTCGGTTCAACTGCCGCGATGCCGTGTGGTTCTGGCTGTACTGCATCCAGCTCTACACCAAGATGGTGAAGGATGGCATCTCCATCCTCAGCTGCCCCGTCTCCAGGACCTTCCCTGCAGATGATGCCGATCCGCATCCGCCTGGTTTCGTGGTGAGATTTTATTTGCGATACAGTCAAACCTGTTTTAGTGGCCACCTGAATCAAATAATAGAGGTCACCCGTCTACAGAGGCCAATTTTCTTGTTTCCCTTGAGGATACACAGGTTTGACCAAACCTGTTTTCATATGTTTCATTCACCTAAAAGGTGACTGTCTGGAATACTCCCTAGGGAGTGGAAAATGAGCACTTTTGTGTGCAGGAATGATTGCAGAGGGTATCCATTGACTGGAGATATAATTATAGTGCTCAGAGGCTCTGTTGTCATTTGCGCTCTATAGATATTTTCTATTTATCTATTATTATTATTAAAACAAATATCTTATAAACTTTGGTGTGTTGCTTGTGCAAACTCTTAATTTAGTGAACACTTAATATTTTTCTTTAATTGCATCTATAATGAATGTGAATTAAAGTAACTGCTGAGATATTTTGGGATGGTGTCAACTAATGTAAGCTACACTAATTAATTGCGCTTTGAACCCATGACTCCCTGGTTGTGTGTCCAGTTTTAAAGCTAACCACAGGTTTATGTTATAGGACCAGCCACTGAGTGAGGTGAGCCGAGGATTGGACACGACCATGGGTTTGAATCCATGACCCTCTGGTTGTGTATCTAATAAGCTAATCACATAGCCCTTTTCTCTTTTCTCTGTTTTAGGACCAGCCATTGAGCGAGGTGATACAGGAGGCATTGCAGAGGCATGCTGGTGGGGTTAGCTATAGGGAGAGGCATGCTGGTATGGGGTTGGACATGAATATGACACACCACGGTAAGTTACAACATATTATTTCATTTGTTCATTTCATTTATTCAACCATAAAAACAATACAACATTAAGACATGAATACACTGTTTTATGGTTCGGACCATAAGGTTCGAAGCATAGCTTGTAAAAAAAATGGCCCTTAATATTAATTTGTGTGTCCGTGATATTTTATAACCAATTTCATCTTATTCATAACTGTGTTTATACTCTGAAAGTATTTGCAATTACATCTGAAATATTTTATAACAAGCCTCAAATAAATCTAAACTAAATCAATTGAAAAGGGAAAGGTTGTTTGACAAATGTTAAATCTGAAATATTCTGTCTTGAGTCTAAAATAAATTCTTAATTATGTTATCCTTAAACAGTAGTCCTTGTCATGTGTATCCCACAGGTTTCAATGTCACCATCGGTGTGGATCAGAACACCGGCTTTCCTTTCGGAGGAAGTGAATTGAATTGTGGGACATGGATGGATAAAGTTGGGGAGTCTGACGCAGGAGGCAACAAGGGTGTACCGGCAACTCCTAGGTGAGTGGGATTAATGGTCGTCACAAAGACCTTTGTTCCATTGTGTGAAGTCATCCTGCATATGCAGAGCTATCCATGCAAAATTATATTCAAAATGTAACTCCCAATTGGCTGCTGTAATTGTACGTCTAAATAAATCAGATATTTTTTGGGGGAGATAGATATATGGTCATTACAAATGCAATATTTCCATAGTGTGGAGTCATCTTGGGTAGGCAGTGAGAAATGCAAATTCAAAATGTAATTCCCAATTTGGCTACTGAAATCTAAAGAAATCTAAAGTAGTTTTGATAGATTTATGGTCGTCACAAATTGGACATTTCCATTGTGTGAAGTTATTTTGCATACACATTTATTCCAAATTAAATCATGATTTGGCTACTGAAATCATACATGAAGAAATATTATATTAAACAAAAATAGAATATTGTAAGACAATGTTTCTACTATTGTACTTTTATTGAATAAAGTGTAAGATCTAGTGTTTTGTGTCTTGTCTTGAAAATCAGTATGTCCAGAGTGGGCTAATTATGCTGCAATACAAAATTGTTCTTTCACCTTTTCTTCCTTGCAGGGATGGGTCAGCAGTGGAGATCGTTGGGCTGTGCAAGGCTGCAGTCAGGTGGCTAGCTGCACTCAACAAGGAAGGGAAATTCCCCTACGATGGTGTCACAGTCAGGATAGATGGTATGTTTCTTTGTATTTGTGGGAGTTAGTTAGTTAGTTAAAGTCCTTCCCGTGCCAATTTTGGCACATAAGGCGGCGCCTATCTCCGATTCATTAGCCCTAGGCCACACGTCTACTAAATGTAGCGAAAGCTACAAAAGGGGGCCAGTCCTCAGGTAACTTTCCCTTCTCCATTCTATAACTGCCGAGCGCCTGGCTAGAAGGCAGAAGGTACCGTTTTTAAAGTCTTTGGTATGACCTGGTCTGGGTTCGAACCCAGGACCTCCCGTGCATGGGGGCTCTAACCGCTAAGCCACAATGCTCAGTTGTATTTGTGGGATGTAAAGATAATAATATGATGTTATGATGTTGATATGTTTTGATGGAGATCTGTTATTTTTCTTGAACGTAATGTTGTACTTAAAATGTGTGTTTTAATTGTGTATGTCATCTCTTAGGTATACTTGACTTCTTTTATACTGTTCGGTCATTTTATATACTAGGATAAATAAGATAAATAACATTAAACAAATGGTGTAATGTGATGAGATGAGGCTTCAATCAGTCAGTTAGGTAAAAACCCTATGAATTCATTTCTGCTTCAATAATATCAATTACAAAGGGGGAAACAAGTAAAACAAATATCATATATACAATATCTATTGATTTCACAGGTAAGCAGTCCAAGATGACGTACTGGGAATGGGACCACAAGATCCAGACAAACTTTGAGAAGCACTTCTGGGTCCCACTCGACGCTGACAAGACCAAGAACAAGCTGGTCAACCGACGAGGGATCTACAAGGATAGCGTTGGGGCAACGCAGTTCTGGAGCGACTATCAACTCAGGCCCAACGTTCCCATCGCTATGGTTGCGGTAAGAAAATCACATTTTGGTTCAATTTGTTTATCTGGCAACACAGTACTAGGCACTTACGTTTGCATTGCTATAGTTGCAGTGAGAAAAATTACTCTGTTAATAGCCCCCAAAGTTTGAATTCAAATAGACTTTTATTTTGCCATGAGTTTAAAAGACAAGCCCATAAATAGAAAATGTACGTAAATAGACATTTATATGGTCAGCTTAGGGGCGACACATTGCCAATTTGTGACGGAAACACTTAATTGTTAATTAGTTAATAAATATATGTAAATCAATTTATCCTGTGTCCAGGCCCCTGAACTATTTACTCACCAACCAACACATCAAAAAACCTTGAACCACTCGAAAAGTAGACTTGCCAAAAAGTTTCACTGCCAAATGAAATACTTAACCTGTTTAATACTGGTTGGTTTTTGTATGACATGAATTGTCCCTAGACCCTATTCCAAGTATTTTTAGAACCAGTGCTGAAGGGGTAAATTGTAAATGAATTAATAAATACAGTGATATACATCAATTGATTCTATTTTCAGGCACCTGAGCTGTTCACCCCAACCAATGCCTGGACAGCGCTGGACATGACACAGCAACATCTCCTCGGACCACTGGGGATGAAGACTCTGGACCCAGGGTAAGACATCGATCTGTAGAATAAGGATGATGATGAGGATGATGATGAGGAGGGTGCAGTTGAGTAGGATGATTATAACGTGGCGGAGGAGGATAATTATGATAATAATGGTGGTGGTGGTGATGAAAAAGGTGGCAAATTTGGTGATGGTGGTGATGGTGACAATGATGCTGATGATGATGGGGGTGATGGTATTGATGATAACGATGACGATGACAGTGGCGATTATGATGATGATGATGGTGATAATGACAGTGATTGATGATGGGACGGGTGATGTTGATGCGAATCAGTATTAAGAGTAATGATAGTAAAAATGATGATGATGACGATGACGATGGCAATGATGATGATGACGATGATGACGACGAAAATGATGAAGATTACAACAAAGAAAACATTTAGGCTCTTGTCAACACTTATTAAGTTGCTTCTAATGTTTGTTTATGTACAGTGACTGGGCTTATGAAGGGGTGTACGACAATTCATATGATGGTGCCAACAAGAAGATTGCCAGAGGATGGAACTACCACCAGGGACCGGTAAGTCAGTCATCTTTTATACTTTCTCCATGAATAATGTAAATCTAAATTTCTACCCATGAATCTCAAATCTCTCAGTAAGTTTTTCATATTTGAGTCTAGAGATAAATCTTTGTGAAACAACCCTCAGTATCTTGCTTCTTCAAATTCAGTGTCAATTCTGTAGAAACAACAGATGCTGTACCTTAGAAACTACAAAATGTTGAGATTTAGCAGGATAAGAGTACAGATTACTGAAGTGGCTGAAGCAGGCATGCTACATATACTTTAGAGCACCCTCTGACCGCTAGACAACACTGTGCTCTTCATGAAATAATGGAATATTACAATCATAATTCCATTAATGTTTTAATTCAATTACCAGTTATCATTATCATTTTCATCTACCTTACCAGGAGTGGCTGTGGCCAGTGGGCTACTTCCTGCGCGCCAAGCTCCACTTTGCCCGCATCCTCCCTGACGCGCCCTCCGACCTCTTCGACAACACCGTCCTCTTCATCCGCCGGACGCTGATCAGACACCACGAGGAGATCATGTCCTCGCCGTGGCGCGGACTGCCCGAGCTGACCAACAAGGGCGGAGCTCCGTGTAACCATGGTTGCCCCACCCAGGCCTGGTCTATGGGGTGTCTATTGGAGCTCATGTCCGATCTAGACCAGGCCCTAAAGCAATAATCGTTACTGGTTCACCGTCTGCAGCTAATGTTTAGTGTAATCGTGTTCCGTGCACTTTTCTATTTTCATTCGTTGTTTGTTTTGACAGTCGTTATTTTATGTAGTTAGAATCTCAGTTGCAGTGACAGTATTTGTTTACTCATTGATGTATGCCATAATTTATCCACCCTACCAGTATCTAGAAAGTTCCAAGCCCTCCTGGATAGTTTTACCAGAAATGAAACGATGAAGTGACTATGTTCATTGACATATTGGAATTATCTGCCCAGATTTGACTCAAGATGCAAGTTGTTGGAGAACAAATATGAGGTGGAATATAACTGTCAATATATGTATTCTGGCCAAGCTTACCCCACTACTATTACTAATTGCGGTGTATTCTAATGGTTCTCAATATGTGTTTAAGCAACTTTTGACTTGGAAAAGGGTTGCTGAATTGGGGTAATGTTCAGATTGGGCAAACGTTATGTATTTGAGTGAAGTGTTTAAACATAATAAAATGTGTATTAATTCATAAAACAACTCTTGGCTGCCTCTTTGTCAAGTTGTTGGCAGTTTTAGATGTGAGGTGAGTGTGTCTGTTTTGTGTGTGTACATTGATTTTACATGTTTTACAGTGCAACTCATTGGAAAGGAAACTGGGAGTAAGTGGATTGGAGTAAATGGCTAAAGAATTGAAAAGAAACAAAAATGGTTTCCTTTTTTGTATTTCTAATTACACAACTCAATCAGCTTAAAATCAGAGACAAATTATGTTGCAGGCCAAAAAATATGTATGATATCTGGCTTTTCTGTGCCAATAAAAAGATGCTTGATTCTTCATGTGTTCTCTCATTGGTACTTTGTGCTATGGCTAGTAGTATTGTGAAGCACACCTCTATTAAAGGGACTAAGTAACATTGTCCAAATCCTCAAAATAAAATTTTAATTCTAGCGGTTCGCTTATACCTTGTTGTATTCGTATTAACAATAAAATCATGGGACAGGTTTCGGTTTTTCAAATTTCCCTTTCGTTACAAAGATATGTCTGATTGAAGTATTCAGATAAGAAAAACTCCGGGCGAGTTTTTCTTCCGTGTACAAAGTGAGTGCAGTGAGTTACTGAATATCACTTTTCATTTTCGCTCATTACTTGGCCATACAATGTCCATTTGACTTGAAATTTTCACACAATACCCTGTGGACATATGAGATAACAACAATATACATTGCATCAACCATTCATCACTTTTTGCACATGTCAACAAAGTTACTAGATCCCTTTAAGTCTGTGGTGATTGCAAAATCGTGTTAGGAATATGTTTAAGTGTGCAAAGCGGCAAATAAAATATCTATTTAAAAGTCTTGAATGAATAATATTGTATGAACTCGCTGTAAAATTACCTAATGATGTTTTTTTATTGCGTTTAACTGCAATTATCAGGGCATTCTATGTACATTTTGTATGCATTGAATACAAAATCTGATTTGAACATGGTACACTCAATATATGCATTGAATACACGAATGTCTGAATTTTACACATGTTACGCATTTATATCTGCACCGAATTTGTCTGAATTTTATACATGTTTACAGATGTACTTATTTTTTCGTAATTTTATGCATGTTACGCACATGTGCATATTATGCATTATATGCATGTACTGCATATGCATTGAATATATCTGAATGTATGTATCAAGAACAATATGTCCGTGTGCAATGTTCATTTAATTCATTTTGCATGTATCATAGAGACTTTAATTGTCATGGAATGTCCATCACTCTATTATTTTTGTGCTGTAATTATAATTGTAAATAATATGCCTGAGATATATATTTTAAAGAGTATAATGTAGTTTTAGTGTAGTTTCTTACTAGTTGATATTTTTGTTGTCCCTTCATGGAGTTATTGGTGCATCTTTATTTAGTTTTGCTTGAAATTATTTGAAACATGTTTGATATAAACCAATTTGCACTTTACTGTTTTATTTTTAAATATTGAATGTTGATAAGTTTGAATATTTGATTTGTTTACCCAATTGTTCAAAAGCTGTCAATCCTTGTGTGTGTACATGTACTGCATTGCCTGCTTTACTACATCCATTAATCTGCTATTCTGTTTTGGTCCACAATTTGTTTATTATTTAAACATGTTTTTAACAACCACTTTATAATTCTCTGTGCTGCTGTTCAGTTTTAGTTTTAGTTCAAATTTATGATGAGTTAGTAGAAAGAAAAAAAACCTTGTGCCAATTCAGTGTTTATATTTTGAATGATTTTTTAAAACATAAATATACACCTTGGCATATAATACTTCAGTAATTTCACCTTTCCATTGAAAGGTATTTTTTGTACAATGTTACTGATATACATATATCTACATGGTTTCTTTAAGCAAACAATTTAAATATTGAATCAAAAGTATTTCACCTATTTATATGGTTTGGACATAACACTGAAATTTGTTTACTCTATCCTGCTAGTATTTGTTCATGCATTAGCAGTGTTAATTTATCATTTATTTTATCAAATGTCTTCTTTATTGCATGTTTTTTCAGTTAATAAACACAAATGGTGGTTACATAATTGATCAGATTTAAAAAAAATTCAAATTAATTAACTATATTTTTTTTTATACAGCCACATTTTCAGACTAGTTTTGTTTAAGATAAGTTATTTATAACACAAATTCCAAGCAAGTCATAAAAACTTGCCTTATATGTTCTGAGTGATGCTCAAATTGAGCTTATCAGAGTATTATATCCAGATCCCTTGTGAATTGGTATTGAATATGAATGTAATGTATAGATATTTTCCCCAGGAAAATAATGTTAATCATGCATGTGCATGTAATAAGACGTAGAAACACCCTTTTCTGCTTGGAAATATCTCAAATATCAACAATGAACAAGATCTTCCAGTCTTCAAAATAATGTCACAGTACTTGGTAATTTGTGTTACTATAATTTGAAAACATCTCACAAATGCTTAAGAGTTGAGATACAGTTTGATTTTAAACGCAACCTTCTGTTGTATACAACTCTGACTTGTTTGTGGTGGTAAAGTCAGCAATTACTACTGGAAACTTGAGCTTTTGCCAACTTTAGTGCTCGTTTCTGTTTTTGAGAAATGAAATGAATTTAAAAAATGTACATTTTATGAATGATAACTTATTTTCTTATTTGAATTATGTTTTATCAATTCTTTACACATGTTTTTGTTTTTATTATTTCATTTCATTTTTGGAGGTGTGGCACCAAATTTGACAAATTTCTAATTTAGATATATATAAATATGTTGATGTCCTATGCTCTGCGATTGATGTGTTCATATCTTTTAGGCTTATGCCCTTGTGTTTTATTGTTAAAAGTTATTATTAATTTTGCACTGTAATTATTTGTGACGTTTAAAGTTGTCTTCAAAGTATTTTATTTTTTTTTATTTTGCTAGAATATCTATTCTCTGTTGTATTTTTGTCAGCACATGAGCACATTTGTTCAGACATTATGTGTTCATGTATCTAGCTTGGTTGTCTTCCCTATCCAATAATTAGCAAATGAAATCCCTTTTGCTGTCTGCTTTTCTACTCTGACCATTCTCTCTTGCTGTCATACCCACTGATCTATACAAATGGATAGATTATACCCTATTTAACTCTGTGCGAAGAGTTGATGATGATGTGCGGTCATCTTACTACAATAAAAAATGTTTTGCTGTGTTGATGTTATTGTTCATAAGCTCACATGAGTAGGGTGTAAGTTTGACCACCGTACCTTCAGTCAAAAGGAATTTCTATGGTTTTCGGAGTGGTAGTATGGCTGACCCACAGCATCGCTTCTGTTGGCCAATAATCTATCCAGCGTTTCTACATCAGTTGTCATACCCCTTTTTATCCGAAGCTTCCAGTGCATGGTATGGTAACATGAATGCTGAAATATTAATATATAATACAGGGTGTAATAAATTAACCATCGATGTGATGATTTTTGTGTAAAGTAGAAAGAATTTTTTTAATTTTTAGTACAGTGAAACCTCGTTATAACAAGCACTGTGGGCCCATTGAATTTACCTTGTTATATCAGATATCTTGTTGTATCAGGGCTCAAAAACAATAACATACATAGAACCTGGACCTATGAAATAGCCTCGCTATACAGTATCAGGTACCTTGTTATAAGAGAGTTCGTTATAAAGAGGTTCCACTGTACATGTAGTTCAGATTTCATACCAATTAGGTCAATTGTGATTATATACATGTAGGTTGATAGTAGATAGTAGATAGTAGATAGTAGAAAGTAGATAGTTAGATTAGCATATAGTTCGAACAGTGAAGTATAGAAAATATAGAAGTCAACTTTATAAATGCGATGATGATGATTTTGTGTTAAGTAGAAAGAAAATGTTATTTATAGTTCATGTTAAATTGTGATTGCTATAATGTAGATTGATAGTAATCAAAGTAGATAGTCATGTTAGCATTCATGTTAAATTGTGATTGCTATAATGTAGATTGATAGTAATCAAAGTAGATAGTCATGTTAGCATTATTCAGATAGTAAAAGACATTGCCTGGAAGTCAACTTTAATGAAATATATATTAAACAATAATAATGCTGAAAACAATAATTGGTATGTCAACTCAATTGGTACATGTATGTTGTTGTTGTTTTTGGCCAGAAAGTCAGAAACTATAACAAAAAAACAAAAAAAATGAATATAACAGTAAAGAACTAGTTGAGAGTTTTTGGATATGATATTTTTGCATTTATAACTCTCTTTTGACCTATTTGAATTGTGTTGTTGCTATATTTTTATTGTATCATTGTATTATATTTTAAGAGAAATCTATGAAGAAAAAAAATGTGTCTATCAATGTACTTTGATGTGTGAAATCATTGCATGATGTGAAATTTGTTTGAATTACTATGAAATTCTTGATCAGTGAAATCAGGATATATTTGACTATGTATCCAATGTTGTTGTGATATCTGTCATGATTAAGTAACTACTGTTATTGATGTGAATTCTAATAGATAGTTTTAAAAATGTAGAAATGAAATTTAGCCCGATTTGGCTGTTTAATGCAGCAAAAGTAAAATAAATTATGTGCGATCTGTGCTTATATGTTATGCATTATTAGCATATAATGGTGTAAGATTGAAGCACAATACTTAAATAAGTAGAATGCAGCAAATGCATTAAAGACTTGCATGGCTGATTACAAATACATGAATAAAGTGTATCTGAGTATCTGAATGTCACCTTTGAAATCAATGTACTACTAATATTTGATTAGCCAATGTTATGGTAGCTCGATCATGATTCAATGGAATCTTGAATCTGGAATACTTATTAGTATAGGTAATGTAGTTTTATGTTTTCATGATATTTTGATAAAAAGAGCTGCATTGCTTGAATATGCTGAATAGTTGAAATAGCCCTATCAATTCCTGATATTATATTCTGTTACAGTTCATAGTCTACATAGACAGAAATAATGTAGAAGTCAACATTAATGTTAGACAGAAATGTTCATTATATCCCGCATCCTTTTTCACATTCATGTTGGAGTGAACTTGCACAGAGCAAAAAAGCTAGTGTAGAGAGACATGTATTAAATATGTAAAATTCTATAAAGAGTTCAGCACATAGCATATATAATACATAAAGTCCTATACAGTGTGTGTGAGTGGTTGTGTATAGTCATTTTTAGTGTTTGGAATATTTGAATTATTTGGTACCGAAGCAGATTTATTGTGTAAATCTGAGCAAAATAAGTACTGTTTTAATGATTTAAACATATATAAGCAGTTGCTTACCTTTTATAAAAGCTTCCATGTTCAATGGCGCTATCACTACAACCTTGAAAATTGATTTGATCAAATTGTAGTTAGCAGTTAGCGCAGAGCCAAAACTAAATTTCTAAAAGAGTAAACTATTTATTTTTCAAGCTTTATGGCAGATCGTAATGAATTTGTTGTGAGATATTTCAAAAAAGTGTGTGTTACAATTATATAGCAAGATATGAAACGTTCTCTCATACTCCTGAGATTATAATTATATTATGATAAAGTTTTCAGATTTTGCAATTGCAGTTTTCCACTATGCTGGAATAACTTTTGTTACAAATAGCAACGATTTTTATATTCATAATAATAGTTAACATTTATATAGGGATTAATACAACAGTTTATAAGCAATGGGTTATTATGAGTTGACCCATCGAGTGTGAAAACCTGGTGTATCATATGTAATAACTCTATTGAAAATTTCAGTATGTCAAGTGAATTTGCTCAATAAATTTCCCTATACATTATACATTGAGCAATTGGTAGATATTTTCTAGTAGCAATTTTTTGTTGCTGTAATATGTTCCATTTAATTTGTCACAATCTTGACTGCATTTATGTATTTGAAACCATGGCATGTTTTGGTGCAAAGTTGCTAACTAATAAATGTACGTTTATCTTTGTTAACTGTTTACCAATTAGGCAGTTGTGTAGGATATAGGAATATGTTTACCAAATTTATTTATTATCAGTGTATTTCCCATTGAATATTTTGTGAAGCATACAAAAGAAATTTCTCATACAGAGCTCGATGTACGCATTTGAGATAATATTGAATAAATTGGACAGTTCTATCCTAAATAAATTAAGTTAATGTGTTTGTGGGTGAATTTTTAATGTATTTATTGATCTTTGCCTCAAGTCTAATCCCATTTCCCAAGACGCTTAAAGTCAGTGTTATGGGTTAGATTAAGGGGAACCAAATGCTGACATTTAATAATAATAATAATATATTACATTTATATAGCGCTTAATACAATGTTTCTAAGCACATTATTATTACCCTTGGTCATCGGGTAAAGGCAAAGACCCTTCTATAGGCTCAGGTACAGGTCGAACCCGCACAATTATCTTGCGCACCGTCTCAACTCCCTGGGGAGCATACTAAGCCCAGCTGCCCTACGGGCGCTGAAGGCTAATTATCACCCGACCAAGTACCCATTTATACTTTACATTTTTGCTTCCTGTTACTGATAAGTGCATAATTCCTGTGAATTTGAGTCGTATATTTCCTCTTGAGTATCACTAATAATGAAAATAATCAATGTTTTTAAACCACTATCATCTGTTTTGACTTAACACTAAAGGCCGTCATGTTTCCCAACCGGTAATGTATTAAACGTCATTTGATTCACACTGACAAGAGCGGGTTACGTAACCACCGACATAGCAGCATATTCAACAACAGCGATTACAAAAACGGCTTTTGTTAGTGCACGCTCAAATGCGCTCAGATAACGTTTCATATGGTAGTTGGAAAACATGGCAGCCTCCAGTCATAGGTGTACCGGGGGGGGGGGGGGGGGGGGGCCTTTGATGAAAAATAGGGCTCGAAAATTCTTTATGGTCACCCCCCCCCCCCCCTCAAAAATTCTTCACGGACACCCACCCCCTCGAAATTTCTTCACCGACATCCCCCCCCCCCCCCCCCCCCCCCCCCGAAAATTCTTCACCGACACCCAATCCCTCAAAAATTCTTCACGGACACCCACTCCCTCAAAATTTCTTCACTGACATCCCCCCCCCCTCGAAAATTCTTCACCGACACCCAGGCATCATGTAGTGTGTATACAATATATGTAATGAGTAATGCACAGTCCTGCATAGAGGAAGGTAAGGGAGAGATAGAGAGAAAGGTGGGGAGAGGGAGAAAGGTGGGGAGAGGGAGAGAGAGAGAGAAAGGTGGGGAGAGGGAGAGAAGGAGAATAGTTGTGTATTGTATATGGAGCCACTGGGGGATATGTCGGGAGGAAAAATGTATTGATTTTACTCAAAATGTGAAACTTTAACACCTAACACTAGCCCCATTACAGCGGTTGCCATGTTCGGAATTGCAAACTCTCATGCAACAGGGCACTGATCAGCAAATCATTACACCATTCAAGAATGGTCCAGTAAATACCTATGTATAGTCTATATGGATAATGCAAATTACACCAAACTCAAATCGTCTTGAATTCAATTCAATTCTGTTCAAAATTTTATTGGTCCAACTCAATGGAAAATTATCATGGTTTCCCATAATCACAATGACAATTAATTAGTTCATATAATAAACACATCTGAATATCAACATTATATGAAAAAAACATTTACATACTTCATCAAACACCATAGTGTGTTAAAATACACTTTTACAATTGAATATAATATTGTGATCTATTCATCTTCATAATTCATATTGCTAATTTTGTATAATGGGAAAAAAGATAATTTAAATACAAAGTTATTTCCAATGTACTAATATACATAATGTTTAATAACTTAATAAGAGCTACCGGTAGTTACATCTCCGCTCAACATAATTACATTATCACAATTCATATATACTAGTCACCTATAGTAGAACAACAATGTTGCCTTCTAAAACAATTCTCAAATATATAGAGAAACTGACCAGAAATATAAAATATAAATTAAAGAGATCAAAGAAAATGGGATTCCGCCGGGATTCGATCCGGAGACCTCCGGATTGCTAGACCGGCGTTCTACTGCTTGAACTATAGAAAACCTTAGTGCTGAGGTCTCGGGTTCGAATCCCGGAGGAAGCCCATTTTCTTTGCTCTTTTTCATTTAAATTATATATTTCTGTTCAGTTTCTCTATATGTTTGAATTAATTACACAAAAAAGCTGCATCACTTCGGTGATCCCTCGCATATATTCCAAAGTTGATTTCTATCCTTCCGGGTTTATGTCAAGTTTATGACTACACAAGCATTGGAAACTAAGGGGTGTCAGGGACGAACACCACACTAGGGTTTTCTATAGCTCTGGCGGTAGAGCGCCGGTCTAGCAATCCGGAGGTCTCGGGTTAGAATCCCGGAGGAATCCCATTTTATTTGCCTTATTTTCATTTAAAACAATTCTTGGTAAACAAAGTAAATAGCATACATTACTATAATTTCTAAAAATACTATACAATATTTTGTTATATTATATGACTTATATACATGTAGATACTGATGTGCGATTGGTCAAAATGCTGTCACGTGACCATCGCTACAAGGATGAGAAGCGTTATATTTTCAAACATGACGTAAATTACGTCATACCTCTGAATATAACGCTGTTATATCCAGAGGTATGACGTAACAATCGGTATGACAATGAACAATTTTGCGCGTATTAGCATCCTGGCACGCGCAGCGTTGTCAAGCTTTCTACGGAGATTGCGCGATCCGAAAGTAAATTTGAAAGGAAGTTCGAATAAAGGAGCATTTTGCGCAGCATTTCGATAACAACACGTCTGTTCTACTGGAAGGATTTTGATTTAATTTGATGATTTTCCCTTGTCCATAATTTTATTTCAACACCAAATTTCTATTTATCTTGATTTGTATCTATATAGGTCATCATAATATAACAGATATTGACTTTTTCCATCGGGAACATTTCATTTCCCTTGGGGAGTTATATTTTTGTCTCGGAATACTATATTTTTCCTCAGCGCTATGCGCTTCGGAAAAATATAATGTCCCTCAACAAAAATATAACTTCCCTCGAGGATCTCAAATGTTATATTGCCCCTCTAGACAGTCAATATCTGTATATTATTACTGAATGGTTTGTTTAATTCATACAAACTCGTAGCCATATGGCTTAATTGTGTAGCATTTACAGTATAAAAATGCAAAATACAACAAGCAACATTATATTAAAATAATACAAGTGGAAAGTAAAATAGATACTTTGTTAACAAGGAACAACATCTAACAGACATAATAATTTCATAGACATTTAATTCTTAATAAATAACAAAAGAATGAATCAATATATACAGAGTGTATAAAAAAAAATTTTACTTGAAGTTCAAAGGTCAATTATTTCAAAATGATATATTTTCATACCATAAAAATGATATAGATGTAAAGGGTAACTATTTAGCTTTCATTTGACACCTTTCCTGAATCAGCAGTGCCACGCATGGTGCCAATTGAATAAATCACTTTAAACATGTTTTTATTGTTTTTGTGAATGAATGAATCGTTTAATTGAATACATTTACTAATCATGCATGACTGAGTACATTGTTATTGAACATTTGCGCCAGTGGACATCCTCCAGAATGAAACTTTGATGTTAATATCAGTCGTCAAAAATTGACAGTTGGATGGGACTTTGAGGAAGTGGTCAAGAGATCGGACAAGTTGTCTTTGATAATAATTGGGTGCATGTACCTTCATATGATACATGAATATAGTCAGTACCTCAGTTGGAAGAACAAATTGAGCGATAGGTGCATGGAGTAGAAATGTATTTTTATAGATTTGTTAATGAACCAAATGAAACTTGAAATTTGTAAAAAATCTTATGGCTATTCCATCCTAGTCTCATGGTTCTCCCTTGGACAGCCTCACTCAGTTTTGACATACACACGGCCGATACTTTTACATCCCTATTATATCAGTATGCTATTCCCCGTGTACATGATTTCATCCTATCCAAGCTGATTGATAAATATTGGGTCTTAGTGTCACTCCTATTTAAAAATATTTGTATATGTATTTGAGCTGCAGTGACCCACTTAATTGGCCTCCAGGACCTTTGCCAAGGTTCTGGAGGATTATGTCACTGGATATAGCAAAACCCTACACTTGTGTGTAATTTTTTTTTGGAGAAAATGGGCATTTTAAGTGCAGATAATGTATACAAAAAATGTATGTTCGTGCCCCCCCCCCCCCCAATAATGTTGCGTGCCTCCGTAATCAGTCCGACATGCTATGCGACTGAGTTCGGACCCTGACTATTGTTCCCGAAACAGTTAGATGTTTTTAGTTCCTCAACCTTGAACTTTTTTGCTGTTCATTCCATCTGAGGAACTTCAAACCATTCCAGTTCTTCTGCCCTTCCTCTTTCTCAATCTCTTCCCATACTTCTGTCACGATGTACCCTTATATTCTGTCTCCTTCAAAAGGATTTGCTGCAAATCTTGGGATTATTCTGGCCTAGGCTATCATGGACTATTGATCCCATTATCTCAAAGTCTTCCCAAGTAAGCTCTTATTAATTCGTTCTTCTGCCTATAATCGGGTCAGTTCCTCTGTCCTTCCTCTTTCTCAAACTCTTCCCGTACTTCTGTCAGGATGTACCCGAGTAGATTCTGTCCTCTCCACATGGATTTGTGGAAGATCTTTGGGTTGTCCTGTCCCAGACCGACGCCCCATATAGTATCTCTGGGGCTCGCCTCGACCAGGGTTGTGCCTCGCGTGGCCATCAGCTCAGCTCTGATATCCAGGTTCTGGGAAAACTGAACACAAATACAAAATACAGATAAACAGATAAATGCACGTTAGTCAATTAAAGGGAACCACCCCAACAAAATATTTATATGAATTAAAGGTAATAATTTTAGTAGTCTATTCCACCGACAAGTTCAGAAAAATAGGTTTCCAAATGGATTATATAATTGAAAAACTCATAACCACACTACAGTATCCCGCGTTAATGGGTCTGTTGTTCTAGATATTGTCTCCTAATTAATGTATGCGTGTATAGATTTGGCACACTCACCGAGATTTGGTACATACATTACAATAGCGTTGTGCAGAGATCAACCTCTTCCGCCTGCTGCACTATCCAACGCAAAAACATCTTTTGTCGGCTGATTTCTCCCTTCATTTACCAGCAAATGCAAAAAAACTTTCGTTTATGTGATTCACAATTCATATACTTTGATAATAATTACGAACACTGTTGTTTTAAAGACCGCAAAATGTAGGGAAAAAAATGATTATTTCCCGTCCGTTTTCCTTACCGATGTGTCCTAAAACATAGCGTTCAACTGTTGAACAGTACAGTGTACGAATGGGCGGTATGCTTATCTCCAGCGTATTAGCGTATATTGCGTGTAAATGGTCCAACTGATTGAACCATTTTACTTTAGTAGATGTGCCATTAGGCCCCGTTGGTTTTGAAAGTGTTGGGTATCTATTTTAATTAATATCAAACAATGGTATCAACAAGTTTGTCTTTGCATGGTGGTCCCCTTCAAGGTTGACTGTACTTACCTTTGCAATGTTCCCCCGTTTGACAATGTCCCTCCTGTGCTCCCTCCAAACCAGCTCATGGAATCCGCTCACCTTCCTCCCAAGCGACTTCATCTGCATTGGTTTGGACACCTGGAGGATCTCATGTGCAATCTCATGGTCTTCGAAGAGGACTGTATGAAAGAGAGTATGAATGGAGTGACAAATTCTTTTACCCTATAAGCTATATGGTCAATTTTTTAGCAAATTTAATATTTTAACTTCATCTTCATCATGATCACTAGATTCATAAAGAAAATGATAATCTTCATCATCATCAACACAACAGTTCATCACCAGCAGTACCACCACCATCATTATTTCATCTCCTTCATCTTCAACATCATCATCATTAATTACCAATATTTAACTACCAGTACCAATATTAAATGGCAACATCATTGTCAATAACAATAATAATAATAAAAAATTACATTTATATAGCGCATAATATGAATAAATTATTAAATTACATCTCTATGCGCTTTAATACAGGAATATATTATTACAAATTACAGTAACAAAATTATCATAAACATATAAATCAAACAATGTCATCATTTAGTCATCATCTTTCTTGCCTTCTTGGTTTTCTTTGTCGTCATCGTCATCATACAAGTCATAATCTTCTCATATTTAATTTAGCTCACCTGCTTTTTGGTGCATCATGTACTGTTCTGCACAGGAATATTTGACGCCATCAACTTCAAAGTCCGCTGCTCGAAACTGACTGAAGGGCGACTTCTTCTCTCCATAAAAGAATGTAAACCTTTCCTTTGACTTTGTTGACGTTACATTTTCAGATTCCTCATTCATTTCCCTCGAGTTCATCGCTTGATCACATTTTCTCTTCTTCGTGTTCTTGCCGCCAGTTTTTTTCCCTTTGTCCTTTACAGTCTTTTGGTTATCTACGTTTGATGCCATCATTCAATTTTAGCACACCAATTAATTCGGTGACAATTCCTCAAGACAAGACAAGAGTAACTCAAGTCTAGCTTCCGAGTTCCGGAATTCTTATTGAAACAACTGCTAAAATGATGCCTAAAATAAATGTCCTGCTTAACCACACTCCAGTGCCAGGATTAGTCTTCACGTTTGCAGAACAGCTAGATCTACCAGTTTTTCCATCACGTATTCCACTGCTATGAACTCTCAAACGCATTTCCTTCATTTTTATAAACATTTCGAGCATTTCTTCCAGTGATTGCGCCATAACGTCTGTACAATCCGTGGTGCAATATTGTAGTCTTATAAAATACTATGGGGATTTTATTTATTAATTTAGTTATGTACTTAAATCGTCATTTTTACAAATAAAATAATTGGTATAATTAAATATTCAGGATAATAATAATTTCATTTTTTGTAAACTCTTTTTTAAAATCTGAGTGCCAGTATACAATATTTCTAAAGAAATCAATGCAAATATTCCTTGTAAGGAGACAAACGGGGGATTTCCCGGTGGCCAATTATTGTGTTGACGTCATACGCAACCTCGCTGATCATTGGCTCTCAGGCTAGTATCCGCGGGAAGTACGAGGCATACAACGCGGGGTTTTGTCGGCGCCGAAACAGGGCGCGATGTTTATTTACAACAGCCAGCTGAAAGACAGCACAGCTCATGTGCATGATCGCTGTGCAGGATACGTACGCCAGCGGAAAGCGTCAGGTTCACCAGCCATTACATACATACATTTTGGAACTCGTGCGCGGGGTGTGTCTTGTCGACGTCGTAGACGTGGTGGAGCTCGCGGATCGGAGTTGCTATATTTTCGCTGTCAACAGGCTACCTATGAAATGTAAAGTCTACTTTGGTGTCTTTGTGTTAAACAGTCCTTTCAGTCAGTTCCAGATAGCCGCAACTGCTGAGGCTGAGCTGATCAACTGACAAGATCAACTGACAACTGGTCATTCATTCCTTGTTCAACTTTCAAGACCAAGTTGTTGCTTGTAAAAAAAAACTGGTAAGTTGTACTTCAATTGTACATTTGTTTAGTAGTAACCCAGATAACAGGTAGACGTTATTCTAACGTTAGAATATGGTTGTTTTGGTTGATTTTTGGTTACCATTGCTGTTACAACGTTGTAGTAACGTTACATATCTGTTAGCTTTGGTGCATAGTTAACGGTTAAAATACCAACGTTGTGGTGACGTTATATGTTCGTTACCTTTGCCTGGTGCTTAATATAACGGTTAAGACTGACAAACGTAGGAGTAACGTTATATTTTGGTTAGCTTTGGTGCTTGAATTAACGGTTAAAAGACAACGTTGCTGTAAATTTATATTTTGGTTAGCTTTGTTGTTTAATTTAGCGGTTAAAAGAAAAACGTTGTGGTAACGTTATTGTAATTAGCTTTTGTGTTTAATTTAATGGTTAAAAGACCAACGTTGTAGTGACGTTATATACTGATTGCCTTTCTGTTTAATTTAACGGTTAAAATTATTATAAACATCGTAATAACGTTACATATTGATTAGCACCGGTGTTTAATTTAACGGTTAAAAGACCAACGTTGTCAAGTTATATTTTGGTTAGCCTTGGTGTTTAATTGAATGGTTAAAATACCAACGTTGTAGTAATGTTATGCATTGGATAGCTTTTGTGTTTGATTAAATGGTTAAAAGACAAACATTGTGGTAACGTTATTATATTGATTAGTTCTGGTGTAATAGTTAACGGATAAAAGACAAACGTTATAATAATGCATGTATTGATTAGCTCTGGTGTTAAATTTAACGGTTAGTGTAACGTATAACGTAACGTTATCAAGTAAACGTTGGCATAATGTTCATAGTTAGTTATCATGTTATTGCGTAAATGTTAACGTTACAATAACGTATAATCAATGAGCAAACTAACCATAATGTAACGATATCCAATTAATGTTGGCATAACGTTCATATTTAGTTATCATGTTACCGTAAAGGTCAACGTTACAATAACGTAAAAACAATGAGCAAACTAACCATAATGTAACGTTATCTAGTAAACGTTGGCATAATGTTCATATTTAGTTATCATGTTATTGTGTAAATGTTAACGTTACAATAACGTAGAATCAATGAGCAAACTAACCATAATGTAACATTATCCAGTAAACGTTGGCATAACGTTCATATTTAGTTACAATGTTAACGTAAATGTTAACGTTACAATAACGTTAAAACAATGAGCAAACTAACCATAATGTAACGTTATCCAGTTAACGTTGGCATAACGTTCATATTTAGTTATCATGTTAACGTAAATGTTAACGTTACATTAACGTTAAATCAATGAGCAAACTAACCATAATGTAACGTTATCCAGTAAACGTTATTATAATATAATGTAAACCATATGGTAATGTTACATAAACGTTAAATTGCTATCTGGGAAGTGTACTGTTTACTGTTTACAGTTTTAATAGTGTTTATTATTGTAAAATGTAACCTTTAAACTTCAATAATACTATTAATAATAGTAATACCAGTTTGACTTAGACTTAGTTAGTGACTTAGTCACTCTATATCATGACTCATATAGAGATGAATTGTAGTACTTAAAGGCCAATGACCATCAAGCAGTGGAACATGTACAGACTACCCAAGGCCAAGGAGACGGTGGAGGCTCTCACCATTGTCATTGACACCTTCGTGTCAAGAGCCTCTGGCCAGGAGTAGCTCGCAAATTTGTTTTATATTATTTTATTGTGTGTGTATTTGTTTGTTTGGCCATCTTTGTTTATTGTCCTTATTATTATTTGTTTGTTCGGCCGTCAACCTGCAATTAATTGTCATCTGGCCAACTGATTGAGAGGATGGGCCATACAGAGCCACTATGTCCTGCAAAGTCAAAGACAAAGTGACAGAATAATCAGCAAGTTGATTGTGGTCGCTACCAAGGAAAAGGAAGAAGAAGGTCAGAGCCAGGCGCCACAAAATAAATGAAACTATAATTATAAAAGTATATTATAGAATAACTCAATAAGCAAACTATGTCTATGAAACTAATTTCAAAATGATCAAGTAACTTGGACTAGTAATTAGTATACACACTAAAGAATAATTCAAACTAAGTTTTTTGTAAATCGTTTTATGTCTGGTTTTATATGTAATGATGTTCATTCCTATGTCCTATTTTTCAGGATTTTAAAATCTGAGACGTGAGACTCAAAGAGTTCAGACCACAAAATGTCTGTTGCTGTGCTAGAAGATATCACAAATCGTGACTCTGCTGATCCACGGCTGAGCGAGTCCTTCTCCGAGGATCAATCAGAGCCAAAGGGACCTGCGGTCATCTGGGACGTTAAACCCGACGTGACCAGCGAGATTTACGAAGATCTTGGTGTCGGGGAGCTGGAAGAGACAGAGATGACAAAAGCAGCTTTGAAGCAAAAAACCAATCCAATGATCACAGACAAGATGGTATATAATCAAGCTCTGCTAAAATGTGTTGATTCTCACATTTGTTATTCTTCATAGAAATGGCAAGAAGAATTTGTCATGTTTATTTTGTTTTCAAATTTATTCTTAGCTTATTAGTTATTTGTTAACGAGCACTTTTTAGTAGCAGCTATTCCGTGTTAAACAATAAAGGCAAAGCATGGATTAGCTTTGAACATTTTAGATCCAACACTTATGACTTGCTGTTAAAAATAATTAATAAGTAATGTAAATGTACAAACTTGGTTATTGCATTTAGCCATACGATTGGAATTGGGATTGTATGGCAGGTTGGCATTCATCAATTAAGGGGGTAGATGAAACACCAAGTGTATTTAGCTTTAAAATATTAAGATTTTTCAATCTCAGTGTCTTGCACTTAAAACATGTTCAGGCTTATACTGGTCCTATCCTTGTGTAAGCGGATAAAGAGGAGGGGGTAGGGGAGGATTACAGTTTGCATGACCCATGGTATTCAGCATTTGAGCTAGTGTATGTTACATAACTGGACCAGCTTCTGTAGGACCAGGGAACAATAGGACAAAGGAATGAGGATGAGGTCAGCTGCATTCAATTAAATAGGATCCCAGACTTGGCTCTGAGCAGTACACTAGGGGACAGAGTGTGTTTATTCCAATTCTTTGTTTAACCAAGACTCTAACATGGGCATGCACTTGTGGGGAATATTGAAGGCACATTTTCATCAGAGGGTTAAATTTAACACAATACTATTTTGGTCTGTGGATTAATTTTAAAACACAGTCTGAATTACTAAAAGTATATGCACAACTTAACTCTGGAGGATGAAATTTGACCAGAGAATTTGGAACAAACTTTAAGGGCAAGGCTCTTATCGATGGCTTGGTACTAAATGTATGGTTAATATTTTGTCTGTGCATTTGATTTGCAATGTTGGCCAGAAATAGTAAGCCAAACTTTCAAAGTACAGCCATTGTCTTTTTTCACCCCTTTATCCTATATGGAGATGCCTAATTATTATACTGTCTTGGTATTATTTCATGTGCTTTCTCTTTCTTTAAATTGATTTTTTGATTTAACTATAGACAACATCAAGAACTCCACTCTCCTCAAATAAATAAACCATATATTTAAGGTTGGTGCCAAAAGTACAGGTCTGCATATTATGCCGGAATAAATACATACAAATTAAATAACAGGTTATAAGGCTTGCTGGAGATGTATGCAAGTAAATCATACAAAACCAGGCCAATGTGAAATTGAAGTCTATATTTCATGTATTTATTTAACCTAGGGTTAACATTGCATGGTTTCACCCTGCCTATTCTGTCTAATATTAGGCTGAGCTTGAACAATTTTGTTTTACCCTGGTGCCCCTGTCTTGCAAGTTAACCCGTTGCTTACAGGAACCGAGTGGGCTATATACAAAGTCTATGGCAATTTCAGAATCTCGAAGGGAACAGGTTAAAATAAAGACTCATTAAGTTTTGTTGGCCTGAAACAGGCTAATATTTGGTAGCTCCAGGCCAGGGTTTATTTTTTGCCCTGGATTAGAGTTACAATATAATAGAGTCAAATACTAGTAAATGCTAAAAGCCTAAATGAATGAAATATTTATGCTCAATTATGTTGACATTTTCTCAGGCTCAGCAGACCCATTTCAAGCCCTTTCATGCTCTTACAACTTCTAGTCCATCAAGAACCACATCCACGAACAACTGTGTCAGATGGCCTTTCTAGCTCATTTGGTAGAGAACCGGTCTAGCAATCCAGAGGTCTCGGGTTCAAATCCTGGGGAAACCCTATTTTCTTTGTTATCCATTTCTGGTCAGTTTCCCTATGAATGTTTGAAGTAATATTTATTTTGATATTTTCCTTCTAGGCTCCGCAGACCCGATGCAAGCCTGAGCATGCTGCTCTTACAACTCCTAGTCCATCTTCCCTGAGGGCCTCCGCCAAGAACCACATCCACAACGGGAAGAAGTGCAGCTGCATTCGACGCATCCTGCACTCTGAAGAAGGGATAGGTAAGATTTGATAGATGATCATGGAGTCAAATATGATTCAATGGACATTTGTTAGAACATTCAATATCTAGAAGATCAAAATATAATGTTCAATATTTTTGAGGTTGCAAAGATCGTTTACGTAAAAGTGTTCAAAACTTTATCAAGTTACCTTGAACATACAGTCTAACCTCCGCTAGTGACCACCTGTCTTCGAGATTCTGAATCCGTATACCGTAAAACTCTGTGTATAAGACGCACTCATGTATAAAACGCACCCCCAACTTTCTATACAAAAAATAAATTATTTATTTATTTATTTTTTTTTTTTTTAGAATATTTTTTTTTCATGAATATTCATATATTCATGAGGTAGCAATGCTCATTAAATATGCAACATACTAAATTCATTAATAACTTTTTTGTTGAGAAAAATGTATAACCACTGTTTAGAAAATTGAATATTAAATGAGTGCTGCTACTCATGAATAAGGCTGAGTCATGTCGGTAATTGTCGGAACCGGGTCCCGATAAACTTTTACCGGTCGGGAACCGGTATCCCGATAAATTTTTACCCTCAAAACTCGACCGGTAAAATCACGCAATCGTGCACGCATCGGCAAAAATGCACTGTATGGGGCTTATATTGCTCTTTTTATATGCAAATAACATTATAAATACCGAGGCTTTTATGGATTTACATATCAATCTTTACGGGAAAATAGTTACAGACTATCCAGAATTAACTCAGTTTCGAATGAAAAGTACTTTTTTTCGAAGTAAATTGGACCTAGAAATCGATCGTTTGTTCACCATTGCCCATCGCAACACGGTTCACAGAAACTTAGCCCGCTAGTCGGGCGGGGGAAACATCACATGTACGATCGCTTGTGACAGTGAGCCACTGCATGCCCTTAAAAAGTGGCTATAAATTAGCCTTTTCGCAATCAACACCATTTTGATATTCTACTTACATGATTTCGAATGGCGTTTGACAGCCGAACAGAAAAAAAACATCGATAAAAAACGACTACATCACTCCAATTCGCTCGTATACCCTGTGTGCAAGTTACGGGGTCTCTTTTCTTGCGCAAGATCCATCCGCCGGGGACTTCCCCAATTCCTGGCGGATGGATCTTGCCGATAGAGGGCGGACTGGAACATAGTCCCGTAACTTGCACACAGGGTATACGAGCGAATGGGAGCGATGTAGTCGTTTTTTATCGATGTTTTGAGTAGTTGTTTTCATTGTTTTGGGGCTCATTTTTGTTTCTGTTCGGCTGTCAAACGCCATGAAATCATGTAAGTAGAATATCAAAACATTTTTAAATGGTGCAAATGACCAAAAAACGTATTTTGAGCCACTTTTTGAATGCACTGGCTCATCAGCTGGATCATACAAAGATCCATCAGACAACTCCCCTGGAGTATCGGACTAACATTGTGTGCACATCCGCCGACAATATCGTTCAAATGACTAGCAATTTTGCGCTTCCTGTTCAATTTCTGACTGTCAAATGAAGTAATGAACCAAGAATTTCTCGAAAATAACCACTCTTTAAAGTAAATGATATCAATTGCCCCGTTTTTATTTGAATTCCGCTACATTATTGTGATAATCTTAATTTCTTTTTTAACATTTTCTTTTTTTAATTTTTTTTTCGGGGCACTGTTTCCCGATATACCGAACCGGGTCCCGATTGAAACGGTCGGTAACCGGTGTGATCGACCGAACCGACTCAGCCTTACTCATGAATATCTGAATATTCAATTAGTAGCAGTTGTTACTGCTTAAAAACTTGCATTTTGTTTTGCTAACCACTATAATTAAAAAAGGTATATTTTGATAAATGTTCCCCCTTATATCAAGCTCTTGTCATGCCCTAGACCAGTTTAATATGCATTAAACATGACTACCGGGTGTCCCAAAACAAAATTTCAATTTTTTTTTTTTTTTTTTTTTTTTTTGGCTGTACCTGTGCATAAAACGCACCCCCCACTTTGAAAATTTTCCGACGGAAAAAAAGTGCGTCTTATACACGGAGTTTTACGGTACATGTACTTTGCATCCCATCTGGTTCCTGTATTACGCATAAAGATCACTAATCTTGACTCCCTAATAGAAGCAATTTGCATGTGAATGTCTCTTCAGACCACATTTCTCTATCCCTTATCCTTATTCATAGATTGGTTTGACTCTATTATCTCTGAGTTTTCTTCTCTTTTTTCAGATTACTTTTCTTGCCTGCCCGATGAGATCATCTTGTCCATATTTCGCTGGTTCCAGAGAAATACACTCATTCACTGTGCCAAGGTCTGCAAGAGGTGGAGGCAGCTTGCGTAAGTTACTAAGTAAAATCTTCTGACTAACGGGAAATACTTTCTTTTCTTTTTTTTTTCTTTTTTTTTTGGGGGGGGGGGAGGGGCTGTGTGACTTTTTAAAAACATATTTCAGGGTCTGAATTCCCTAGAGCTCTTGTTACTTTGTATTTCTGTCATTGTAACCTTGTAGCCATCAGATATAAATCTTGAATGCATTGAGTAATTCAGTCTAGTAGCTTTTTGCTAGAACATTCCAACTACAATGTACATGCATGTAATAGAAAAATACATTTAGGGCTACTTTTTCAGGATGACTGTTCTAAAATATTTCAGGGTCTCAACACTAGAGCTCCTGTTACTTTATATAATTTAATAAATGATAATGAAAGGTCAATAAAATATGGCGTAGGGTCGACCTTTAATCTCGATCTTCTCGTAACACTATGTCCTCTTGAAAGACAGTGAGTTAAGACATCGACTGCTGCATGGTGGAGTTATGATGTCAAACAAATTTGTTCCTTTGTGTAGCTATGATGACCAACTGTGGCGAAGGGTCAACCTTTCATCTAGGAACACTAAATCCTCTTTTAAAGACAGTAGGTAAAAGCCATTTACTTCTTTATGGTTAGTTATGATGTCAAATGTGTGTTTTCTTTGTGTAGCTATGATGACGAACTGTGGCGAAGGGTCGACCTTTCATCCCGCACATTCCAGCCGGGCATCCTGGGAATGGTTCTGCAGCGGGGTGTGGTCCATGCCAAGCTGTCTCACAGTACCATCGGCGCCCCGGTCTTCCATTCTGATGTCGAGCAGAGCATGGTGGTCGACGATGAGGAGGACGATGAACGGTAGGATATTTTGAACAAATTAACTTTTCATTTAATGTAGGATCTATTTAACTTTTATTTCTGGCAGTAATAATCCTGTCATTTTGTTAATGTAGCACTTTATTACAGTCTCAAACTTTTATGAGCTTCAAGTAGAATCAGGGCTTCTTTTCAAACCTGCCTCTCAACATGGGGTCTTTTTAATGATTTTCTGGAGCTCTTGGGCATTTCTGGGGCTGAAATGTCCTGCTTTTTACTTGCTATATTGTGAGGAATATTAGACAAATGGGAATCTAGTAGAACATACTGGATTGACAATATTAGCAATCATCATCATTGTCTTTAAAAATATTCAAAATTGTACATCATTTTTGTTGGCAGAATGTCTTGCACGCAGTCTGATCAACTTCAACTGGAGTCGTTAGACCTATCGGGGTGTATTGTTGACGACCCATCTTCCATCGAGTCGATCCTCAGTCGGACGACGTCGCTCCGACACCTGAGTCTTGAGAGCTGTCACCTCCAGGGTGGGGAGCTGGGAAGCCTAGCCTCTCGACTCACTTCTCTCAGAATCCTTGATGTCGCCATGTGTCGACTGACGACCACGGAAGGGCTCCCTCTTGTGTTAGCGGAAACGCAGCAGTGAGTATAATTAGGACACCAAAGGTTGTGCACCCTTTATCTAATTGCACACATTTTATAAGAAATGCCATAACATTTGTAATAAACTTCAGCTTGTACACCATATTCTTAGCACTCACAAACATTGTTTTTTATTTAAAAAATGATTTAGGGCCTATACATGTAGCTATTCTTATCAAGTTTCTGTGAATCTAGTATTGGCGTCACTAAATAAAGGTGACATTCAATGTTGTGCAAAAATTTTGCTTTCGGGTTTTCAAACCATTTTCAAAGGAAAGATCAGGTCCAAGAAATTGACAATTAATTATGATGATTTAAATTAAATCTTAAATTGTTATTTGTTTGTTGCTTATGTCAGTTTAAAAGATTAACAACTTTCAGTTAATCTCATGAAAATCGACAACTAATCAAATGTAACTTCTTTAAAAAAAAATCATTGTCCAGGTTTAATATTTCCTAAAATAATATTCTTTGTTTGAATCCATTTTCCAGATTGAAGAGCCTCAACATGTCATGGATCAACCTAAGCAGTGCTGACCTGAAGAACATCATTTCCAATCTTGCCCCTTGTCTCAGACATCTCAACATCAGTGGCTACAGAGAGAAACTAAAGGATGAGGGTATGTAACCTGTAATATGTCATTTCATGAGATCATACCAGTATCTAATTTGCCACATGCCTTGAACAACTCAGTCTTTAGAAGTAAACATATCATAATATTGTAAAGTGCTTAGAGATAATTATCAATCATATTAGGCACTATATAAATCAAGTATATTATTTATTTATTATTATATTATTATTATAAAGTTGTGGTTTTAGTGACAAGATGTCCGCACCTGGAAGAGCTTGATCTGAGTGACTGTACAGTGCTGACCCAGGCACTTATCTCTGCTATAACCCATGACTACTCTGGAACAGTTTACATTCATAAAATACATTTGCCATATTTGATAATCCAGGGTTTGACACTAGCACTGGCCTGATTGCCTGGGGCAAGGAATAGTCTAGTTTGGTTGACCTTCCAGGCAACTAAATTGTTGGTCACTTACAAGAGAAAATGTAATTTCTTTCATGTATATCTCATCTACAATTAATTGGACGAGTCAAATGTGAACATTTATGATATAACTTGCCAGAATGGGCCAGTAGAGGAAAAAGTTATTGTGGAGGCCTATTCAATCTTTCTCTCTTTCTCTCAACAGATGTTGTAGCTTTAGTGACAAGATGTCCGCACCTGGAAGAGCTTGATCTGAGTGACTGTACAGTGCTGACCCAGGCTACCATCACGGCTATCACTGAGAACCTGACCAACCTACAACACATCTCACTCAGCCGGTGCTATGACATCCCATTCTACTCATACCTGTAAGTCAGTGATTTATGGATTGTCAATTAAACGCACTGATAATTACCTACAAGTCTCAATTAATTAGCCTGTCCTTTTTATCACCTTCTGCTTATACATGTATATGTCTGTAATTTATAGATAGTTAAAGTTAGTTAAAGTCTTTCCCGTACCAATGTTGGCACATAAGGCGGCGCCTTTCTCCGTTTCAATAGCCCTAGGCCACACGTCTACTAAATGTAGCGAAAGTTACAGAAGGGGGCTAGTCCTCTGGTAACTCGTGTGATTAACTTTCCCTTCTCCATTCT
The DNA here is from genome assembly GCA_037951105.1 of Echinarachnius parma. Lineage (NCBI taxonomy): Eukaryota > Metazoa > Echinodermata > Echinoidea > Clypeasteroida > Echinarachniidae > Echinarachnius > Echinarachnius parma. Next base: position 134,800 of record JBAMJV010003201.1, read on the forward strand.
ATAAATGCTGAGTGTCTGGCTAGAAGGCAGAAGGTACCATTTAAAAAAAAAGTCTTTGGTATGACCCGGTCTGGGTTCGAACCCGGGACCTCCCGTGCATGAGGCGGACACTCTAACCGCTAAGCCACCATTTATAGATAGTAGAGCACTATAATTCACTATAAAGCACTATGATGTACTTGACAATTACATCACATTTTATTCAGCCAGTGCTGTGATATCCCCTTCTACTTATACCTGTAAGCCTGTGATTTATGGAAAGTAGAGCAATACAATGCAGCATAACTGATAATAATCCTCCATTTTAAAAACTTTATGTAGTTGAATTACTTAATCTAGTGGTTTAAATTAAAAACATGTTTTTCACATTCTTATAACGTCCTGCAGCATTTGAAAAAATAAGACCGTCTCTTGACTTTCTTTATAGTTGAGCATTTTCAGCACATTTCTTAAACTTTATTTACCTCTGTCAACACAGATCACTGGAGATAATCCCAACCATGAAGGCGTTTGACGTATTTGGCGTGATCCAGCCCCGTCAGCTGGAGCGACTCAAGGCTCAGATGACCAAGATATCCATCAACTCATTCCCCTTCTCCTCCATTGCAAGACCAACGTGCTCCGCCAAGCTGCCAAGACATATCTGGGGAGAATTCTGCGACACCTAGACCATATATATGGTCCAGACTACTAGTAGATCCAAGACTTTATATGCCTAGAGTTAAATATGTAGATCAGTGATATGGTCTAAGTTATTCTCAAGTTTATATGTTGTCCAATAATTCCCATAATTTGATGTGAGGTCTTAGACTCATTCATGTTCTCTTCCCAATGCAAGACCCAAGTGCTCTGCCAAGCTATCAAAACACATGTGGGGAGAATACTGCGACATCTAGACCATTGACATAGTCCAGACTGGTTTGGGCTTATGTCTAGTCCAGTGATTTACTCCAAATAATTCTCTAAACTGGATGTGGGGTCTTGGACTGATTCCCATTCTCCTCGATTCTCCAAGACCAGCATGCTCCGCCAAGCTGCCAAGATGCTTCTAGGGAGAGAAGTCTCATTTCTAAACCTGGTTCCAGGACTTGATATGATGCCTCAGTCTTGATTTATGATGTAGTCCAAACCAGTCTGGAAACTTGATGACAGGTCTAAGACTTATTCCCTACTCCTATATTACAAGACTGTTTATTGTCAGACTTGTTCCAAGAACTAATGTGATGCCTTAGTCTTGATATCTAGATCAGAGAAACTTGATGTGAGGTCCAAGACCAACATGGTCCTCCACTATTAAAAGCCCATATTAAGACTTGATTATATGCCTCATTCTTGATATCTAGATCAATGATGTCGTTCAAACAATTCTTGAAACTTGATGTGTGGTTATGGGTCAATCTTGATCTTAGTATTCATTGTTTACTTGTTCCAATTTGTGTTTGCTTATGGTTGTTCATATTTGCTTTTTTATTTCTTGGAATGAGTTTTGTAATCAATGCTGGCTGCTTATGTAGAAGCAGTTATATATGTATTGAATCAAAACTATATTTTGTTTTGTGTTATCATTGGTGATAGAAGAGTTTTGTTTTGATTGTTTAAATAAATGTTTACACATTATTTTGTATCGATAAGATTATGTTAACAATTTTAACCAGATATATATATATGATTTCATTTTTATAATGCACTTTGCTTTTTTCAATCATGCTACAATCTGTTAAAGGCAAAACTAAATGCTTGTTTTTTTAAAATCTTTACTGTTCAAAGATCTATTTAACTTGCAAGATTATAAACGTTTCACTGTTGTGTACATTTTGGTTTTACCCACTCTCATGAGCTTTGACTATAAAACACAAATATTTTGTTCTTTTCTGAAACATTTTGTTACTTATTTGTCATGATGTATCTCAATTATGCAATGTTATGATTTTTCATGAGACAGAGAATACTTAGTAACCATAAATTTGAAAAAATATATTGAACAAAGTTTTTTTTATTATGGTATTGATTTTTAGAAATAACGTGCAATGAATGTCACCCAAACAGAGACATGTATGCATAACACATATTAATTCATTGTTGTGTTTTTACTACTTAATTAAGGCAAAAAATGGAAATGTTATCATAAAGATAGCACATTTACTTCTCTTGCATTCTCCCTCTCAGATAGATGATGGAATATTGAATGTACTGTCTAACCTGTCTATAAAGACCACCGAAGGGACACAGAAAAGGTGGTCTTTATATAAAGGCTGTCACTAAGGCAGATTTGACTGTACATGTACATGCTCCTTTTTAAAACTCTTCAACCATGTACACAAACATATTTTAATCTGTCCTTGTGTGTTGATGAAAATGTGTACGATTTTTAAAAGCTTTTTAAAATGGTAGTAAAAGTGTGGTTTGTTTTATTGTTGTGTTTTTATAACAAAATGTAGACTTGTATGTATGGTTTAAAGGGTACCATCACCCAAAAATAATATTCTTATAAATGAAAGGTAACATCTTTAGTAGTCCATTCCACCAACAAGTTCAGAAAATTATGTTTCCAGAAAAAATTATATAATTGGAAAATGCATCACCATTCCAAAGCATGCGTTCATGGGTCTGCATATGAAGAATACCTTTGTCCAGGGCGAACGAATCGTCCGGGATTCTATTGTCTCCAAATGTACGCGTGAATAGAATTGGTGCACTCTCAGACATTCGGCGCATACGGAACCATCAGATAATGATGGTTCCGTAAGTGAGGGTAATTAATTGTATTGTTTATGAATTACACAACCCTTTGCAAAGTGTTGAGCATCTATTTAATATCACACAACGGTACCAAAACTTGTAGTTACTTTTTTTCTTCTTTGTCTGGTGGTCCCCTTTAATATCCAATTAATCCCTTTGCCTGTGGGAACTTGGTTGTCTGTGTAGAAAGTCTTTGAAGATTTCAGAATCTTGAAGGGAATAGGTTAATAAAAGAACTATCAAATAATATGACTTGGGATTTGGAGAGGCAAGCAATTAGTTTTGCAGCTTGGAAGGTTTCCTTTAACAATTCAATATCGTTAATCAGTATGCATGTGAGACTTTGACTGTTTACTTAATAATGAAGTACATTCATATTTGATAACCAGATCAAGTATTGTTGAGGTTTCGATACTTTTATTAATTCTATGCATGAATGAACTTTGATCATTTAAATTCAAACTGAGCATGTGCTATAAATAAATCACATACTATGCAATAATGTAAATGATTCAGTACTTGTAATACATGTTAATATGCTCATGTATGTATGCACGTACGTTGTTACTCAGAAAAGCAATAAACAAACATTTTATTTTGTTTTTGTATTTGAAGTCCAGTGTCCACGAGTAATCTTGTATGCGTATTAATTAATAAGTTGCAATTAATTGCAAGTCTGATCATTTGTCTAAATGCACAAATCTAATAGGTTCAAATGTTCATATTTTCTGACTTGTAACTTTACACTCCATTGCAAGTTTTTCTGCAACCGGGCCCTGTTGATTATGTAAAGATAGGGCATTCACTTTTTACTAGGCTTCAGTTCATGGGCGTCAGTTCATGGGCGTCGATACTTACGTAATACCTATTCATCAGGGGGGGATGAATGAATAGATCATTCCCCCCCCCCTGATGAATGGGTATCAATGACAGATCGACGCCCATGCTTAAACTCAAAATTGTCATATATCTATTATATCCAAGCCAATGCTCCGATCAACTTTGATCTGATTTAGGGCCAGCAAAATAGGATATCTCTCCATAATATCATATCTCTGCCCAACTAGGCCACTATAAACAAGTGCAAATGTTTAGCATCTAGAATTGGGCCAGTGCTAATTTCAAGCCACCCTACCAAATCATAGCCTAGTATTAAGTAATTACGTGTCCCAATGTTTTAATTTGTTAGCCCTTAAAATTGTCTAGATGTTGTGTCTGCACACAAACATACACATGTTCAAACCTCATTCCTCATATCTGCAAACTAAGGCATAGTCCGTTTACAATGTTAAAGGGTTAGTTCAGTTTTGTACATCACAATTTTTTTGTGAGGTAATGACAAACTGAGTTTTTGAGAGAACATGCAATTTTAATGGCAGAATAAACTTTATTTGGTCAAAATCGGTCCAGAAACGGCTGAAATATCAATAAATATATCTGATCTTATTATTTGGGGCCCAAATAATTAGATGACTTTTTCAAAAAATGAAAAAAAATGCATACACTTTTTCAAAAAATTTCAAGTGTTTTTTAAATAGTTGTCGATGATCTCTCTATTTAATCATGATTTCAATAAAACATCACATGCATAATTTTGTAAAAAAATGGTTAAAACCAATGCCTTTTTAGAGAGCGCCCTCTTGTGTTTTAATGGGTCTTTTTGAATGATAATGGGTTTTTACTTAGTCGTTTGTAATTTTGTATACCTTTCAAGCATGGTGGAGTTATAACTATTAGTTTATAATGTTACTGTCCAGGTATGGTTACTAAAGTTCAGCCTTACCAAAACTGTACTACCCCTTTAAACAAATAATGGTACACATGGACCAATCATCAAGTTTATCTCTTTTTTAATATATTCATGTGAACATAATACGAAAATAGCTAATGATAAATCATATCAAGAAGCAAAAAAACAACAACAATAAGTCAAACCTGTCTATAGAGGCCAGGCAACAGACAGAAAGGTGACCACTTTACAGGTAGGTGGCCTCTATAGACAGGTTTATACAGTGGAACCTTATTAACAAGAGAATAAAGTTATCTTGTTACATAAGGGTCAAAAAAAGAAAAATATAAAGAGCTTAGACCAGCAAATTATCTAGGGTTTTGTTATACATGCATCACAAGCTGGCCCCATATTCATGAAACCCTGCTAGCTTAGTTCCTTGCTAAATTGTAAAGCGCTTAGAGATGATTATCAATCGTGATAGGCGCTATATAAATAGTGGATATTATTAAGTGTATTTTAGATGTGCAGTTTATTGAGCAACAAACAGTTTTCCTAGTCCCCAACTAGAGTTATTTGGTTAAGCATTATGTATGCCCTAAGTTAACTTAGTTAACTCTTGTGATTAATTCTTAGTCACGTCATCCAAAACGGACTTAGCAAGTAACTTAGCTAGCAGGATTCATGAATATGGGCCCAGATACTAGGAGGTTCCACTGTACATAAATTATGGGTGCATACAGGCGATGGGATCAGCAGTTAAAACAGACTAACATAACCGATTGTATGAACGCTCACAATGTACTACATAACATAATACTTTCACTGTGTGTCAACAAGTTTTGTATATATAGCACGACAAGAGAAAAAAAAGAAGAACAAATTTCAGTTAGACTAGAAAGTTACTTGCAGAGATGCCAACTTATACATTCTGCTTCCAGGGAGGCTTCTATCAATTGCATATAGCATCATGGGAATAATCAGGAAGACATAACATTTGTGTGGTGAGACTTATTAAAACAAAATCATGGAGCCTTCCAGATAATCAGGGAGGGTTGGCATCTCTGTACTTGGTATCATTGTTGGAGGGAAAATTACAAAAAATGCCCAATTCACAAATTTGTTTGTCATGAAATAATTTGCAAGCAATGACAACTATATATTCCACCCATCCAGCTGAAGAAATTATTTTGCACATGACAAAACATTACCAACTGTGCCTTTAATGGTTAGCAAACTGCATAATTATAATGGTCAAAAGTGCAAGTCCATGTTTGTACACAAAACAATTGCTGATGTAGTTGGAAGCATATTTCAATTTATTGCTGCTATATCCAGACTCTCTTTCCAGTAATACTCCTGGATCACACAGGTGTAAATTTGATTTACAAGTGATGATTTTGAAAATGCGTTTCCTAAGTTCTTCTTAAGTTCTTCAGCTATTTTGATTAGCTGTTTCTACAAATATTGGGCTCCTAGTCCTATCTGAAGATTTATGCCATTTCCTGTAATCATTTGTTTGGGGTGGTGTTGCTTTAAAATAAACCTTGATCTTTGAGTGTCTTGTAACTATTCAAGAATGTTTCTCCAGTGATTCGACACTCTATGCATTTCATCCATAGCTCTGGGGATTGCCCAACTCATATTTATTGGGGTAAAAGTAACTACAAGCTCCTGATGTGAAAACTGACAGATACAAATGTCGAAGGGTGCTGATTCTGTCAAGTCCAGTGACCATTTAACCTGTTACTTACAGGAACCAGGTGGGCTATGTACAAAGTCTATGGGGATTTCAGAATCTCAAAGTGAACGGGTCAAACATCCTTATCCTGTAATACTCGAGGGTTAAATGTTCCTTTAACCATGAAACTTGGGCTTGTATTTTAAGTTGTATGTGGACATTTCTGTAACGAATGCAAAATATGTCCCCATTATTCAGAATCTGTCCCCAATACAAAGATACTATATCCATGGTGTTTTTGATGACCAGTGCTCAACCTCCAGTCACTATATGAAAATGCTCTTCCTGTACTACTTGAGGGTAAAATGTTCCTTGGACCATTTCAAGATCATAGATGTGGTAATGATTGGGCTTGCATTTGAACATTTCTCAAATGTTCAGGTTCCCAATATATTTGAAGATTTTAATCCACAGATGGTGTTTTTTAGAGCCAGCGTTCAAGTCCAGTCACTATTTGAAGATGCTTAATCTGTAATACTTGATGGTAAAATGTTTCAGTTACCATTTCAAGATGATCACGTCGTAATACTTGGGCTTGTATATGAATATTTCTTTAATAAATGCAAACAACGTTCAGGTCCCCATAGTTGAGGATACTATCCATAGTGTATAACCACAACATAATACTTGGGCTTTTATTTGATTTCTCAAATCAAATGTTCAGGTTCCCAGTTATATTTGAAGATTTTAATCCATGGTGTTTTTCAGAGCCAGCGTTCAAGTCCAGTCACTATTTGAAGATGCTAAAATCTTTAATACTTGATGGTAAAATATTCCTTTGACCATTTCAAGATCATAACATAATACTTCGACAATAATATTTGAAAATGTCTCAAATGTTCAGGTTCCCAGTATATTTGAAGATTTTAATCCATGGTGTTTTTCAGAGCCAGCGTTCAAGTCCAGTCGGATCCTATTTGAAGATACTCGTCCTATAATACTTGAGCTCTTCTATACTCTCCGTGATGTCCTCCATAGCTCTGTGCGATCCCTTCTTGAGAGATCCCAGCTTGTATTCCTTGGGGTACCATCTCCTGCAGGACAGAAACAATCACAAAAAGTACAATGAAAGGTGAAAATAAAAATGAGAGGAGAAAGAAGAAAGATTACTATAGAAGTTTGAGCTCTTCTATCTAGACTATACTCTACTTGATGTCTTTCCATAGCTCTGTGTGATGCCTTCTTGAGGTAGCCTACCTCATATTCTTAAAGGCTACCATCTCATGCAGGAAAAAATATGAGAAGGGATGCATTTATAATGGATTCTTTTTCGTTATGACAACATCTGAACAACTTTTAGAGCTCTTCTATGTACCTTCCCTGATGTTATCCATTGCTCTGCTGGATGCCGTTATAAAGGTGTAAACAAATGCGTGGGAGATTAAGTTCAGAATTAATTTTTTTCAATCATGATATTAGTAAAGAATGTTGAACTCTTCTATGTACTCTTCTATGTATTCTAGAGGAAGCCCAGCAACAAAATTGAGGCAGGTGAACATTTTGTTTTGTTTTGAGGAAGGTGAAAACAAAATTGTAAAGAGAAAGCTAGTTGATATTTTGTCCTTTTATTTCAGAATGTTCACAATCGAATCCGTCTGTGGTCAGCAAACCTGCTCATAGTGGCCACAAAAAGAGATCCCCTGCATATATATATATGTTGCAGAACTTGTTTATAGAAGGTCACCTTTCTACATTGACCACATTTCTTGTTTCACTTATAAGGTGGTCACTATTACAAAGGTATGACTATACCTGTAAACCTACTGATCGTTAATTGATGTCTATGCGGAAGGGAAAATAGTACACAGAGATGGCTTAGAAGCCCACTCTGGGTTTTATAATCTACATATTAGAACTTCCTAGTTCTCTCTTACCTGCACAGCTCTTTGATGGTGCTGACGTCCACAATCCTGTAGTGCAGATGGTCCATGAACTGCGGCATGTACTTGACGAGGAACTCCTTGTCGGCGTGCACGCTGTTGCCGGCAAGCGGACACATCTTCGGGTACGTGTGCTCCCTGACGAACGCTAGCATCTCATACTCTGCCTGCTGGAGCGTGACCTTGCTGGCGTGCACGGCGTCTGTGAGTCCTGATTTGCCATGGTGTTCAACGCACCACTCATTCATGCCAGCCATTATCTCTTTAGACTGGTGGATGATCAGGTTTGGGCCCTGTTGGTGGGATTAGATTGAATTGACAAAATCGTTGCAAGAGAGTTATCTAGCTGCTGCGCACTGGCCTTGGAGAGTCCTGATATGCCGTGGTGTTCCAGTGTTCCACGCACCACTCATTCATGCCGGCCATTCAGACTGATGGATGATTAGCTTTGGGCCCTGTTGGTGGGATATAAATATTGCATTGACAAGATTATTGCTAGACTAAGTGTGATCTAGCTGCTGTGCACTGGCCTCAGACACGGCACGGAGAGTCCCGATGTGCTGCGGTGTTTCACGCACCACTCGTTCATGCCGGCCATTATCTCTTCAGACTGGTGGATGATCAGGTTTGGGCCCTGTTTGGGGGACAAGCTTGAATTGACAAAATGTGATGGAACCATGGATGACTGACTGACTGAGAAGTGTGTTTACAAATACAAGACTGAATTGTTGTATGGACACATTCATTATTCAGTTATCATGGTTGTTTTCAATCTGTGTGTGTACTGTGCCGACAACTTGGCATTGTCCCCATTGATGAACTGATCAACAAATTCAAACCCTGCAGACGGCATCAAAATATGAACACATTTTTACAAGAATTTGTTTAATTTTAAACGTTCGAGCAAATTAAATTTGAGTTTATTCATGTTATTCTTTATTTCATTCTGAACAGTTTTATTTGATTTTGAAATAATTCTGAGATTTGTGTATTAATATGGTAATTTGCCAAAGGTAAATTTACATATTTTCTTACCTCAGCAACAACTTTGAGATCTTGATCAGTTATCAAACACGCCATTTCCAGGATATGGCAAGTGTTGACATCCAGGCCAGTCATCTCCAAATCAACCCACACAAGGCGAGTTTTCATCTCCTCAAGTTTCTTCCTTCTTTCGCCGTTTCCATGATAATTGCTCATTTTGACAATCCTGATGCTGCTAGTATTCAGCACCGAGTACGAGAATTTAGTGAGACGTTGCAAGTTTCTAAGAAACATTGAAAAGTGGTGATAAATTCAGACCGGCTTCTCAGCTCTAAATCAGCGGAAGCTCAAGGAAACTCCACGCCGAAGTTTCGGCTGGATTTCAGACTGTGTGTGTTGTTGTCGCTGCTGCTCTGACTACATGTATGAACAGCGTGCATATCGGAGCGCGCTCATATGCATCGTCGATAGTTTTGCAGACGAATTTTAGTTAACATAAAATCTGACGGAGATGGCGCTATTCGCAAAAATTACGTGATGATTTTTAATAGTGCTGATAATCTCACCATCAACAATATCATCATCATCAGCAGCAGCATCATGATCATCATCATCATGATCATCATCATGATCATGATGAGCATCATCATCATCATCATCATTATCATCATTCATTCATTCATTCATCATCATCATCATCATCATCATCATCGTCATCGTCATCATCGTCATCATCGTCATCGTGATCATCGTCATTATCGTGATCATCATCTTCATCATCATCGTGAACATCGTCATCATCGTCATCGTCATTATCGTCATCATCGTCATCATCATAGTGATCATCATCATCGTGAACATCGTCATCATCATCATCATCATCATCATCATCATCATCGTCATCATCGTGTTCATCATCATCACCATCATCACCATCATCATAATCACCATCACCATCATAAGCGCCTAGTTGTACAGTACAATTATTTAATAAATATTATTATATTGGTATTGCTGGGCATGTAAGAAACATTTTATATCTTGTATGTTTTTGTTAAATATAATTCAACTGGATATAGCAAAACCCTGCACTTGCCTGTAATTCATTATGACGAAGTGGGCATTTTAAGTTCACTGACTTAAATGTTCGTAAAATTGAAACAATTATTCAACATTAAAAAAAAAAAAAGTTTGAAGTTTGAAGTTTATTAACAATGTACATCATAAAAACAAAGTATTCAAGACAAATCATTAAAATACAAACTGTACATGATTTACAAAACAATGAATTACTGCAATAGATTAGTAATTAACTTAATTAATGCTTAAATAACACACATTTATACAAAAGTTAAAGTTGTTGCTAAAAGAAAACCAAAAGTTAGCACAAGTGCTAGTCGAGATCGGTTCTCTCTTTTCACTATATCGATAGTGTATCTCTTCATTACTAAATAAGCATTATTCTAGTTCTTAGAAATAAAAAAAAAAGCATCCAATGAAAGCTTGTGATGAGGAGTGATGGAATGAAAACCTACATGTTGATTTTTTCCGACATGACCAACAAGTGCAGGGTTTTGCTATATCCGGTCAGATATTATGGGAGGATGGCACCTGCCCCCATAAGCGCTACATTAGCTCTGATATCACATACATACACATTATCATCACTAGTATCGCAAAATTAATACAATGGATACATTCAATGTTGTCGCCACCATTTGTCAAGAATAGATTTGAAAATTAGTAAATCAACTTATTAAAGTTCATGAAACTTGCTTGGACACATAATAATTGGCTCTCGACGATAGTCTATCAGAAGTAATAAAACAATGTTCTCCACTCACTAAGACACTTTTTATTTTGACCCCCCCCCCCCCCCCCCCCCTCTCGCAATCCTCTTTGACGAATATTGCCATTTTATACAGAAACATAATCTAAAATTATACTCAATAGCGTTTTTACGTTATTGAGTATAATTTAAATATATTTTTCTGTATACAAAGGCAATATAAAATTAAAACATCAATGTATTTGACTAGATTTTCCGGATCATTTTCACTAGAAATAGTGCAGGTGCCCGGCTGAATAGGTTTCTGGTCATTTTGACTAGTTATTTTTTAGAGTGTAGTCAATGGGAATTTCACCATGGGATAATAGACCTCAACCCCGCGCCGGCAGCAAAAATGTGCTCGTATGGCCATGATGGTGATAAATCAGGGGATAGGCTAGAAGTCTGAACAATCAGCCCGGGTCTGACGGTTGTTCCATCCACTGACCGTCTCCATATACAGATGTCAGTGGCGTAGCTAATGGGGGGGGGGGGGGGGGGGGGGGGGGAGGGAGGGGGTGGCACTCAGAAGCTTTTTTTGAGTCACGAGAGGGCTGAGGTTTTCGACAAGCAAAAGAAAAAAAGGTCTACACCAGCTGAAGGTCACTGAAAATGATTACATTTACAAAAAATGACATGATTTTGCACGTGTTTATAGCCAAAATATGATTATATTTACGGTTAAAATTACATGATTTGGGCTGATTCACTCTGTCAATTCAGATATGGGAGTCAATTTGTTGTTCTCTAGCAAGTAGTAAACCAACTAAGACTTTAGGGATAACGTAAATTTACAGCCACATTTACTAAAAAATAACTTTCTTTAGGAAAAGGGGCATTATGGTTTTGTGGGTTCAATTACCACAATACGACCACTTTATAAAATTATCTATGTGATAATAATTCCGTGCCCCACTTCCACTCAACTCAATTTCAAAACAAGACCGTACATGTACTTTATTCAGTAAACTGTAAACAAAAGTGCGGTGACCGACAAAGCCGGCGATTCCATCAAAACATTCCCGTAGTCTGTATTTTCAGTCTCTGATTCTATATTGCGACATCAGTGAAACATATTTTATCAGTAAATAAAGATGAATTTAGTTAAATATATTACATTTACTGGTAAAACCCTCTTATATGAAATTGTTTATCTGTATTTTATATGAAAATGGTTGATTAAAAGATTGTTTGCCATGTAATTGTAGAAAAGGGTTTGAATAAGACGTCTGTCTCATTCGTTAGTTTGGTTTTATTCAAAACAAGCCGCTAGGTGGCGCTAACACTGCTTATATTCACAGAAATACAATATGACTTATATTTGTATTTGCATCGCGATCTTGTCGGATTTCTGTGGGTAAGTTTCCATAAAAAGGCGATTTTTAACGATTTTAACGACATAATTGATTTATTGATGACATGTTGGCATTCTATAACATCTTAAGGTTAATTTAATTTTGTTATAATGTGATGAACTTGCCTAATTTGGTTCAATTAAGTGTACGCTTTTTGCGTCAGGATGTCAAAATGCAAATGGGTTGAAATTTTAATGTTATGTTTTTGTAGATTGTGTTGTGTGTGAGCTTAGTTATGGTTTTGCAATTGCAATTGCAACTGTGTGTCTTGTAATGAATTATGAGAGAAGGGATGTTGTAACTTATTTGCAAAAAATGACGAAGTGTTGATAAAATGTGTATTTATGTGATCTGAAATGTCCACTGAGACTGAGTGATCTCCGAAAACTTATTTCCCACCCTCTTTTTCGCAAAAAGCTGCAGCATTTTTCCAACCGTTTTGCCAGTTGGCCCGCGCTGCTGGCCACTAAAAGTAAAAATTATCCTTGGCCCTCGGGCCTCGCTTGGGCCATCAAATTTCATTGATGCTAAATTCCACTAGCCCTAAGTAATGGGCAGCAAAATATTGCAGAATTTGTTGTAGTTGTCTTTGTTCTGGGCCACCAGATTTAGCCGGCCACTGGAATTTGGCAAATCTTGTTTTTATTTGCCCGACTGGACTCACTGCAAAAGATGATTTCTAGTAATATATTTGATTACAACAATATTATGCACTACAATTCTGTGCAATGTATGCAGTCATGTTGTTCATGTTGTCATTTGATTTTGATGTATTGTTTAACTTTCCATCAAAATAAATACTGTGGCCATCATGCCACATGAGTCATTATTGTTCTCAATCATTGACAATATGTATTTTTGTTCTGAAACAAAATCTGACCTCTTCAATTTAATCAAAAGATAATTATTAGAAAACAGTAGATTTAATACTAAACTAACAAGTAGCAACATAAAAGGCCATGGATATTTGTGTTTGTATGCAGTGAAAACATACACAGGGGCTTAGGGCGATTGAGATTGAGCCCCCGAAATGCCCAAAAGAGCCCCCGTAAAAATTGCACAGAGTTCAATTGATACAAAACAAATTTTAGAGTTCTATTTTCATGTGGACGAGCTTGAAAAGTAGCCCCGAAATATAAATTTTAATTTCCTCGGCTGTATACATTACATGTACAATTGTACATATTACCTGGATTATTCTGAATTACAGAATTGTCTGAAATTAATGATTTGAATTTGACGTTAGTGGCATTTGTGACACATTTATTCAATGACACATGTATGTAACTGTGTTTGACAGGTTTCTAAAATTTGTTCCAATTGTCATTTGCCATGTGCATTTATCCAGTTGGACAGTATTGTCTATTATCTGCATATACATGTCTTTAGGAGCTCAGCAGAATCAGCATCCTACATAATCAATAAAGACATGTTGTTCCTGTCTTTATTTACTCTTCCTTTTCCTATTAAATGCAATTATTTCACTTCCTGCCTTTTGCACTGGTTATATAATGATGAGTGATGGCCCTTCCTCATATTGGTATTTGAGTAGGGCCCGTTGCATAAATTCCAAATGTAATGGATTGTAAAGTTGCAATTATCCCCTTGCCTACGGGAACCAGGTAGGGAATGTACATGTACAAAGTCTATGGGGATGTCAGAATCTCAAAGGGAACAAGACACAAATTAAGTGTAAGTCAGATCATGTGACTAAATGCGCAAATCTGCTTGATTAAAAAGGGTAAATGTTCTGACTTGCAATTAATTACAACTTACAATCGATTGTATCTCTGCAACAGGCCCTGAGCATACAACTCACTTTTAAATGTATCATGGTTGTACTTAGAATTGACTAAAGTATAAGAATTATGTTTTGATTAAGTTACATACATTTGTAGTTTTGATTTAATATTTTATTAGAATGTACGTAGATTTGTTTATGGTCCGCTTATCACCTGAAAAGAAATTACTTAATTTTGCAATGTCTGCTCACTAAGGAAATCTCTCAATGGTATTAAAATAAATGAATGTTCATATCACAGCTGCTAAAATGTTGTAAGAAATGTTAAGAAAGCTAATGTACTTGGCTAGTCTACTGTACACTAAATGACTAAGTTATAACTTTAGAAGCACACGACCACATGTGATGTTTTTTGCAAGTCAAATTCAAATGTTTGATTGTATGTCTGCATGAAATCAGCCAACCCACAATTAACACAATGTACCTTTATCTTTCTTAAATGATGATATACTCCCAGTTGGTAGAGTTGTAAGCTGGTTGGATGGTAACAAAAAAATGAGCAGTATGCAATGAAAATTACCCTTAAAAACCTTGTGGTTCTCTCATACCTTGTTGTATTCATATTATAGAAGCATGGAACAGCCAAACTTTGACCAAAATGTCCATATAATGCCACCATAAAAATTTGTCATTATGACAAATTTGTCATATAATGACAAAATATTTCTTTGTGAAACACCCTCCTGCCAATCAACATGCAGCATTGTAGCTGTTGCCATGGTAGTAACGATAATTGGACACTTATAACAATGGGAAAAGTTTTAAGAAACGGGGCCCAGATCACAAAACAACACATTATACCTACCATTCATCACTTTTTGCACATGTATGTCAACAAAGTTACTAGATCCCTTTAATAGAGGCGTAACACATGATCTTTTCTTGTACATTTCAAATAATACAGGTCGAATTCATTTAATTAGCAAGCATGGAACCTGAATTTGAGCGGCGATTGCTTCGGCAGCAGAATGGACATTCTCCACTTGGATCTCCAACTACCCTGGTAAGAATCCTAAGCCTTCTTAGTCCTAACAAATTAATGGCCCTTTAATTTCTGCTATACATAGTAAAGTAGTTAATTATTAAAGGGACTTAGTAACATTGTCCAAATCATCAAAAATTACTTGGAACTCTAGTGGTTCTCTCATACCTTATCATATTTATATTAACAATAAAAGCATGGGACATGTTTTGGTTGTTAAAATTTCCATTTCGTTCAAAAGATATTTACGATTGAAGTGTTCAGGGATGATTTCATGCCGTGTACAAAGTGAGTACAATGAGTTAGTGAATATCACTTTGCATTTTTTTTGCTCATATCTCAGCCAAAAAACATCCAATATCAGATCACTACAATACACATTTTATTAATCACTCATCACTTTTTGCACTTGCCAACAAAGTTACTAGATCCCTTATTTATAATTGATGTGACTAGATGTTATACAAGTACAGTACATGTAACTGTAAACTTGACATGAAAGACTAAATATGAATAATAAAATTTAACCCACAATGCACTCAATGTTCTGTGCTTACTCCCCCAAGGAACCATGCATGCTTTTGTGTGTAAACAGAAAATTGCTGCCATTGATTGAAGTATGTGTATTGTTAGGATGTTATCACCACCATCATCTTCTAAGTCATGGTTTTACATTCTTGCATCTTCACTACCAGCCCATCTCGCCTGGCAAAGCAGCATCGCCGTCCAAGGACCGCTACAGCGATCGGTTCATCCCCAGTCGGGCAGGCACCAATTGGCAAGTGGGGTTCGGCTCTATCCAACAGGAAACAGACGACTCGCAACCAGCCGGTAGACGGGGGAAGGAAACTGGTGACTCCAGTAAAGGTAAGCAGCATATTTTGGACACATACATGTACTGTACTATGACATAATTATTTAAAGAATAACTGTTTTCACCTATGCCTCTGTAACAAATTCTATTTGTATGTGCAAACAAATTTGTGTTTCTGTTGACAATTGTATAATGGTTATGTCAAAGTGACAGAAAAGCAGCTTGCATTCCACTTCTTGCCCAAGAACAAGATGCTACTTGGTGAAAACAGCAACATTTGTTAGGACGTGCAATTTTTGTAATTGTTTTTACTTTCTTTGATTCTGAAACATAGCACTGTGATGAATTATACACGACCTGATTAAAAATAACAACAAATATTAAAAAATTAAAAAAAACTATGAAAATATGCAAAGAAAATAGGGTTTCCCAAGATTTTGAACCCGAGACCTCCAAAATATGACTGGTCAGTTTGCCTATTGAATTGAGAGTTGAAATAAAACTAATACTATGTATCATATTGTTCTCCTATTTAGACATGCTTGCATACCACTGCCTGCTCAAGAACGAGCTGCTGGGAAAACTAATACTATGTATCATATTGTTCTCCTATTTAGACATGCTTGCATACCACTGCCTGCTCAAGAACGAGCTGCTGGGAGCAAACATCGACAAGATCAAGGACCCGCAGTGCGAGGACAGGCGGATGGTCAGCCCACAGAAGGTCAAGAGAAACCTCTTCCAGTACAATGTCCAAGCAAAGAGACCAAGTCTGGCCCAGGGGGAGGATTCACCCCCCTACTCCCTCTCTCCAATTGGAAACAAAAGGTAAAAACATATATCCCCCACTTCTAATTGGAATTAAAATTTGAATTTCTTGAATCCACAAGAATTATTTATAATGGTTAAGAGGGTCTTTGTCCAGTACAACGTCCAAGCAAAGAGACCAAGTCTGGCCCAGGGGGAGGATTCGCCCCTTAATCCCTTTCTCCCATCGGAAACAAAAGGTAAAAACATATATCCCCCACTTCTAATTGGAATTAAAATTTGAATTTCTTGAATCCACAAGAATTATTTATAATGGTTAAGAGGGTCTTTGTCCAGTACATTGTCCAAGCCAAAAGACCAACTCTGTTCCAGGGGGAAGATTCGCCCCCTTACTCCCTCTCTCCCATTGGAAACAAAAGGTAAACATACCCGCCATTTTGGTAAATGGAATAAAACAAATTAAATTACTGAAATATAAAGTTGACAGTTTCCCTGGTAAGAGTCCAAGAGACATTGCTACCCTACTCCCTCACACAGAGGACTTTTACATGTAGCTGGTAGATTGTTATTTTCAAGTCAACATCCTGTTTGATATTACACCAGGGAATAATTTTCCTCCTCAAATTTGATTAGCAAATTCAGCCGATGGATTAATATTTCGAATGGAATTCTGTACACTTCTATGGAAGAAAACTGCTACACAAAAGATATTTTGTATAGCAGTCATGCAAAAATGCATAGCAAATTGCGATGCGATACCAGGAAAATTATTCCCTGTTACACATTGATGTTAGTATTCTGCTAAACTTAGAGTAACTGTTACTTTCATTTCTGTCAACTTTCTTGTCTCCAGTCAAAAGCTGCTGAGATCACCAAGGAACCAATGCGCAAGATCTCCAAGATTCCCTTCAAGGTTCTGGATGCCTCTGAACTCCAGGACGACTTTTCCCTGAACCTGGAGGAACTGTTCTCATTAAGATGACTGTTTGATATCATAATACATGTTTGTGTTATGCAAAAGTTAAATTGCTTTACTTTCTGTCATCTCGTTATATTCCTGCAGTCAAAAGCTCCTGAGGTCTCCAAGGAAACCAATGCGCAAGTTCTCCAAGATTCCCTTTAAGGATCTGGATGCCCACAACTTGAGAATGAATTCTATCTGAACCTGGAGGAACTGTTTTTTATTAAGATGACTGTTTGATATCATAATAAATGTTTGTATTTTGCAAGAGTTAATATTGCTTTACTTTCTGCAAGATCTGCAAGATTCCCTTCAAGGTTCTGGATACACCTGAACTTCAGGACGACTTCTTCCTGAGTCTTGTTTTATGTTATGGTATATGTTTGAATTATGCAAAAGTTAATAGTGCTTTACTTTCTGTCATCTCGTTATATTCCTGCAGTCAAAAGCTCCTGAGGTCTCCAAGGAAACCCATGCGTAAGATCTCCAAGATTCCCTTCAAGGTGCTAGACGCCCCTGAACTCCAGGACGACTTCTACCTGAACCTGGTGGACTGGTCTTCTGGAAACATCCTCAGCGTGGGGTTGGGGACCTGCGTCTACCTATGGAGTGCTTGCAATAGTCAGGTAAGAGCAAAACTTCTACTCTAATTTTGTTTCTGCTGGCCCAGTATGTTCTGATTTTAATTGCCCATACAGAAAATTTTCTTGCCAGCATTCTTCAAGATGAGATTTATGTGCATGGAATTATATTTTACTATCATAGTTAAATAGAAATGGCAGTTGCCCGATCAGGCAACCTAACATTCTTCTTATGGCATTTGACTTGCCTCAGGTAGTAGGGCAAGTGCTAGCATTGAGCCCTGGGTAATAGTCATTTTGTACAGCTAGTTTTTACTCTTGAAGATAATGTAATCATTTCAATATTTCTTGTTTGAAGTATGATCTTATTTATTCGCAATAGTATTGAAGACATGTTATCTGTGCATGTACCTGAGCAAGAAGTATGTAGTATTGTGGTATCAATTAGAATAGTGGTAAAAAAATGTTTGAAATCATGTTATAACTTATTCCTTGTTTGCCACTTCTTCTTACAGGTCACACGGTTATGTGATCTCTCTGGAGATGGGGACACCGTCACATCAGTATCATGGAATGAGAGGGTGAGTTTTTGTATACAAAATAACCCTTCTATGATAAATTGCACTCAACCCATTCAGGACTGAACCCCGAAATACTCGGGCCTGGGTCTATGGAGAATACATGTTATAGCAAAATCAAACAGCCCTGAACAGGGTTAATTCAATATCTGTTTAAAATCATTTTCTTCCACTTGTCAATGCTTGCAATCGTGTCTATAACATTTCTTTTTCATTTTAATGAGTAGCTTTGCTAATAGTATTGCATTCTTTCAAGTTATGTATGCGCTGAAGAATAAATCAGTCTTCACTTTAAAGATGTTATTTGCATCCTAATTTGCATCAGGAAAAGTTTGTCATTTGCATCTTGGAAAGATTTCTATTTGAAACGGAAAGTTTGCTCGTAATTAAAACAGGAAATCATTTTCTGAAGTTTTGAATTATGCCAAGAAAATTAAGTGGAAGTCATTCCATTGTAAGTTTACAATCATTTATAAATATCCATCAGGACTCTGAAATGTTTATTTGATTCAAAATTGATATTTTTCAGGGAAACCTTGTAGCAGTTGGAACTCATAAGGGTCTGGTCCAAGTCTGGGACTACGCAGCACAGAAGAAACTACATTCATTGGATGGTCATTCGGCCAGAGTTGGTGAGTGACCACTCTTCAATCTTTTTGCTGTAGAATATATTTGGATATTTTCTAGCCAAATATGTATTATATACATATTTCACTTGTCAAGACTATTTTCTTTTTGTAGAACTTGCATAGTCCATAGTTCCCAACCTGAGAATATTAGTTATAATAATAACAATAATAAGTTTTGTGTACCGAGGTTAGCCTCTTCAGTGCTTTGCAATGTTCTCCCAGAAGGACCTGCATCTATCTCCACTCCCTGGGGAACATTGCAGCCACTGCTCCTTTAGAAGTGCACACATGCTTTATCAATCCTACCGATTACTCATTAATACACCTGTATGGAGAGCAGCAATGTGGATTAATTGCCTTGCTGAAGGGCAAAATACGTCCGGTAAAGTGTGACTCAAACAAGCGACCTTCATATTGAAAGATGAGAGCCCAGTCCGATATGCCGTGTCGCTTCCACCAAGATCTTTGGGACCAGTTAAGATGAGAGCCCAGTCCGATATGCCGTGTCGCTTCCACCAAGATCTTTGGGGCCAGTTAAGATGAGAGCCCAGTCCGATATGCCGTGTCGCTTCCACCAAGATCTTTGGGGCCAGTTAAGATGAGAGCCCAGCCCGATATGCCGTGTCGCTTCCACCAAGATCTTTGGGACCAGTTTGAATGGGTTAAGTGAAAATAAATCCTGTATTGTTTTAAAAATCTTTTCTATGAATCCTTTTCTCTTCTCTCTTACAGGAGCTCTAGCTTGGAATGCAGACAGCTTGTCATCGGGGAGTAGAGATCGCATGATCCTCCAGCGAGACATCAGAATGCCGGGGGTCATCAGGAGACTGGGCGGTCATCGGCAGGAGGTGTGCGGGCTCAAATGGTCACCCGATCACCAACACTTAGCGTCAGGAGGGAACGACAACAGGGTAAGCTGATTACATTTTGTTTGTTTGTCTGTGTGCTGTTTTGTTGTTGTTATACTTTGGGATTCGATAAGCGATGACTGGGCGGTCATCATCAGGAGGTGTGCGGGCTCAAATGGTCATCCGATCACCAGCACTTAGCATCAGGAGGGAATGACAATAGGGTAAGTACAGGGTTCAAGCTGATACAATTTAGTTGCTTGTGTGTTGAATGTTGTTTCTGCAATGTGAGATGTTATTCAATGACTTAGTGGTCATTGTATGATCCTCCAGCGAGATATCAGAAGTTTGGGGGTCATCGGAAGACTGGGCGGTCATCGGCAAGAGTTGTGTGAGCTCAAATGGTCACCTGATCACCAGCACTAAGCATCGGGAGGGAACGACAACAGACTAAGTTGAGGGCGCTAATAAAATTGTGTGCTTATTGTTGTATTTTGGGATTTTATTAGATGATTTGCTGTCATTGGCAGGAATTGTGTGGCCACAAAATTGCTCTTGTTTGATTTATAAAAGGGAGGATATATTCATAATTCATCCTAAATCAAATTTAAGTGAAACCCAAAGTATGTTCCACACACCAGCACATTTTACTAATAAGTATGAATTAATTTTTATCCTCATTCTTCATTATGCAATATTATTATGATTGATAATTTCTGTTTCCTATTATTATCCTGCAGTTGTTTGTGTGGAACCATTCCTGTACATCTCCAGTGCAACAGTACACAGAACACAGTGCAGCGGTCAAAGCCATAGCGTGGTCACCCCACCAACACGGTCTACTGGCTTCCGGAGGGGGTACGGCCGATAGATGTATCAGGTTCTGGAACACGCTGACCAGTCAGCCGCTCAACTATGTCGACACAGTCTCTCAAGTTTGCAACCTGGCGTGGTCCAAACACGACAACGAACTGGTAAGAATTTTCTTTTCTGTGCAAGTTGTAATGAAGTCTCATCTTTACAAAGCTTGGCGTTTAATTGTTTTTGGCAACTTTGTTGTCAAGTGCAAAAATGTAAGTTGGATGAGTGAAATATAAATCAGTTTATTTATCGATGCTTGCAGAAAGCCAAAGAAAATTTCATTGCAAAATAAATAAGATTTTAAAAGAAAATTAACGGCAAAAATGAATTAAGAAAATTAATATAACCATGGCTTCAAAGAATTGTTACATGTTGTATTACTAAGAAATAAAATCATAGATATTTTGGTATTGTAATAATTTTCCACAATTTTATATAACTTGTCCATTAGATGACTATGTTATTTTCACAACAGTTTTGTCCTCCAAATAATGCTAACCAGTTCATGTACATCTTTAAAGTAAGAATAACCAGACTTATATATTTTCTGCTATTTTTTTATTTGGTCATTTGTACTTTTTGTACGTGTTGTATTACTAAAAAATAAATCATAGATATTTGTATTGTAATAATTTTCCACACTTTCATATAACTGGTCCATTAGATGACTTTATGTATTTTCACAACAGTTTTGTCCTCCAAATAATGCTAACCAGTTCATGTACATCTTTAAAGTAACAATACCAAACTTATTTATTTTCTGCTAGATTTTGTATTAGGTTATATCTTGTAAGTTAACGATCAGTTAATATACTTTGATTAAGTTTGAATCTGTCTCTAAATGAGCTTTGTATTTCTAAACTCTTCTTCCATACAGGTTAGCACCCACGGCTACTCACAGAACCAGATCCTGGTCTGGAAGTACCCATCACTCGTACAAGTAGCCAAGCTGACTGGCCACACATACAGAGTCCTCTACCTGGTAAGTTTTATTCAATGTATTTGCAATGTATCTTTTTCCTGATACTGTTTTTTTTACGATTTTTGAGATGCAAGGCATGTGAAATTAATCATTTATGAAAATCTGTGTGTCTTTTACTGTCAAATTCTAGTGGCCCGAAAGCTGGGGTGGTATTCTGTAAGTACATCCTAGAGTTGATCTTAGGAGTTGATCTAAAGATCAACTTTAAGACCTCCCTGAGATCTGCAAAATCAGTATTCTGTAAGTTGATCTTAGGACGATCTTAGCATGAATAATGAAGAATTAATCTGCGCCATGAAGATGTAATCTAACCAATCAGAGATTGCCTCTTATCTTAATTTAACCCTGGGGGCGTGGCTTTGGTTACTCAAGTTTGATTGTTTCTTCGCGCACAACAAACACACGGCTGAGTTTCATTGTACACTAAGTGCGCGTTATCTTGTCTTACGCGCTACTAATTTGGCAAATATTGTTGCGTGTATTATCCAATGGCTAAGACAGGGTAGGGGCTGTCTTATATTTTAGCAGCGTGTGTTGATCCTGAGTGCAGTTACAGAATACGTCTTATCTTGGGACAGGTGATTTACATACATTTGCATACCTATCTTAAGTAAACTAGCAAGTGTACCAGTTTAAGAGCAACTTACAGAATAGCAAAGTTGATTTTAGGATCAACTTCACCTCCTAAGATCCTTACAGAATACCACCCCTGAATCTGGTGGCCCCAAACATGAAACATTAACAATTCTTCCTATTTGGGCCAGTGGAATTAGTACCAATGCAATTTAGTTGCACAAAACTTATTTTTAGTGGCCCAAGTCCAGCGGGCCTCTGCTAATCTTGAGCATTTGATAAGACTCTTTTCTGTTTTTCAGGCTGTTTCACCGGATGGAGAGGCCATTGTCACAGGGGCAGGAGATGAGACGTTACGCTTCTGGAACGTCTTCAGCAAGTCAAGATCAACAAAGGTAACTCACAAATATTGCCTCTCCTTCGTTTGGTTTTCATTTCCTGTTCTTTCATTACCCCCCCCCCCCCCCCTGCACCTACACCAAGCTATCCAATTTCAACAAGGATCAACAAAGGTACAGAAACTATCATAAAATATGCCTTCCTTTCCTTTTGTTTTCATTTCCTGCTCTTTCATACCCGCCACACCCATCCCAAGCTGTCCCATTCCTGCTCTTTCATACCAGCCACCCCCAACCCCAAGCTGTCCAATTTCCTGCTCTTTCATACCCGCCACCCCCACCCCAAGCTGTCCCATTCCTGCTCTTTCATACCCGCCACCCCCACCCCAAGCTGTCCCATTCCTGCTCTTTCATACCCGCCACCCCCATCCCAAGCTGTCCCTTTCCTGCTCTTTCATACCCGCCACCCCCACCCCAAGCTGTCCCATTTCTGCTACTTCATACCCGCCACCCCCACCCCAAGCTGTCCCATTCCTGCTCTTTCATACCCGCCACCCCCACCCCAAGCTGTCCCTTTCCTGCTCTTTCATACCCGCCACCCCCACCCCAAGCTTTCCCATTTCTGCTCTTTCATACCCGCCACCCCCACCCCAAGCTGTCCCATTCCTGCTCTTTCATACCCGCCACCCCCACCCCAAGCTGTCCCATTCCTGCTCTTTCATACCCGCCACCCCCACCCCAAGCTGTCCCATTCCTGCTCTTTCATACCCGCCACCCCCACCCCAAGCTGTCCCATTCCTGCTCTTTCATACCCGCCACCCCCACCCCAAGCTGTCCCATTTCTGCTCTTTCATACCCGCCACCCCCACCCCAAGCTGTCCCATTTCTGCTCTTTCATACCCGCCACCCCCACCTTAAGCTGTCCCATTTCTGCTCTTTCATACCCGCCACCCCCACCCCAAGCTGTCCCATTTCACCTCACTGTTTATTTTTCTTTTTTCCAAAACTTAATTTTCCCTGTGCATGACCTATCGTGTAACCATGATTTTGAATGAGTGAGTCTTTAAGGTACTTATTCTTTTGTTTTTGATAAAAACTCTGCTAGAGGAATATTTCAAGCAAAGTATCACAGTGTTACTAAATATTCACCCTTTATCATTTAAATCCTGAATATATTTATTTAGCTACTGAAGGATTCAAATGCTTGAGGGGTTATTTTATGTTAACCAGGGTAGGAAATATACGGGGGCTGAGGGCGATTTTGCCCCTAATTGTAAATATCCCCCTGAAATCGGGTATTACGTGAAATATTTTGTGATATCCATCAGATTTAAAAAGTAGCCCCCTAAAATTAAAAATTAATTCCTGCATTGATGTTAACATGTGACATTTTGTCAGCAATCACTTCAAATCGCCCTAGAATTGAAAGCTTGGGCCAATCTTGACTTCCCTGGTTCCCAACTAGCAATAATCTTGTGATGACCACACACATACTAAGGTATGAATAATGAGCATTACCTATGCTAGTTATTGACATTCTTGTCATATTTGAAATGTGAATTAAAAATAACTTTATTATCTTGCAAATAAAGATTGGAAAGGACTATAATATGTTTTCTAAAAATGTTAAAACATCATCATGGCTATTAAATAAATAACTCCCCTTTTCTCTGTTTATCACTCCTTTTCAGGAATCCAAATCAGTTCTCAACTTGTTCAACCATATCAGATGAGGACTTAGACAAACAAGATAAGGAACAAAGCAACAAGAACAAGAACAAAAGACTTTGTGGATTGAGAAAGACATGTGTTGACTCTTACTGCGTTATTGAGCAGAAAGAATTACTTCTGAGAAAGTTTCTGGAAGACCAGTGGAAGGTTTTTCCAGAAAGTTTGTGCAAAATTATAGGACATTTTGCGGGAATTCACAAGAAAGCGTGTGGGAGCTTGTGCGAGATTTTCCAGAAGGATTTTGGAGAAAGCTTTTGGAGGATTTTTTCTAATAAACTGGCACGAAAGTTTGTGGAAACTTGGAAACTCTTGTGGATGCAAGGACAGACTATCGGAAATGGAGCATCTTTTACGGACAAATGATGCAGGTGTTGTGCACCTTATAGTTTATTTATTATTTGATCAAGCTCGCAATTTATTTTACAGCTATTAAGTTTAATTCCTTGTGTAGAAGAAAATGGCAGCTAAAGTTTATTTGAAGGAAAGGGGCGTTATTTCACTCGTCTGGGGTTGACCTCTTTTGAAGGACGGTAGTGAACGTGGATATGGAATCATACACTCAGTAAAGACCTCCGCACACAGAGCCGACTCGACCCGATCCAACTGGTTTTCAGTCAGTTCAGCTCAGTATACGTTGCCTCAGGACTTTTCCTGTCAAGAGCCAGTCGGTGATCATTCGAGACCGATTCAACATGTTGAATTGGCTACGACTGAGCGAAACCGACTCTAGCATGACTGAAAACTAGTCGGATCGGATCGAGTCGGCTCTGTGTGCGGTAGGCTTAACACAACCTTAATGCAGCACGGGCAATTCATCTTCGTGATTTACTTTAACGCATCTTAGTTGTGAAGAACAAATGGGTTTTATATGTATATGTGTATACACCAGTGACCTCAGAGTACCTCACATGCTCTGGAAGTCTGTGATTCATCTCGCCTTGGATTTCTAGCGAATTATGACCACATATCTGTCAAGCAGAGGAACATACACTCACAAACTGGCTATTCAAGTTTGCAACTTTATCTTTACCATATTTGGTGCCACTTTTAAATGACAACATACTTGATAGCTAACTTGAAGGAGAAGAAAGTAGTCATATTTCACTTGTAGCATTATATATTTTAGGTAAATAGGAGTTTTCAAAAATCGATTTTGAAACCCATTTCTGGGGTTTAATTTCTTTCTTTTTTAAAATCTACAAATAATTAGCAGCATTTACGGTGGCAATTTGAAGGGCCGTGCGGATGAAGGGTGAATTTCAAGCTGAGATTGAGAATTTCATCTAAACATAGTCTTAAAGGGTCATTATTTCCCATCATCCTCAATTATAATAATTCAATTTCGTCCATATTATTTAAGAAGAAGAAAGCTTCTCAGTAATTTTTATTTCAATGGTTTATACAAAAAATATTAAGTACATTTTATTTTGAAAGAGAGGACAATTTTAGAATTTAGAATTTAGTGTTTTTATCATTATGATTTTTATTTTGACAATTTAACTTCTTTATTGCACTCACTATATAATGTGTGATATGGGGGAGCAGGGAGAGGGACTAACGATACACAGGTCTACACTATAGTCTACACTTGCTAGTTTACTTGGGAATAACACAAGTGTTTGGGAATGAACAAATATGTTGAAATTAAGTCAACATTAGTAAATTACTATGTGTAACCACTTTATATTCAGTACATCCTTTTTTGGCTTTTGTCTGACCACATTTTAGTTCACATTTGAGCAATGTACATGTACAGTGATTTATACTAAACTTGAGATTTTGATTTAAACAAAAAAAATGTATTAGTTCTAGGTTATATGTCACCCAAATTGCATTCAAATTTCAATGTGGCAGTAATGGAAATACATGTTCTTTAGATCGTTAAATTATAACCGATTTCATTTGCTCTCTATGCAGTGATGTCTAAACATGAAAATTCACTTTTAAAAAGTGGCCCTGAGAATTTATTATTTCAGTTTTAGTTCAATTTTATCATCGAACATCAATTGATATGTGATAATAATTTTCTTTTATTCTCTTTGCCAAAAGGATCATGAGTTTTAGGTATGATTTTTAAAAACCTTGTCATTATTGTTTGATTTTACTTGTCCCTTTTAATGCCAGTGAATTATGATTTAGATGGAATTTTAGGTCCGCCCATTTCAATTTATGTATTTTTTCAACTTCTTTTATTTTCGCTTAAGCAACAACCAGAAACCCTCCTTCAATTATGTTTCCTGAAATTTGTAAAGGTGTGTCAAATGTAATTAACCATGTGATAAAGAGAAAGGTGTGTCAAATGTAATTAACCATGTGATAAAGAGAAAGTAAAATCATGAGTACAAACAATATGTTAAATGCAAATCAGTTGTGTCTTGTTTTATTTGTTAACTTGTACAGAGTGGAACCTCGTTTTAATGAAAAGAAAACTACCTTTTTGTATATCAGGGGCCCGTTTCATGAAAGGGTCTTAGCTAAAGACCGTCTTAACTGTCACGTGACTGTGACTGATCTACGGACATAAGGATGGCGGTTGTTCCGATCACAAAGGACAAGGTTGGAAGTATAATAGCAAAGATGCTTTCATGCAACACGATGTGTTGCCATAAAGTTATACCAAGGTTGTGTACGTAAGGAAAATTTGTTTTCCTTTGTGACCCAAAACCGGAATCTAGTGGCTTCAAACAAAGAAAAATGAACAAGTATGTTATAATTATCTGTGTCCATGTCCATCAGGGCAAGTAATATTCGGATGAATCAAGTAGTTTCTGTAGTCATACAAGCAGTGGCATAGCGTGGTCAGATGCATGGGGGGGGGGGGGGCACACCTTATGTTTTTTCTTTGTTTTCTTCAAAAATGTCCCCTTATGTTTTCCATTGGTTTTTTTCTTCAAATTATTATTTTTTTTTGGGGGGGGGGGGGGGGGGTAAGTGCACCTCCATGCCCCCTCATCGTTACGCCACTGCTCATAAGTATATTTACACTAAAAACACACAAACATAATACTTCATTACCACTCTTGGGATTCCAAATAAAAACACAATCACACATCTTTTTTTTTCTGTGTACGTACTGTGATAGTTTTGATACTTTTTATTTCAACCTGGTCACATGATGCGAGTAAGAGTAGATCACTTGATATATAAATGTGAGTGTCATTTATTACAATAGTTAGTAGTGTAACTTTGAGAACGTAAACTTACTAACCGTCGGGCAAAAATATGACGTTTCCGGGAATCAAGAGGACTGCTGTCCAAATATCATTCTCCCATCTGTCTTGCCCCCAACTTCTACGATTTTAACTGTTTTCAGATTCCCCCCCTCCCCCCCCCCCCCCCCCCCCCCCCCCCAAAGAAAAAAAAAAATCAGATAAGTTTACTGCCCAATAAAATGATTTTACCCCCAAGATGAGTTTTTTACCCCGAAATCAAATAAGTTTACCCCCAACATAATGTCTTTTTTCCACCAAACAATAGATTTTGCTCCAGATTATTTGATTATGTGATGCTTACTATCAGAACACTGTCATTTTCGAAAGTTTTTTATGGGACTGCAGCCCCTAGTCCCACCTTGTATGCCTATGATAATTGTTACAATAGTGATTGATTTTCCCCTTGAACTCTTCTCTATCCTACATCGGAGTTGTGCATTTGCTATAATGGGAGATAATACACATATATATTTTTTTTGCTTTTGTAATAGTGAAGTTATAAATAAAGATATATACAAAAGAAATTAAACCAAGGCACAGTTGCACATATTTTTTCTTCAAATAGAGAAACGAAGAACAGACATGGTAACTATAGATAACTTGTGAATCACATAGAGAAATGAAGGACACAGACGTGGTAACTATAGACAACTTGTGAATCACATATACATCGGCAGTGACTTCCCTCCCCTCCCTATTTTGCTAATTTCTTCACCGATAGGAAAACAATTTATATAATAGCTAAAAAAAACTCGTGTAAAACTATGAACCAAATGTATCCAATGAAAACCAAACATCCAACTACACGCTTACATGTCAACAAGTGCAATTCCATCGGCAATATACATGTACATTTAGTTACATGAAATACGTAAGACATTAACACAATCTGCGCCACTTATGTGGATTATAGTTTTGTGGAAAATTAATGAAAACCTAATACGTAATGTAATACAGAATATAAAGAAATAGAAAACAGACCATAGACAACAACTAAATAAAAAGGCAATTTAAAATGGTAAATACAGATTTGACAAAATATTTAGACAGATTTCAACAAAGCAGCGATTTCATATTTTCTGATATATAATTATAATTTAGAGATGATATTTCTTCCACTTTTAATGTCTTTTCACCAGCATTAGACGACAACATACACCAAAAATTAATAAACATTGTATTTTTTATTATTTATAAAGTCGCAACTTTTAAGGCTTTTCTTCTTGAATAAATAAGATATTCATTATACAAAATTATGTACACTATTTGATCAACTAAAAATAATTGTTTTTCTTCCAATTTCCTTTACTATTGTCATTCAATCACTTTGATTGGTTTTCTTTTTTGTTTACCAGCTGAAGCAATTTGTCATATTTCTCATTTATTATTATTGTTTTTAGTGCCGAGCCTTTTTTGACATGGAATTCCTGTTCTAAGTCATGACTCTTTTCAACTGAACGACCTATCAAACCATTACACACATGTAATACTATTCATATAATCCTACGTGAGTAGGTATCAATTGTTTGAAATAAATAGATTGGAAACTATTATTATTTATTGAAATTTAAACAAATAATTACACAATGTATAAACACAGCTTTACAATCTTATTGAAATACCAGCATTAACAATGCACACTCATGAATTAAGATCATTACAAATATCATTAAACCAAAGACCTAACATGTTGATTGACTAGTTTCATATAAAATTCAAAGTTAGAGATACATTTCAATCATCTTGTTGCTAAGTCAAACACGGATATGCTTATTTTAGAAGTAAATCGCAGCCTCTGTTTATTTTAAGAATAACAAATGTGTTAATAATAAGCGATACAAAGTATTATACCACATTTGTGATTGTTCATACATTTGTCATTCTCTATGCGGAATATTTAGTCTTAACCAATTAAGTTCAAAGTTCAGTCTATCGGTACAACAGAGCAACTAGAGATACAAGAAGGAAGGTCAAAGGTCCCCAGGGCGTGCATCTGCTATCGGTTCCTCCCGCAGGTTCTTCTTCATCATCATCATCATTATCACCTAAAGAGAAGAGAAGAAAAGTCAATTTTAGAAAATGTAGAGATGTTACTTCAATGATAATTTGTAAATAGAGTCTTATTTTTTTCATAATATTAATGTGTTAATCCTTCGTCAATAAACTTATATTGCTCGAATGATAATTAGTTAAACGGTTTAAAATTAACAGTGTGGTAGATTATTAAAGGGACTTAGTACCATTGTCCAAATCCTCAAAATCCATTTGGAATTTTAGCGGTTCCCTCATACCTTGTTTTATTCGTATTAGCAATAAAATCATGGGACAGGTTTCGGTTTTTCAAATTTCCCTTTCGTTAAAAAAAATATTTACAATTGAAGTTTTCAGATGTTAAAGAAATCCGATGGATCGTCAAAACCGTGTACAAAGTGAGTGCAATGAGTTAGTGAATATCACTTTGCATTTTTTCTCATTACTCGGCAATATAACGTCCATTTTACTTGAAATTTTCACACAACACCTAGATGACATATCAGATAACAATATACATTGTATCAACCACTCGTCACGTTTTGCACATGTCAACAAAGTTACTAGATCCCTTTAAATGGAATTATGATGTAAGTCAAACATGTCAAAGGTAAACACGAACACAAATACATGAACTGACACGAACTGAAATAGATTGATAGTTAATCAACAAACTGTTATCCGTTTTGGAAAATGATAATATTCTTATTTTTTAATTTTGTAAAAGAAGATAAAGAATTAAATAAATAAATAGATGTATAAATAGATATGAATACACGTATTTCATATAGATATATAGAGATAAACAAATAAAATCGGAAATGTAAAAATGTATGTATCTTTGTACAGTATATATTTTTATGTTAATGCAACACATTTGTACCCATTAATAGAATCAGTTGATTAAAAAGATTAGTTAGATTAAAACGAAAGTAATGATCAAATTATATAAAAAGTAATAGATTTGAAAGTTAAATAAGTGAGATTAAACAAGTAATAAAGTAAGAAGTAAAAAGATTAAACATGATAAAGAAGTTAGGAAATGAAAAGTAATACGGGGCAGCCCGAACAAAAAACGGAACGGCATACTTTTTGCGAAGAAACGTGATACCAAGATTAGCAATTAAGTTTAAATATGTATTATTGTTCAGTAAAAAGTAAAATTAGAGACACGATATTGGGTTTCAAATTTTGTGTAATTAAACAAAAATGGTTGCTGTCAAACCGCCTATTTCGCTTGTCATATTCACATAAGCGTGAACAGGCGGGGGACGGGTTACTTTTTCAGATATGTATACTTTTTTTTAATTCCATAGCTTGCACTACATATCATGTACAATTTTTAAATTTTTTTATCTCGGGTATGCACCAAATCGCACAAATTCAAGCCCAAAATTGTAAAAGCTCTCTACACCCCTCCCACACCCTCCCCCGCTGGGTCGCTTCGCTCCCTCGCCCCCCCACTTTTGAGAAGCTGTTGACGCCATTGCATATTCACATACTATGCAAATCTGAATCTGAGAATAGACCGCGTGTAAGGCGAACAAGGCAATTTTCCGGTCCCAATTTTGTAAACCTAAGATTGTGTCACTAAATTCGCTCTTTAAAGACCTTGGGGGCGTTGCATAAAACTCAAAGTTGCGTTTGATCGAACGCAAAATCAAACGCAACTTTGCGTTTGATCGCAATTGACCGTTGCATAAACATCTGGACCAAACGCAACTTTGCGTTTGATATCAAACGCAAGTTTAATTATGATATGGATCAGACGCAAAGTTGCGTTTGATATCAAACTCAAGTCTTTATGCAACGGAGTTGCGTTTAAAAGCAAAGTTGCGTTTGGTTTTTGGTGACTTGCGTCGAAAATCAAACGCAATTTTGCGTTTCGAGTTTTATGCAACGGTCGACCTTTTGCAAGCCAAATTTCACAAGTTGCGAGATAATGTATGCCGTTACGTTTTTCAATGGGCCACATCGTATTAGTTAGTCATGGCTGATGGAACCAAAGTGATTGTATACTCACACAAAAAAAACGGTCAAAATACTGTTAATAATTTGATGATTTAGAAGAATTTGGAGATAGAAGTGAAACACACAGCACCCAGCGCAACAATAAGAGTTAAGATGGTTGGCGCAACACGTGACCCATGACCTGTGACGGAAAACACACGTTAGATAAAAGCATGGGGAAGGGAACATGGGGAAGGGAACACACAGGACCACAAAACATTTTATTGATGTTATATAACACGTTAGTATTATCCTATTTAAATTATGGAATAACGATCTGGGGATCTTCAAATAAGTACTTACTAGATAGAATATTAATATTACAAAAAAGACTTATAAGAATGATAGCACATTCCGGTTTTAGAGCTCATTCTGCCCCACTTTTTAACAAATTCAAAGTTTTGCCAGTTTATGAATTGTATAACTACAACCTTGGTATTTGTATGTATATGTATTCTAAGAACTTATTGCCTGCAAACTTTCATTGTTTATTTAATCGTAATATTGATATACATTCCCATAATACAAGAGGAAAACTCAACTATCGTTCTGTTCATGGTCAATCATCCATCTCACGTACATTGATATCTTTATATAATGGACCACCTTTATGGAATAATCTCCCAGAAAATATCAAAAATGTTAATTCACTCAATTCATTTAAATTGAAATATAAAGAGTATCTATTGAATAGTTTATGATACACATGTATTAAGCTAGATAATTTTGAAATATATCCAACCTATGTTAATTTGTAAATTATATATGTAATTCTTCCTACGCTCCTCCTTTTCTTTCTACATTATGTTATTATTCTCATGGGGCTATGCTATAAGTCAAATTTGACTTTTTATAGCCTCCCACATTTTCACAATGTACATGTAGTGTTACTTCTTTGTTTGTATTTTATCGTTTTTATCCTTTGTAAATAATGACATGTATATATGTTGATGATGTGGAAAATAAAGTTTAATTCAATTCAATTCAATATTCAGAGCACATGATAAAGTACCGACATTGATGTCACATTCTTTTGTTATATCTTGCTAATGAGTCGAAACAAATTGAATTTGATTTTGGGTCTCGTTTGTGGGTTAGAGGTGGGTGATTGCCTTCTTAGCATGTCTGGCTTGCCTGACATGGCTTAGAACCATTACCCAATAACCATGTCAATGAATAATTGTGACATCACACTTCGGTACTCTATGGAACCCAGTCGTCAGCAGTTATAATATACGCATGATATTGAACAAATAAACACAATTATGGCAAAGCAAGTATATAACTTGCCACATAATTAGTTCATCATAATTATGAAGCATTATTATGAACCACAACCGTGAATACATGGTACTAGGAGGTTTTTATTGACACTTGTATAGAGATAAATAGTGTAATATACTGAACAGAAAGCAACTATGATAAAAGTATTGCAAAATAAAGAAACACCGCAAGAAGGGGGTATGTACAAGTTATTACAGTATGCACAGACACAAATGAAGGTTTATATAAGTACGACGACAAGTTAATAGGTAAGTGAGTATATACTGTTAAGTATA
This sequence comes from Echinarachnius parma, assembly GCA_037951105.1. Lineage (NCBI taxonomy): Eukaryota > Metazoa > Echinodermata > Echinoidea > Clypeasteroida > Echinarachniidae > Echinarachnius > Echinarachnius parma. The sequence goes on from JBAMJV010003201.1 coordinate 168,315, forward strand.
TGGTTTATCAAATTAATAACATATATGATTATAAATGACACAAACATACAGATAAGAGGGTAGGAAAATAATATACATGTATATACTAGTAGTGGATATTATTTATATATATGTAAGTAAATTTAATAAATATAGAGACACATAAATATAGTTGAAGAGATTTATAGATAAATACAAAAAACGTATAGTTTTAGGACAACTGTATTAATAGTACAAACAATGCACTGTAAATTGATGCTTTATAAGAGTAGAGAAATTATATAGCGAAGGAGGGACGCTGTTTAAATATATATATGATTCACAGAAGAACAAGTTTAGAGAAAACAAAATATCAAACTTACTGCAGGCTTTGATACACGTCTTCTGTTTGACCATAGGTGTCTCAGTATGGTACTGGGGCCGTCCATCAATCACGATACCGGCACCGTTGCCTGGCTTAGGCAGGAGCAGCATAGCGCAGCCGTCTTCAGCATCGGTGAACGTGAAGTCCTGACCAAAAATAAAACAGAGAGTATTGTTAGTAAAAATCCATCTGATTGTTACTGTATTATTGTGTATATATATGTTAAGGTGTGGGAGTGTGGGGCCGTCCATTTTCAGATATCCATTTTCAGATTTATAAAATCAATTCCTGTATCGGTCTACCGGTCCACCTGCTTCCTGTATCGGTCTACCGGTCCACCTGCTTACTGTTCCTGTATCGGTCTACCGGTCCACCTGCTTCCTGTATCGGTCTACCGGTCCACCTGCTTACTGTTCCTGTATCGGTCTACCGGTCCACCTGCTTACTGTTGATTGGCATTACTTTGTAGAATCAGCCGACAATGGATACGACCACTGGGCCAGGGGTTCTGAATGATCAGCCGACAATGGATACGACCACTGGGCCAGGGGTTCTGAATGATCAGCCGACAATGGATACGACCACTGGGCCAGGGGTTCTGAATGATCAGCCGACAATGGATACGACCACTGGGCCAGGGGTTCTGAATGATCAGCCGACAATGGATACGACCACTGGGCCAGGGGTTCTGAATGATCAGCCGACAATGGATACGACCACTGGGCCAGGGGTTCTGAATGATTTGTTTTTGCATCTTTATACAGTCACAATCACATGACTGTGCTTTGTGAAGATTGTTCATTGCTGGAGCGAATTCGTCATGATTCAGATCATTGTCGCTACTCACCGAACTGTCCCCAGTGTTGCGTCGGCGGTTGAAGGCAACGTTGAGCACGCCGTTGTTGTACGACATGCCCGAGGTGGCCATGGGCATGATGTCCTGCGAGGAGTCGACGATGACCCGGCCCGCACTCTTGCCGTTCAGCTGGTAGTCCCTGACCACCACCATGCCCGACGTCTCGTTCAGCCACGCCAGCACGGCGTCCGATCCGACCTGACCGGGAGGAGTAAAAAGGGGAGATGATTATCGAAAAAAAAAACAAACACTGCCACTTTCTAATTCATAATACAAAAAACCAATAGAAACATTTTTTTGTATTTGTTCTTACTCATTGCATATCAAGCTAATTTTTTGAAGATATGATTAAAAGTCTTGCATATTTCCTATCATTTTCGTTGCTAAGCAGAAGGTTTAAAGGGATCTAGTAACTTTGTTGAGATGTGCAAAAACTGATGAATGGTTGATGCAATGTATACTGTTGTTATCTCATATGTCCTCAGGGTATTGTGTGAAAATTTCAGGTCAAATGGACAATGTATGGCCAAGTAATGAGCGAAAATGCAAAGTGATATTGGGTGATATTCACCAACTCACTGCATTCACTTTGTACAGGGATGAAAATCTCGCCCGGAGATGTTCTTATCTAAATATTTCAATCATACATATCTTTGTAATGAAAGGGAAATTTGAAAAACCGAAAGCTGTCCCATGATTTTATTGTTAATACGAATACAACAAGGTATAAAGGAACCGCTAGAATTACAATTTTATTTTGAGGATTTGGACAATGTTACTAAGTCCCTTTAATCACAATTATCTCGAACTGGTACAAATGTTTGTGTTTGCTTGTAATTGTTTGCATATTAAATTGAACACTTTACATGTAATAATTATGAGGTCCCCTTTTATATGCCTTATATACATTATAGTTAACATGACTGAAGGACTCGATCAAGCACAGTCCTTGGACCCCGTGGAAGGTACATACATGCACTATTAATGTTGCCGCAATAGTTCTTGAATTATGTTTGCGGACAAGGTTTTGACTTAATAGTTATGAATTTGAGAAGCTGAATGATCTAGCCAGGTTAAAAAGAAGGGGACGGTGGAATTTTCCGAGCTCAAAATATAACAGGTGAGGGGGGCCGGGTGCGACGGAGGTGATGTGCATAATTTCCCGCAAGGAACATCTTATTGTATACAATCTTGTTCACACCACGGTGGAAAAGCGCATTGACTATCAGCCAGACAAGTTCGCTCTTCTTTGTTTGCTTGTTTTGTTTTTATTTTAGAAATGTCATGATATGAAATACCTCCAAATAATTTAGCTGTAACTTCCAGTGATTTTGAAATAACATATCACCATCTCATCCAGGCAATCTACTCAAGATGTGGACATAGACAAATACTAAGATAACAACATTAGATAAATAGTTTAAAAAGAGAATTAGTTTAAAACCCACTTAGATCATATTTTTGACTAAGATTCGAGGCCAGGGTTTGAAGAGAAGAACGACTCTTTTTGTAACCACAGTTTACTGCATGGATTCCCCATAAGGCATGTTAGGTAAGATATGACAGACCATTGTGCTTTCTAAAAATAGGCGGGCATAATACGTCACAGCGCATTGATCAATGCGCTCTAAATTAAATCAAGTATGAGCATAAGCAAGGCGTGCATCGTTTAGACCGGGATAAAGCGTCGCCCTTGAAAAAAATTATTGCACAGTATTACCAGTCCTACTAAATAGCGCGAACAAGTGCCAAGTACTGCGAACCAGCGCGAACTATAGTGCGAATAAGCCATCGAATATCGGTTATTTTGGGTTTTAGTGCGAAGATAACCTACATAATTGGAATAAGCGAGAACAAAATGAATGTACTGCGAACAAGCACGAAGTAAATAGAAAATGAGCGCAGTAACGGGGCCATGGGAACCCGGACGAAGTAAATAGCAATAGACCGCTTCTGTAATGTATGCAAATATTATGCGTATGACGTCAGACTCCCCGTTGGCAAGCTTAACAATAGTAACTATGTCCGGCAAGCTCCGGCAAACTTAGCTTGCCGGACCTAGTTACTATTGTTAAGCTTGCCAACGGAGAGTCTTACGTCATACGCATATTATTTGCATACATTACAGAAGCGGTCTATTGAGCGCAGTAATTACTATAACTAGCAAATTACCCGTCACCAGATCTTTGAGTAAGATAATGTTGTATGTTGTATTTTTGTATTTCGTTATTTTTTGTATCTGTCCTGTAAAAAACATTTGGTCAATTAATGGAATCTCTGTTTGAATGGTTATGATATGATTTAATAAGTGTATAATTAAAAATACAATCTCATATTCACAGGCATATGCGTACACAGGGGGGGGGGGTGGGGGGGGGGGGGGTTCAAATTCCACTTTGATGAAAAAGGGCTGTTTTGGGGTTCCCCCCCCCCTCAAAAACATATTCACGGACACCATGAACCCCCCCTCACAAATTCTTCACCGACACCCCCCCGCCCCCTTTTGAAAGAATCTTCACCGACACCCCCCCCCCCCGGTGGTGATTCAATCTCATATTCACAGGCATATGGGTACCCGGGGGGGGGGGGGGGAGGGTGTGGTTCAAATCCCCCTCAAAAAATATTCACGGACACCCACCCCCCTTACAAAATCCCCCTCGAAAATTCTTCACCGACAGCCCCCCCCCCTCGAAATACTTGACCGACACCCGACCCCCCCCAAAATGTTGGTTGAGGAAATAACCACCCCCCCCCCCCCCCTCAAAAAATATTCGCGGACACCCACTCCCCTCACAAATTCTTCAGCGACACCGAAAGAATCTTCACTGGTACCCCCCTCTCGAAAAAATCTTCACTGACACCCCCCTCGAAAAATCCCCCACCCCCCCTTCGAGATTCTTCACCAACATCCCTCCCCCCTTCGAAAGAGTCTTCACCGGTACCCCCTCTTGAAAAAATTGTCATCGACACCCCCCCTCGAAAATTCTTCACCGCCCCCCCCCCCCCCCTACGAAATATTTGACCGACACCATCCTCGAAAATTCTTCACTGACACCCCCCTCGAAATACTTGACCGACACCCCCCTCGAAATACTTGGCCGACACCCAGCCCCTGGAAAATTTTGGTTGACGCAATAACCCCCCCCACCTTGTAAAAACCCTAGGTATGCTGCCAGCGATCACATGTCAAACAATAAACAGTATTAATTAAATCGTTGTCAAGTAGATCAATAACCCTAATTCCCTGCTCTTCTTGTTTACACATTATTTACAAAAAGCACACATTTTTTATACTTGAGTACAACAAAGTATGCACTTCGAGTAAACATTTACAATTAGCCTTTATTCAGAAAATTAAACCAGTGACAGAGAGAAACCTATTTTGGTAGCCGTATACCCTGTTTTGCCAATTTTGCGAATATCGTGTTGACAATGTGAACAAAAATCACCGATCAAATTCAGTCATGCATATACGGTCATGTACAATCACACGAATGTGTGTACAATGTAGTAGATTGTGCGTTGACAATGCACAGATGCCGGACCTACAATATTCCGCTACTCTGTATATAGTCTGTGCAAATTCCCCTCCCGACGGTCGCTTTGCCGTAGATTGTCTGAGCATGTAAGACATCAATGCGATGTATAATTCCGCCACAGAACCTGGCTGTACCCAGCATGTCTGTACGCAGTACTATATACCAATGCAAAACAGATCCCGTCCCTCCCGTTTAGTGGACCAGCGAAATGTTCTGATATATCGCGAAATATAGTTAAAAAGGATATCGCACAGCTTGCGTACAAACGTCAGATCCATCGCCCAGCTAAAAATATACGCGAAAACTACCGTGATGGACAGCAACACACGGACACCAACCCCGTCCTCTTATTATAATATATATATTATAATATAGATTACTATTTACTGCGAACGAGTGCATGTACATACGAATGGGAAATTTGTTCGCAGTAAATAGCTTGTTCGCACTTCTTCGCGCTTGTTCGCAGTACTTCGCACTTGTTCGCGCTAATAATAATTAGTAGGGCCCCAGTATTACATCAGCTTGGTTTTCGCTAATAATGCAGTCAGGTCAAAAAAGACCCGGACTGGGGTGGCCGCCTATTTGAGGTAAGACAGATTAGTGGGGTTTATATAGAGCGCGATTAGTGGGGTTTGTCGCCATCTAGCGGATGGATCAAGGATACAAAAATCCCCACAGTCCAAACTGGGCTAGTCTTACCATGGCCCCGTTCCTTGAGAAGCCGACACCGGTCCACTGGTTGCTCGCGATGCGCGCCATGATGTTGACATCGAAGCTGTCATCGTCTTCCATGTAAGTGATCCTGAGGCGGTAGTCGCACGCGTCCCCCTCGCACTCCTCGGGGATTGTGTGCTCGTGATTGCACGGGCCTTCGCCCACAACCTGTTCTGGATCGGCTGTTAGATCATAACATACACGCATTTAGATCAATATAAGTATTTAGATGTGTACAATTTTAAAATACTTTTGTTTCATTGCGGAAGAATATGATAATGATATTTATGTTGTAAGAAAATAGAAGCGTCATTGTGTATGAGATATGCATAGCACAAACATGAAAAGGCTACGCGGTGCCCCACAATGCACGACAAAATCTTCTCTATGTTGATTGTCATTAGGTTTAATTTCCCGGACAAGCCCCCATATATCTGTTACACATAGGTTCACCATCCGCCGGGTTCCCGGCATGAACACCCCAACTTTGTGGTTTATATCGCATATCACAGTTTAGATTGAGCCAATTTGTCTGACCTTGCAACAACAAAATGCACATAACGATGACTTGCATGATGACATACTGTCATTACAATGTAAGCTAAGCTAACGACTGTTGTTAACAGATAAATAAGCATACAGTACACCGTCTTTTTGTTAACTTTTTCAAAATAGTTACATTTGAATTAATTAAACAGACAGTTGTCTACGATGAGTATCGGCTCGACTTACCGAAGAAGTCCATGTCGACGATGATTCCACGCTGGTCACCATTACCGTGGTATTTCAGTTCGTCCCGCTTATAGAAGGTATAGTCCGATGCCATGCACACCTCCAGCCCGCTCGGCGGGTTGTGGACGTAGCGTCCGTACTCCTGACCACGTGCCCATATTGCAGTCACCTTGCCGCCTTTGATGATTGAGTGATCGGTCATTTCGTTGGCTGCAGATAAAAAGGAGGATTATTATTTATGATGCGAGAACATAAGAACTTTTAAGGCTGAGAAATCGGTCATTTCGCTAGCTGCATAGCCTATCCGATAGGCGTCGGGCTGTCTAGCAAGTACTAATCGCGTTATGGGGACGAAGCAACCAGCGATTCCCAACCCCATCCCAACGCCTATCGTCACTCGTGAATGCGAACAGTTAACTTTCTTTTATTTACTTTGTTTCGTTCGTAGAAAATCTACGAACCCCCTGCAAAGCTCTCTCATGAATATTTATGTTACATGGACCAAAATAGGCCAATGAGCGATGAGGCTGTAAACGTCATATGAACTCCGTATACCTAGTGCATGCAGTGTATAACTCGGCCAGTCACACACATCCACACACACAGCACAGTGCGCCATTTACTTTGTACACGCGCTGTTAGTCTAATTCTAGACCCTCGGAAATTGATCTCCGCCACCCCGAAAAGCGCTGCTAAAAACGAGAGATCTGTATTCATCATTAATCGCGTGACAGATCTCTCGTTTTTAGCAGCGCTTTTCGGGGTGGCGGAGATCAATTTCCGAGGGTCTAGAACTAGACTAACGCGCTGTACGCTGTGGCCGAGTTCACATGCAAGGCTTATGACTCATGCATGAAAATACACTCGTCACACATACAATAAACATATATGAATAATGAGTTTACGACTGATGATAGGCGCTCGCGCTTCGCGCTCGGGCTCGCCGGTTGTTCGGGCTCGCCAGTTGTCCTTCTCCATATTAGCGATTAGTACTTGACAAAAAGCCCGACGCCTATCGGATAGGCTACTAGCTGCAGAGAATGATTGTACAGAAAAACTAAAATGCAAATTAATTTATTCTATCTATTTCGCAGATAACGAGTGTTCTCTAGGTAGCGGACATCAAATTGCTTTAAAACATAGGAATTTATTGTCATCGAGGCGTTGGTTATTTGTTAATGCTGTTATAGAGTGAGCAGAGAGAGAGAGAGAGAGAGAGGACGACTATCCGAATTTGTCAGTTCATTAGACACTATTACATCAACTACAATATTATTCATGTATTTAGTGCAGCAATGGGGATAGAGTAGCCTTTCTCACTATACTCCGCACAAAAAGAAACTGGACACTTGTTTAAGTGGAATCGTTCATGCATGAACTGCCATGATCAGTTAACAATAGCAAGGTCTGTTTTCAAAAATAGCAAAAACAATGGATGGCCGCACCATTCGACTGCAATGAGTAAGCGTCTTGCTTGAAACAAGATGTGCGGGGCAAGTCTTTTATGACACTATTCAACCTTATTGTCATAAACAAACACCCAAAATACACATTTTCCAATAAAACAGGGCCAGGTTATGAGAACATCAACATACTAGTCTGTTTTTGAGGCATAAAGCTTGTCTGTTTCATGTGTCCCTTGCAATTTCAACTATATTTACCTAGAGAAGTGACATGTTAGAGACTGCCCAAATGGTTGACCAAGGGTGACATCAGATTTTGAAGATCCTTGGACTACGGTAGAATTCTTGAGAAAAATTTATACCAAGTTTCATGCTGAAATAAAGGCACAAACTGTAGTTTCGACGAATAAACCTTAGCCATGGATTTCCCCATTGTGTTACATTTGGATGAAAATAAAACCTACAACGTTCACAATTTGTCTTCATTTACACTTTTTCTATTGAGATGAAACTAAAAAAGATCACATTTGTAATGAAATAATTATGCTATGTCATGAATTTAGCGTTTATATCATGCTTGTCAACATTTAAATGGTTGAATGGATGTTCCATTTTTGCTATTTTTGAAAACAGATCTTGCGGTGGTTAATTGACCGTGACAAGTCATGCATGAATGATTTCAGCTGGATTCTATGCTAATATCGAAGAGGGTTATTTTATCTTTAATTTGATATACAATAACATATATTTTATCTTTAACAAAATATATGAGATATGTTGTCTTAAATAAGTTTCCAGTTTCTTTTTGTGCGGAGTATATTAACTTATCCTCTTTCGTAACAATTGTAGGCATGTCTGGGAAATGGAAGACTGTGCAGCGCTAGTGCATATAAGTGTACCCATGGCCAGACAAACCTAACCTTAACCCTAACCAGAAAAAACCCATACCCTAACCCTAAATTTGGCGGATTTTATGTAGATTTGGTGGCTATAATTATGTTAGATTTGGTGGCTATATGGTTAGATTAGGTGGCTATATTTAGCCCAATTTCTGGCCATGGGTACATGCACTTATAGCGCCCAATTGTTAGGGAAAGGGTTTGTTGGTAGAGAAAGAGATACAATAGATTGTAAGTTACAATTAATTGTAAGTCAGATCATGTGTTCTAAATGCACGAATCTGATTGTTTGAAACGCGCAAAGTTTCTGACTTACAATCAATCGTAACTTACAATCGATTGTATCTCTTTCTGCAACAGGACCCTGGTCGCAATCGTATACATTTATGTTCGGTTTGCCATGGTGCACGCATCCCATTAATACAAATCTCAGGAATTCTCTGTGAAAATCAACCAATGTAAGTATCGTATCTTCTTATACCTTGTATATACTGCATAATTATACTCTAACACAGGTATCCTTGAAAGTCTATTTTTGAATACATTTTGCATTCGTGTTCCCTAGAAAGATCAATATACCTAAAACAACCGGATTACGTAATTGTCATAATTAAATTAACAATGCATTAATTCATCTGACAAAACTATCATAATTTGTATGTTGATAACTTTTTCATTGAATAACCCTCGATTTCTTACCCATGAGTTTCCTCCTGTAGACGATGATGGTCTCCCCGTTTCCCTGCCATCCAATAGCGGCCGTCAGACTGTTCGTTCCACCGTAGAAGTCATCCGTCCGGGGCGTGGACCGGTCCCGGGTGTAGTAGTCGTGAACCCGGATCTTAGATCCGATCGCCATACCGATTGTCAAGTCCATGCAGTCCATCGCATGCAGATTGCGACCTAAGCAGGAAAACAATATCAACATCGAGTATATCAATTATTTAGACAAAATAGTTGCCTAAATGTCTCTGTGGCAGAAAGTTTCAACACAGCTCTAACCGTTCTTAGAGTTATAGACGTGAATCCGGATCTTAGATCCGATCGCCATACCGATTGTCAAGTCCATGCAGTCCATCGCATGCAGATTGCGACCTAAGCAGGAAAACAATATCAACATCGAGTATATCAATTATTTAGACAAAATAGTTGCCTAAATGTCTCTGTGGCAGAAAGTTTCAACACAGCTCTAACCGTTCTTAGAGTTATAGACGTGAATCCGGATCTTAGATCCGATCGCCATACCGATTGTCAAGTGCATCGCATGCTTTTTTTTACCGTGAACATTTTCACACATTGCTCAGTGGACATAACAGATCACAATTATACGTTACTAGATCGCTTTAACGTAATTATGAAGAAATTGAATTAGTAGGACACTTTTGCCCCCTATAGTACCCGACCCCCCCCCCAAACAACATGAAATTAAAATGAATTGTACAAATCAGGGGCGGATCTAGCTTTTTGCTAAGGGGGGGGGGGGGGGGTTGCCCCAATGACGATGCGGATACTGTGTGGGTCTGGACACATGATGGCGTTTTTCTATGCACATCACATTTTCACTTGGCCGCCCAAGGGGGGGGGGGGGGGGGTTAAACCCCCTAACCCCCCCCCCCTCCCCCCCGTAGACCCGCCCGCCACTGCAAATAAAGTATGAAGTAGGCTCATGTTTATGGGAGCTCATGTGATTACGGTTATCATCGCAAGTATATTTAGAGATGAATTTTCAACCATAAAGTTTACATTTTGAAGATAAGCATTATAACTTACCAGGCCCTGGTTCTCCTTCAGGTTCTGGTTCGCTTGTTGCTGGAATTAAATAAATAAACAGAACATAATTTAGGCTTCCCTCGATCTTTTGTAGCATACTTATTAAATTCCCGTCTGATGATAGTGATACAGGTCTTATAAAACACACATTATATATTCAATCGTTCAGGAGAAATAGTTGTAACATTAAGGTCTGATCTAATTGATTATCTATAAACAAACCCCCCAAAATTCGAAAGTATAACTTTTGAAGACAAGAATACATTTTGAATTTCTCTACAATATTTAATTGTGGATAGTCAATAGCTCAAGGATGAAATTGTTTGTATTATTAAATTTGAATGGAAGTCACGAGCACTTCCCAAATAATAACAAGGAATATACAGGCAATAGAAATGAACAATTCGTCACTCAACATGAAATATTTTGCTTTTAAAAAGGGATAGTAGTTGTTGTCAAACTAAATTTTAGTAACCAAAACATGCACCATAACGCTACAAACTAATAGTAACTCCACCATGCTCGAAGGGTATATACACAATTAAAAACAAAGTAAAAAGTATGTTATCATTCAAAATGAGCCGTTAAAACACAAGAGGACGCTCTCTAAAAGCGCATTGGTTTCAACCATTTTAAAATAAATGTATAGTGCATGTGATGTTTTGTTAAAAATAATGATTACAATATAGAGAGATCATCAACAACTATTTAAAAACATTTTGGGTAAATTTTTGAAAATTGTAAGCGTTTCATATTTTTTTCTTAAATCAACGAATAAATGTGGGATCCCACATTTATTCCGATTGGATTTATTTATTAATATTTCAGCTGTTTCTCAACCGATTTTGATCAAATAAAGTTTATTCTGTCATTAAAATTGTATGCTCTTTCAAATTTGACACTCAGTTTTTCATTCCCTCACAACAAATATTTCTTGAAGCGCCCTCTATACCAAAACTTAACTATCCCTTTAATTTATGAGAAGTGTTCGTTAAACGCATAGAAGTACGACTCCAACTGACATTGTTTAAAGGACCTAAAGAATACAACGTACATTGGCACTTATTCCATAGTTGATGACTTGTAAAATAGGTCTGCCGAAAAAAAAATCCATGAAAATAAACACAGTAGTGATTAAAGACTAATTTTCTGATGCCAAATCTCATTTAGCAGCCAGTTTACGCCCCACCCACATTTAGGGTCCAGAATCGGGAGCGTGATTGACATGTGATTGACAATTCATTGGCTTACGTCATGACGCGTCATCTACATAATTTAGTTCATTAGTCCGTACTTTAGATGACGTCACATTTTGGCTATTTAAAAGGGGCGTTCCCAGGACAATTATATATTTACTAATTACCCCAAAATTGATTGATTTCATGAGAAATGACTGCCAAATTCTTTTTCTTCAAGACAAATTACATATATAGAGAGGCGAGTTGTGAAAATAAGGCCATCTAGACGCTATAGGTCCTTTAAAGGCATATATGCGTGGGTTATTAGACGCGTGGATCCATCTTGCGCACGTTTACGCACGGTACGTAATCCCCATTGGCTCAGTTATAAGTAGCGATCGCAAACTGTCCCACTTCCGAATACCCGAGTCAAAAATGCATCAAAATAGTCGCGTTCGGAATGTTTGTACTAGTCGAATGTAGATCCATCAGAGATGTTTACGAGCGAAAATATCACGTAACACGCTTAACCGCAACCGACTTCAAAGTGCCGCCGTTTGATGCCTAAGTGACAGCGTGAGAAATTTGTTTGCTGCATGCAATTTCATAAGAAGGCCTTTGTTCAGATATTTCGAAGCACCTCTCTTCGATCGATCCAACACATATCGTGAGTTTACCTCGAGAGATTATGGTGGAGTCGAGTTGGAATTTGCTGACTACTCTTTATAACCCACGCATATATGCCTTTAACATCTATATATAATAGGCATGTCCAGTCACGTGACGCTGCCGCCGGCAAAGATTGGCAGCAAGGCCAAGGGCTTATGTACTGATTGATAACCGTTGATAAGATTTGCATTGGGTTTGTTAACAATTCTGTATATTACGTTCTCCTTCCGGTGATGGTGTTGGCTCACCCTCTGGTTCTGGCGTCGGTTCGCTTTCTGGTTCTGGTGTCGGTTCTCCCTCCGGATTGGTTTCGGGAGTACCTTCGGGTTCTGGTTCGCCCTCGGGAACCGGTCCGACACCCGGTATGCACTGCCATTCCTGATCGGGTTCTTCAACAGTCTGACGGACAACTCGAACACGGACCTCATCCGGAGATCGCCGCCGCCTGCCAGTCTGCAATGTATAAAGTGTTTTGAACTTAAACATTATATTTTGATAAGCAAGATCATGATAGACGATTCAAATAATGTGTCGCTTAATCATGAATTGATATTTGCAAGTAAAATGTTACCAATTTTAGCAACAGCATAGATAGGTAATAACAATGAAAGAACTTCATGTTTTTTTATTCTTCAAATATATTATGCAGTTAGTCTAGTTATTAGGTAACGGAGCTCAGACTATCATCCCGCGTGGCCCCCTGGCAGCGGTTTATCTGAGCTGTCGCTGATACCGCAGCCGGCTCCGACTCCATTGGCCAACCCCGCTCTCGGAGTTGTATGACATCTTTTTACTGTTCTACTTTTATTTTGCTCTGTTTGCCCCATATTCACCAACCTACCGGTGCTGCAGTCGGCTCTGCATTCGGTTCAGCTGTCGCCTCCGATTCCGGTCCCGGCTCCGCCTCAGTCTCGGCTGACGGATTTCCCGTCCAGTACTCAACCGGCCAGTTTTGACACAAACTTGTGATATCTGTAACAATAATTCAACTCAAATCTTATAATAACATACATTACAAGAATCTTGTGCATAATTTATCAATGTCATTATGAGAATTATTCAGTACTTAAAGGAGGTAGTGGAGTAAGTTTGATTCTAATACTGGTATAGGTCATTTTAAGAATAATACAACAAAGAATTTAATCACAAAGCGTAAAATAATGATTTTTACTAATCTAGACTAAAAAAACAACAGTGTATTATGCCGACCTATTGAATATTTTTAGAATTCATCATATATATGAAGGGGAAAAAAGTAGGGTGGAGAGATCAGAACCAAAGCGACTTTTGAAGCGGATTTTTGTTTGGGATTAATTCATATCACGTGACTTACTATCCGGGCGCCATCCGAATCCGACCCATGTCGTTCCCATCACCTTGAGTCCGATCTCGATCTCACCAATGTCCTGGAAAGAAAATTACTAAAAGTGATATATCAAGTGTATTATATATTTTGTACACCCTACGAAAGAAATTTAATTATTCCATTGCAGTTTCAGCAGTGCCAGCTGCTTGGGTGGTCAAGAATCATAATAATTAACAAACCCTAAGATCTGATAATTAGTCGGAGAGGGGGGGGGGGGGGGGGGGGGTGGTCCATTCGCCTTTGTAACACTGTTTATGATCGTAATCTCGTTGTGAAGCACTAGAGAGATAATGATCAATCATATAAATAATTATATTCTATTATTTTCCTTCTTCTTCTACTTCTTCTTGTCATCGTCGTCATTGTCATCATCATCATCATCGTCATTATTGTAATCACCATCATCATTATCATCATCATCATCATTGGCATCATCATCACCACCATCATCATCGTCGTCATCAACGTCACCATAATTACTATTATTATTAACATCATCATCATCATCGTCATCATCGTCATCATCATCATTGGCATCATCATCACCACCATCATCATCGTCGTCATCAACGTCACCATAATTACTATTATTATTAACATCATCATCATCATCATCGTCATCATCGTCATCATCATCATTGGCATCATCATCACCACCATCATCATCGTTGTCATTAACGTCACCATCGTCATCATCATCATTATTATCATTATCATCATCATCATCATCATCATCATCATCATCGTCGTCATTAGCGTCATCATAATCACAATAATTATAACCATCATCATCATCCTTATCATCACTCTGTATACCTCCATGACTTTGTAGTAGACAGTAAACCGTTCGTCGACCATTCTCTTGTAGTGACCAGAGAAATCGTAATTTTGGGCATCGACAAATCCGGCAGGGTTTTCTGTAATGATAAGTACGACATTATGAACAAATAATTGATTAATTTCTTTTGTATAATAGATACAAGACTCAACAAAAGTATTGAAATGTATATTGTTTAAGTTTTACATAAAACCTAATGTATGTTCATAGTAGATAATCAAATAATCAATTATAATCAATAATCAAATTGTAATATATAGGCAACTGTAATTGTAATAAAAGTGATACAGTATTACTAATAGGCCTACTCGAAGAAAAAAATGTTATTTTTGAATTTACTGACAAAAAAAGAACACAGAAGAACAAGGGGATATATTTATGATCATATCAGTATTAATTATATAACGCGTACACATCTGTCACCAGACACTCGGGGCTCACAATTATCATGATAACCCCTGGGGCTGTTTCACTAAACACAAAATTGGATGTTAGTATTGATTTTAGTGACTAAGGAGATGCTAAAATCAATTTCAGTGTTTAGTGAAACACCCCCTGGTCTTCTGGGCACATTTTGGACCCCGCACACTTATTATGTGCACCTTCCAAACACCCTGGTGAGCATACTAGCCACAAACAACCATTTTGGCGTATCAGATGAAGCGGAAAAATAGAAGTAGATTTAAACAAAAATACTAACCCATACTGCAGTCCTTGCCAAAGTAGCCGGGGTTACAAAAGCATTGCCTTCTGGGATAGGTGGTGGCCCCGAGGTCAACGCACTCTCCGTTGTTGCTGCAACCTTCTTCGTTCATACACTCGTCTGGAAAACAAACAGATAAAGATATCCAGTTCAACATTTTCACATTTAAAGAGGAGAGATACAAGTATCAAGGATCATGTCTGCTTTTATATTTAAAGGGAAAGTGCCATTGTGAAACAGAGGGCGCTTTAGATTTTAGTAAGGTGGTTGCAAAGATGAACGCTATCTGCATTGTTGCAGTTTTGTTTGTTCATATGCTCATTTTGAAAGAGATATAAATTAGATATAGATATCAAGTTTAAAGTCTTATATAAAGTGGAATCACGTTTGTCTTCATATCTAAATGCAAAGTGCAGTTGTGGAACAGAGGGCGCTTTAGATTTGCCTTGGATTTGCGGTTGCTCCGAGGTCAACGCACTCTCCGTTGTCGCTGCAAACTTTCTTCGTTCAATTATACACTCATTTTTAAAAAGAAAGAGATACATGTATCAAGTTTTAATTTAAAGTCTTGACAATTTTGGAAATTACGCCTGTCTTCATATTTAAAGGGAAAGTGTAGTTGTGGAACAGATCGAGGGTGCTTTAACTATGCCTTCCGCTCCCCTTCCGCTCTGCCCTTTCGGATTGGCAAAGGGATTGGTAGTTGACTTCGAGTACAATGGCAGTTGGAGTCATACTTCTATCAGTTCTATGGGTAAAACAAAATCATGCCTCGCACTCGAAAACCTTCTACCTCTCAGTACAAAATATGATTGCCTATATTCTTTACTTGTTTAAATTTATTCAACAATTCAATTAAAAACAATAAATACACATATTGTATTGTATTGTATTACGTAGGCGTTGCCCGTATCATAATAACAATTATGTACGTCCACATGCATTATAGTCTCAATTCATAAAACAAATAATTATGTCCTCTCGCGTTTCCCGCCTATAATAGGTCAAGGTTATAAGATGTCTATAGAAATAATTATAATAGACGAGACACAATTGTGACGTCACCTTTTGGTAGGCGCAGGCATAGCACAACATCGTACTGTCGTGCTGGTGTATACCATATTAAATAACCCATGACAATAACCGTGTGAGACTTGTATACGGTCTATAGGGTTAAGGTGTTGAAAATGCGTAGGCGTAGCACAACATTGAAACGCTGTTGTGCATGCACGTTAACCCGTTGCGGGCTGTACACGCGCGATCCCTGTATTAGATGTAGGATGATCTTTGAACACTGTTGAATCTGGTAACCAACGGTGCAAGTCGTGGATGTGACGGGGGAGCGCCGGGGTCGAGCAAACTAACGATTGGTACCGATAGAGGCTCATTGATTAACTGTTTCAATACCGTTGGCACAGTAAACGTGTAACAATACCCAATGGATTTTCCATGCTATATTAATGAGAAGGTTAAACGAGTTTGATGTTAGACAACTTAGACGAGGAAATAATGTTCCCATTGTGTTTTATGTGTGTTCTGTTTTTAATGGTGATTAATTTTTATTTTTAGAGAGAACAAAAACATGGCCATTGTACTTTGTTTTCGTTTTCTGTTTAGACAATGGTGATTCATATCCATATTAGGTAAGAACTACAAGAATACAAACTAACAAAGTCATGACCATAAAATGATTGTGTTATTCAACGCGAGGTCATTATATTTTATTGCACACAACTAGGAAACGCAGACGGAAAATAGCACATTGAATTCTCTATTATTATAAACTGTACAAATAACCATGATTTTCTCTTCTAACATGTGATGATATTCGGCGGGAGCGGGGGCAGGGGTGTAGCTACGGGGGGCACAGGGGTCATGATGTGCCCCCTAAAATTCGAGAAAAAAATACAAGACATACAGGGAAAATCCTTAAAAATTAGCAAATACATAGAGTGTGGCTCCAATAATTCCTGTGCCCCAAACAGTCCGACAACACAACGTCACTGGTGGTAGGTCTGAGGTAGGAGGAAGAGATGGGGGGGGGGGGGGGGGGGGCAACGTCCCCTCATTCTACTTTCCCTGTTATTGCGCTTGTTGTTGCATCGTTTATAGGAACCCAAGGTAAATAGTGTATTTCTTTTAATATAATGCCATTGAACTGGACTACTCCCATTTGTACATTAAGGGGGAGGGGCAGCTACGTAATATACAGTCGTGTCCCATTTAATTTGTGAGAAAATGAACAAAGAATAGATAACACATTTATTCGGGTGGGAGGTGGGAGGTGGGGGGGGGGGGGGGGGGGGGACCTTTCACCCGTCTATAGCTTAATCCTAATATTGAATTATTGAGAACATGTATCATTAATATGCTTTTATGTCATGTATTTTCTATCAACCATAATGATTATAAGTTCATATTTCATTTTGATGTTGACATAATTACCCGATCAACATCAAGAGACTTACCGACATACTGACACGCTTCCCCTGATGCTAGACCATCACAGGTACACATGCCCCCCTCACACTGTCCGCGATTCGAACAGGTGCCGCCGTTACAAGTGGCTCCAGCTGAAAGAGAACAATCATTTGTTAATCATTACGGTTATTTAAAGGGATAGTTTTGGTAAAGAGAGTAAAGTTTTGGTCAAACTGAATTTTAATTACCAAAACCTGCACAGCTACAAACTACTAGTTATAACTCCACCATGCTAAAAAAAAAATTGCAAATGACTAAAAAGTAAAAAAAAGAGGAAGCATTTTTCTTTTTTTATTTAACGGCTAGTTCAAAACTATTGAATAATTGTGGGGCCCCACATTTATTACAAATTTATATATTTATGAACCGATTTGGTTCAAATAAAGGTTAATCTGTCATTAAAATTGAATGCTCTTTCAAATTTGACAATCAGTTTTTCATTATCTCACAAAAAATGATTTTGTGTAGCGCCCTCTATACCAAAATTAAACTATCCCTTTTATAAAGTTATCTATACGTTTATTAGATCATACTTTTCATTTATCAATCTATTTCTTTCCCATTAAATTAATTATCGATATTATTGATTTGTTTGGTTATCCTTTGTACGTTTTTTCTATTAACTATTACATTTGTTCATTAAATTATTCATGATTTATTAGGTATGCAATTTAAACGGTTACATACTTCCCACAGTTTATGAAAAACGAATAATTCTGAATAATTGTTATTTTTTATCTATATTCTCCACATAATTACATGCATGGATGATGGATTGCATGGCTGAAAAATGCATCGTTGTATATGGTCATTGTACAGTAATTGTAAAATATAGAAAATGCAATTAACATTTGCAATAATTCACTAAAAATTAGTATTTTTACCCATGATTTTGATATCTGCGCAGCTCCAGAACTGGTAGAGGTTGTTTGGGGTTCCCCATTCCGCGGCATTGCGGAGCAGACGGAGTGTGTATGCCCCGTCAGCAAGATTGGGGAGCATTACCGGCTGGATCTGCGAACTTTAAAGGATATAAAGAGAACAATCAATATAATAACATTGTTAATTTTAAATCATTGATTTAAGCCTTATTTTGATATCGGCGCAGCCCCCGAACTGTTAGAGGTGGTTTTGGGTCCACCTTTCTGCGGCGTTTCAGACCAGACGTAAGGGGTGTATGCCCATTCAGCAAGATTGGGGAGAATTACCGACTGGAACTGCCGACTTTAAAGTGGACTTCCATACGATTTCAAGCTTCTAATGATTGAAAGACAGATATTCTAGGTCAATAAACACAATTTTGTATGAAAAAGGTATGATTGTGGGTTCTTATAATTGGTTTTGAAATTCTAAAGACACAAATTCGCGAGCGAGCTTGTTCTATCCCACAATGCACCAATTTGTGACGTGCGACCCTCACTATGCGCCTATCTATGTTTTTACACTGCAGCGAATGTGTTCATTTGATCTGACCAATACAATGCTCGATCATGAATAGTTTAGTCCACGCTGCGCCACTGACCGTGTCTTTGAGCATTACTGCATTGTTGAACCGTTTGAAAATACTTGCCTGCCCGATATATTGTAACACGTTTGGCTTTCATTGGAATTTGAATAGACACACATTTCTGTAAACGTGGTTATTGAATTTGCTGTCTCTGCATGACCGGCCATTATGAATGACACATGTATTGATCACAATGCAGTGGCACCGGATTCAAGCCTACTCAAGAAATTGAGCAAAGTGAGGGTGCTATACGTAAGGCTCTTATGATTATGTGCAGTAAATTTAATTATTTTCTCAGAGTTAATGACATTAGAAAAATCTCTTAGAAATCAACCAAAGTGAGTCAAATCATGAAAATATTCAAGCACATCCCTAGATTGATTTCCAATAATTATACTGAATTTGTTTTAAAATCGTCCGGAATTCTCCTTTGAGTATTGGTCAAACTTAACTTTAGTAAGCAAAACCTGCATCATTATGGTACAAACTAATAGCTATAACTCCACCATGCTAGAAAGGTATACACAATTACAAACGACTAAGTAAAAACCCTGTTATCATTAAAAAGAGCCGTTACAACTCAAGAGGGCGCTCTCTAAAAACTCATTGGTTTTAGCCATTTTTCATACAAAATTGTGCATTTAATGTTTTGTCCAAATAATGATTCAATATAGATATCATCAACAACTATTTAAAACCTATTACAATTTTGATCAAAGTAGCCTATCAGCATTTTAAAAATTTTTCTAAAAAGTCAAAATGTCCCCCGGCCGGTAGACCGGCCGGATGAATACAATATCTTGAAATCAAATTGTTCAACTATGAGAGCATTTGAAAGAGAATGCTTCTCATTTTACATGTTTTATTCAAGGAACTTTCAAATGGAATTAAAACCCACACATTTAGTGTCAAGAGGCATTTCAGGAAGTACCAATACTCAAGTGTACCTTAAAAAAGAAAAAAAGTGGACAATCAATATATTACATATTACATTGTTGATTTTAAATAATTAATTTAAGCCATTATTTTGACATCAGCGCAGCTCATGTTTAGAGTTCCGGAGCAGACGGAATATAATAATAATATATAACAATATAAAGTATTTGTTTAGCGCCTAATGCAGAACAGCCTTTAAGCGCTTATTATTATCCCTGGTCATTTGGTTCAGTTCAGACCCGAAAAATTATCTTGCACACATTCTCAACTCCCCGGGGAGCATACTAGGCGCAGGCAACCATAATTAGGTACACCATACTAATTTTCACCAGACCAGGTACCCATTTATACACCTGGGTAGAGAGCAGTAGTGTGGATTAAATGCCTTGCTGAAGGACAAACGAGTGTGCTGGGTTCGAACCCGGAATCTCACGATTGGAAAGCATGCGCTCTACCATTATTGCAACACTGCTTCCACGTGTACTGTATATGACCCCTCTTTAAGATTGCCGGGGAGCAATACCGACTGGTACTGAAAATGCATGCATTCACACATTAATTTGTACGAGTCATAATTATTTTGACAAGCATTTATTCTAACTTAAGCCGCACAAAAGCTGATGACAACAATAAGAAAAGGGTTTCTAACTTAGGTATAATGTTTTTAAATGAAAGGTATAACGCGACAACAATTGCTGCCATGTTTTATGAAAAGTCCTGTCGCATCAATTATGTTGACAAGCATTTACTCAATTTTAGGATACACAAATAACATGGCAACATTGTGAAAAGGGGTCACTTACTTAGGTTTGAAGTTTTGAAAGGAAATCACACAAAGGCAACACAATTCATACAAATGTCATGATAATTATACATTGCACTGACTTGGAATCAAAAGTCGCAGTAAACTATAGCTTGTGTCGACTGCCATACATGCGGTGTAAACATTTATCATTATTGTTCAGTATGTGCATTGTGTTATAATGCATTGTTCCTTCTATCAATACAAAATATAATCTAACGAATTGAATTGAATACAACAGTAAATTCATCCCAGACACTCGGTGGCACTAATGATTTTGGAATAAAATGGTAGCTACCGGTAATCTATGGGTATTATCAAACAAAGAACGGGAATTCAAGCTAAAGTGTATTGTATATAGGTAATTAATGTTTCTAGTTCCTTATTTTCCGCTTCGAACCCTTTTTAACCCCAGTAATAACATCACATATTGTTCTCACCGCCATTCAACCCATAACTCTTTCAGCAGGAATCACACATTCACCTCTACGGTATCCTGGGTCCTTTTTATTACAAATAATATATGGCATCAACATAGCATAGTATGCTTTTGCAGATTTTGTCTTTTATTTTTGGAGGGGGCTTGACTTGTTGGGGGCACATTCATTTCATCTCTTTATTTTTGAAAACAAAAAGTAAAACCAGATGTTGTTTATTGCTTGTATTAAACTATATTGGGGTGGGGGAGGGGACGTGCCCCCCCCCCCCCCCCCCCCCATTTGCTACGGGTACATCACTGACAATGGCGTACCAAAGATGGGGCATGCAAGATAGGCTGTTTCCCTATCAACTTTAGGATGCATGCCTCTCATTGCCCAGGGGGGGGGGGGGGGGGAGGGGGGGGGGGTGGTGTTTCACAAGTCAATCTTAATACGTGAAACATGATGGAAAGCCATGTGTAGCTTTGGAATTAAACATATTCAAGAGCCCAAATTGCGAATATCTGAAACTTTCCAAAAATTTAACATCAATAACTTGAAATCTCTTTGATAAAAACAAATGTTTATGATGATTTTATCAAAATTGTAGGCCGGTTTAAATAATTCGTTTACAAAGAAACCAATGGCTTCCATAATTGTGAAGTCCAACTTAGTGATACGTTCTACTTTGGATCTTTGAGAAACACCCCCTAGACAAGAAACACAGATACAACAATTTTGTTAACACGGGCACTGCCCCTAAATGGAATCCTTAACTGCCCCCTTCCCCGTGGTGTAGCGCCGTCGGACTGATGGAGGAGGGAGGGGAGGGGGGGGGGGATGCGAATTATTGGAGACACACTCTAGGCATTTGTTAGGCATTTTATGTTTTGTATTATGTTTGTCAAATTATTGGGGGGGGGGGGGGGGGCACGTGCCCCCATTTGGTCTGGTGATAAACCCTGACTACACCCACCTACCCAGGTCTGCAATTCAGCTCGACATTTCCCCATACTAATGATTTTATATCCATAATGCAGGGTTTAATGTTTTGTTTGTAACACCTTTCAAAATCATTCGACGTCGAAAGGTAACATGCATGCAGGAATTAAATAAATCAATGAATTCATGAGCAGTGCTGTATTTCCAAATTGAAGACGCATTCATTTGGCAAGAAAAATAAGTATAATAACTGTATAGGGAAAGACGTGCGAGGCGGGGGCTGGACCGGCAGCCCCAATAGTTTAAAACATGTAAATCGATTAAAATCATCTCACGTTCTATATAGGGAAAATATAAGAAAAATCATATTCGGTGCACAATATCACATATCGATGCATTATATCATTGTTCGTGTTCTAATCGTGCGTTGTGTTGGCAAATCACCAAGTATGGATTTGTTGTTGTATTCGTAAACGCCAGGCATACCCTGGTACCATACAGTGGAGTAGTCAGAATTAACCTACAATTGGGAGGTGGGGGGGGGGGGGGGGGGGGGGTATGGTAAACCGGGGAGGAACCTATTTGGGGGAGGGGTAGCCTTCGTTCAAAATAGTATAATATTATTATAAATCGTAAATTGTTAATGTATTGTTTCCATTTGAGCGAGAAGTTCCAGTGAGAGGAAATTATGATAATACAACGTCAAGGGGGGGGGGGGGGGGGGGTACTTGTCCCCTTGCCCCCTCCCTGGTCTCTCCCAATACCCACTCACCTGGAATAATTGTAGGTGAAGGTAAAGCGAGGTGTAAGAAGTATTGACATAAAACGGGTATGGTACGATACTGCTACATGTATAATGATACAGATTTTTGTCTGTGATTATGTTTCTCTGTTGTTTAGAAATAAATATGATAGGATATTGAATCATCATCATCATCATCATCATCATCATCATCATCATCATCATCATCATAATCACCATAATCAGCAGCAGCAGCAGCAGCAGCTGCAGCCCATCATCACAATCAACAGTAAAACTACCACTGCCACCATTGCCATTATCATAACCCCCTCTCATCCTCGTCTTCGTACTCCTCCTATTCCTTTCCTCTTTCTATTCCGCCTCTTCTCATCCTCCTCCTTCCGTTCCGCACATGCTTCTCTTCCTCTTCTTCTTCCTCCCTGATCTTACTCTCCTTCTAGTCCTCCTCCCCTCATTCTCCCCCTCCTCCTCCTGATCCTACTCCTCCCCCTTCCTTCTCCTCCACACTCCTCTTTATCATCATTATCATCTTCATCATCCTCATCATCATCATCATCATCATCATCATCATCATCATCATCATCATCATCATCATCATCATCATAATAATAATCCCCATCATCATCACCATCATCATTACCATCATCATCATCATTTTATTCATCATCAACATCATCATCATTATCATCCTTCTCCTCCAAGACCTCCTCCTGATCCTTCTCATCATCATCATCCTCATCAACATCACTTTGCTGCTTACGTCGAGTCATTTCTGCCGTAGAAAGTTCCCTCTGTGTCGGGTGTAAGGAGGTGAAGCACTGTCCCGTTTTCACGCTCCAGAATCTCAAGGCGATATCCACCCTAAAATAAACATAAAAAGGGAGAAAATCATAATTTCTTGCCTATTTGTTTTTTTTAGGAGTTAACCTAAAACATAAATATATACATTTAGATGTCTTATTGCAATAAGTTCGATTTTCATGAAAAACTGAAGGTTTGTTTTTGCAGTTGTTATGTTAGCTTTTGATGTAATGTTGAAAATACGTGTTTAGTCACAAGGAAAAAAACAACAATCATACTCACATATATTCTTGAATTTCACCATAGCAAAATAAATTATGAATAAATTATCTGATACTGCACGTTCAATTTGTATAACTTATAACGAACCCATATAAGTTATAGACCACTGTTTCATAATGGTGAACATTTTGTCTATTAACCACAAGACAAACATATGTTCCCGGTTGAATACCTTACGATGTCCACAAATAGAATACTATTGTTTCTGTTATACACAACTTATGTATTATTACTATGGCTTCTTCTATTATTATTTGTATGGGTTCTTTCTGAATAAAGTGAACACGATGATTCGTATACAGTAAAACATCAACAAAATATGAGTGAGTGGCGGGGCTTCGTTATTAAAGGGGAATTGACCCTTATCCTTTTGACTTACTGGATGTGATGAGAGCATAACTCTTGTCATTTCTAGTCACTTATCTCCTCATGAATATTCCCAATAATGAAAATAATCAATATTTTACGGCCCACTGTCGTCTGCTTTCAATGCCAACAGGGAGGCGGCCATTTCTTCAACTTCTCGCGGTGAAATGACGTGTCAGGCGGAGAACACAATAGCGGGTTACGATAATGCTATTGTGTTCTCCGCCTGCCACGTCATTTCACCGCGAGTAGTTGAAGAAATGGCCGCCTCCTATGGGCATTGAAAGCAGTCGACAATGGTCCATAAAATATTGATTATTTTTGTAATCGGGAATATTCATGAGGAAATAAGTGACTAGCAATGAAAGTAGTTATGCTCTCATCACATCCAGTAAGTCAAAATGATAAGGGTTAATTCCCCTTTAAGGAAATTAAGGAAACAAACACACAAACAAACAAACAAACAAACAAACAAACAAACAAACATACATACATTTTTTTTTTTTTTAAGAATTGTTTTTATTCCTCCAAATGATAATACAGATAAACATCAAAATAATATTAACATTTACATTATTACAAATATTTTCAAATGAACAGTATACACATTTTACATCAATATTCATAAACAAACAAAAGATGGCATTTGCATTTTCTAATACAGTAACTTAACTATTATATTCTAAACGTAAACTGCTAAATCTCATCAGATTTAGTCGTACTAAAATAAGCAAAAGCCCTTCCTCAATAAACAATATACTGTAATAATTAATCATGATTCACTAAAAGAAAGATAACCATACTTAAAAAAAACAAAAACAAAAACAAATGGAGGTTATTTTCTAATAAAGTAATGTAACCTTGCTACATCTCTCACTCTACTCACATTCATCCAGCCAAATCACACACATACACACACACACACACACACACACACACACACACACACACACACACACACACACATACACACACACATCCTCACGTCACACTCATTTCCGGTGCATCTGCTCGCATGTCCGTTTAAAGCAATCAAATCAAAATAATATTTAACTGTTCCCACTTTTGTAAGTGTAAACTCAATTTTCCCCTTTTCATCGCTAACCTTTTTTCATCTTCCTTATAACCCAAAATAATTTTTATTACTCTTTGTAGCGATGGGAGAGCCCCTTGTATTCTTGAGGAAAAAATAATATATTTCAACAAGAAAATGATAGAGTTACATGCCTTAACTAGTTTGTCCTGGTAAACCCAAAAATATTAAATTCCAATCTCCGATTCTTATTTCTTTTAATTGTAAATGATCAACTATTTCTAACCAAAATTGTTGAACTTTTATACAATACAAAAATAAATGTGAATAGGTCTCCACCTCATCCCGACAAAAGGAGCATAAATTATCTAATGCAAAACCAAATTTATAAAGGTTTTCTTTTGTATAAATAGCACCATGCAATAACTTAAACTGAAATTCTCTTTGTTTACCGCATAAAATTGAACTTTTAACCCGTAAAAATATAGCTTTTACTTCTTCATAAGTATAATTATTTTGACCCTGTCCGCTCCGTATTTGTAATCTATAATCTTGTTGAAACTGTATAATAAAAGTATCATATATTTTTCTTGATTTTATCTCAGACAGTGTCTCTATGTTACCTAATATCTTAATTTTAATATCAAAATTATTACTATAAATCTCCATAAATTCCTCATCTTTCCACTCCTTTGACATTGCCATAAGTATATCATAAATCCTAAGTAAGCCTTTACTTTGTATACCCAGACCCCCAAAATACGGAGTAGATTTTAATTCATTTCCATCATTCATATCAAATACTCTACTTATACCTTTCTGAAATAAGTCGCTATCAAAAACCATTCTATTCCTTAAACAAATGTGCCTATTATTAAATATAATAGGATTCATCTTATTTCCTTCATAATGCCTACATATATCAAGCTCTTGCCATACTTTCAAAATATCTTTATAAAATTGCGGCATACCCTTCAATTTCATCTTTCTCCAATCATAATCACACAAAAATATAAAGCGTCCTCCATATTCCCTAGCAAAATAATCAAAAGATAATTTCCAAGCAGACTCTAATTCTTTCCCATCAAGTAGGCGTTTAAGCCACATAACCCGTTGAGTTTTAACAAATGTAGCATAACAAGTCATTCTAAGCCCTCCATATTCATAGTCCTGATATAAAATTTTCCGTTTAATTCTATCTTTACCCCTCCAAATAAAATCAAAAGAAATTTTTTCAACTTCTTCCAAAACCCAATGTGGGACTGATATGAGAGAAGACACATAATTAAATTTCGAAAGAGCGTAGGTTTTTAATAATTGAATTCTACCCATAATTGTCAGGTCCCTTTGTTTCCACCATCCCAATAAACGTTTCGTCTTACTTAATATTTCCTTATTTATAATTCAAATCATCTTTTTTTTCACATTCCGTGCAAAATAAACCCCTAAAATTTTAATTTCCTGTACTAAATTACCAAATTCTAAATTGTCATGCCTTTCAGATTCCTTTCCCAACCATATAAAGTGCGTCTTCTCTTTATTAACTTTTAATCCACTTATTGCTTCAAAATCTTCAAAAATTATTTTTAACCTATTCACAGAATTTATATTTCGTACAAATATCGTAATATCATCTGCGTACAATACCTGTTTAATTTCATTATCCCCAAGTTTAATTCCTTGAATATCATTGTCCTTTCGAATAAAAATAGCAAGTGTTTCAATTGCTATAACAAACAAATATGGCGAAAGAGGATCACCCTGTCTTACTCCCCTTTTAATATCAAAATACCCAGTTGAATGACCTCCATTCATAACGCAACTACTAATATCATTATATAAAATATTAACCCATGAACAAAATGTTTCTCCAAAACCAAATGATTCTAATGCTTGATATAAAAAGGTATGTGAAATGGAATCAAATGCTTTCTCAAAATCTACTGCAACTAAATATCCAATAGATTGGTCTAAAGAATGAAAAAACATATCATCTATCAGACGTACTGCTTCCCCTATATTTCTATCTTTAACATATCCCACTTGATTATAATGTATAATTTCCCCCAACACCTCCTTAATTCTTTTAGCTAATACTTTTGACAGTATCTTGTAATCAACATTTAAAAGAGTTATTGGCCTATAATTACATACATACATACATACATACATACATACATACATACATACATACATACATACATACATACATACACACACACATACATACACACACCCATACATACATACACACACACATACATACATACATACATACATACATACATACATACATACATACATACATACCTGACATGACATGGTGTCACTCAGAGCGGCCTAAAACAAAAACTACACGACCACAATTTCTGATCTTGGTATTGTTTTTCATTGGAAGGACACCCTATCCGATGGGCATAATCATTTTGTTACTAAATTTTGGGAAGTGCCCCGTTCCGTTTTTTGGGCCACCCTGTATTGGAGCTGTTCCCGTATACGCCACTCATGGTCTCACCCTCATATTCATTCATTTTCTTTGAAAATTATAAATGTAATATCATGCAGCGGAAATTACCATCAACATTTGCTTATATGAAGAGCTTAATTCCAAAAGGCGCTAAATCCACTTTCCATAACATGAGTTACCGATATCAGTACATTAATAAGCTACGTAGCAATCTAGAAATCCAAATTTTAAGACAAATTACACAATAAAAATAAAAATATATGGAACGTTACATTTTCATATTCCCATAGGCATGTGTACAAAGTTGGACAAACGGAAACCTCCTTTTCTCCAAAGTTGAAAAAGTAGATTGAGCGCCTTCTGGAATTAAGCTCTTCATATGTACTGTATGTCCCATTACAAACAATTGGGGCAGACATTGTATTCACATCGGTTAGGCCCGGTCACATATCACCGGAAAGCGTATAACGGATGCCCGACGGAGAGAAACATTTTCAATTCGTTCGTCTCCACTGGCATGCGTTTCTTGTCCGTTTCTTGTCAGGCGATACGTTGTTCTATATATCCGGTGGAATGTTTTGTGCATAAACAGGCAATGGAGACGAGTTTCACCACCGAATAATTTGATTTCGAAAATGTTATATTCGTCGGGCATCCGTTCACACTATCCGTTGATATGTGACCGGGCCTTTACTGGTATAGCCTTGGCTAGCTAGCAACTTACTGAAATTGGTTTCTATTTGACGTATTGTCGCCAGGCATTCGCAACCTCATCGATTCGGAGCATGGTAATCTACAATTATATTTCAAAACGATATTGTGATTGAAGTGATCTAGTAACCATGGTAACATTGTCAACATTCCTAAAACATACTTAGAACTGTAGCGGTTCTCATGTACCCCATTGAATTCGTATTACCAATAGAAGCACGGAACAGCTTTCGGTTTCCCAAGTTTCTCTTCCGTTATAACGATATGTATGATTGATGTGTTCATATATGAACATATATGTTCGGCATTCTTGATTCTGTATTTTGTATGAGCACGTACATTATGTTTATATGACAACTGCGTTGTCTATTGTGCTTTTAATTCCAATACTTATGTAATGCATATTTTTTATAAGGGCTAGACCAACTAGCATTTTGTGCTATAACTAGTTCCTTTTTTACCAAGAAGATTTAAGTTTGTGGAATCTTTGTATTATATTGTAAATATTTTCAATTGGTAAATAAATTTCATTTCATTTCATTTATAATTATCTAGAAGTATAACTATGTAAAACGTCGGTGCAATGAGAAAGTGAATCATATAACTACATTTTCGGTCATTACTCGGTCATATGACATTCATTTACCATGGAATGTTCGCGCATCACACACTGGACATATCAGATCACAGAAATCATCAGATCACAGGAAACCTTTTCTAACCATTTCCCAGTTTTTGCACATATTAACAAAGTTACTAAATCCCTTCAATGTGCTTATCAGGGATTTGCTCGTTAAATATTTTAAAACACTGGGATAGATTATACCAAAAATGGTCAGCTATGGCATTTTATAATTATACCATCTGGG
The DNA here is from genome assembly GCA_037951105.1 of Echinarachnius parma. Classification (NCBI taxonomy): domain Eukaryota; kingdom Metazoa; phylum Echinodermata; class Echinoidea; order Clypeasteroida; family Echinarachniidae; genus Echinarachnius; species Echinarachnius parma. The sequence continues at coordinate 197,707 of JBAMJV010003201.1, forward strand.
TAAATCTCACCGCATAATCTTCAGTTTACGAGGAATAAAGACAAGTTGAATAATTTATGTAATTTTGAATTAAGAGCTGCCAGTTCGTTTTTCAATGCATAGGCTCGTGTGTTAAAGGAAGTCTGAATTTATATCAATAAAACCAAAAAAGTATCCCTATTACATGTTTGATCGGAAATATCACACACAATATTTATATACAATTATCTAGCTACTAAGTCACTTAATGTGAATATTAGACACGGTTTGAGAGAGTATGAACACCCCAGAAAGACATTTTTAAAAAGGTCATGACACGGAACAGTGATAATTTATACAGTCATTTTTTTTAATTTTTTATTATACAGCTACAGCCATGTCGCAGTTCATAATCGTATACATACAGCAGTGCGATATTCATGCGGAAAATATCAGAAGTGTGTTATGGTGGATGGTCATTTATAACTTAATTCATGATATTTTAAAGAGACGTTACAAAAGCAAAAGACAATTAATATCGCGCAACTTGATATACATTTTGTGAAAAATTAGCCTATAAAGCCTATTTTTTATGGTAAATGTTTGATTGTCAAGATGATGATAATCATACAAATCTACCATTTCAAACTAAACTTTGAAAAATAAGAAATACAATAAAATAGATGATGATTCTAATAATATCATTATTCAAATACATGTCTAGCACAAAGTAGGCCTATATATGAAAAAACAAAAACGTGAAACGCCATTTCAGATTTTAAATGTTTGTCGTAAATTTCTTGTCCTCATAATTTCGGAAATTATGCCGAGTTACTGATAAAAGGTCTTTAAAGTAAACCTTTGTCAATTTCGATAATAATCCTTTTGTTGAACGAAGTGAAATTAAAGTAAAATAGCAGTCGTGCAACTCAGAATTCTATCTGAATTATGCATACAATCCGCTTGGGAGATGAACAGATTGAGACAACGTATAGAATTATGTATGGAATGTAATTAGTGCACTGGAAGAGATAATGCGCATATACGGGAAACCATCATTATCACCATGACAACCATCTCTCAATTAATAGAATTATTGTCGGCAGATCAGTATGAAATGGTGATTTCAGTTGATGCCGAACAAGAATAGATGTATAACATACAGCTTAAAATGGATAAAGAAAGGAAGTGAGAGATATCAACATAAATACGATGTTTTTTTTAAATTATACAAAACGCTCTTATAAGATGTTGATAAGCAGAACAAAGAATAACAAAAATAGAAACGACGAAAATGGGAAGAAGAAAAAATGATTATACTGATAGGATATGGAATATATATACAGGAAAAGGAACAAAGGGATACAAATGGCATTTTAAAGAGAAACTTTAAATTCCGAATTCCGTTCAAAAGAAAAGAAACAAGGAAAACATGAAGAGAAAAACAGAAAAAGAATCGAAGAAATAGAAGAAGAAAGACAAGAAAATTAATGATTCAAAATAGATGGTTTGTTTACTGAACGCTCTCGTTATTTAAAAGATATACATCATAAGAAGATAGGAAAATAATAAGAAGAATAAAGAGAGAATAACAATAATGAATAACAGAATATATGGTGAATATAAAATGGAAGAAGGGAAGGGGGAGAATTAGCAAACTAAACAACTCAAGAGTTATTTCTCACACACGGCTTAAGTGCTTTCATTATTATAATCATTTCATAATTATTTCCACTGGACCGTGTTATCTAAAAGTTCTTCAATTGAAATATGTCATTCAAATTCTGCCTTTGTGACCTATAAGTAGCATAAATGCACTCACTTTTAGAGTAGTTTGAAAGCAATTTAAATTATACAAATTCGTGTTCGATATTAATCTCCCAGCATCAAAGTATATTTATCTACTTATTGAGCATGGTTCAGTAAAATCAATTACGTTAAAAGCAATCTATATATTTATCAAAGCAAGACTACATTCATTCTCTAAATTAAAAGCATTGTCTTCTTTTATCGACGCCAGACACAGTGTGTGTATTTTCATTCCATTCCATAATAGTCATGCAATTTGTCAAGCAGAAACTAATAGCATTTCCATCTAACTAATCTATATGATCACTCGTGTATTATTGTTCATATTCCTATCCATAAAATAGTTGTTCTACACGTTTAATGTATGAAACATTTAGAGGCTGTTAATAATAATAATAATAATATCAAGCATTTATAAAGCGCCATCTATCTAGGTAGCCTATTCCGAGGCGCATAACAAAGGAAAGAAGAATAAAAAACAGAGGGAAAACTTAAACAAGCACAAATACCAATACAAGCAACTAATATATTAATAAGCTACACTAAACAAGTATGATTTTAATTTACTTTTAAACACTTCTAACGAGTCTATTGTCTGTTCCATGGAACTTGTATATCAATTTACTAGATTGTCATAATTAGGTTATGTAATTTACTATTCTGCACGGGCAATTGACGCAACCGTACAATTCATAATTTACACGCATTTTTTTTGAACGGGAGATTTGTTCGTTGTTTGTTTAAAGGTGCACCTGTAAAGTGTCAGATATTGCCCGAAATGACATTTGAGACTTCAATCCTATACCAAAATCATTGTAATATATGTCAGAATGACGTGTGAAAGTTTCATTGAAAAAGAACCCTGCTTTCCTGGTTAAAAAAGCGAAAATGTGCGTCAGCTTTTACAACAAATCACTGTATGACGTTAATGAGATTTATGACCGTTCATTAACGCTCTTGAGCTAAATGATTATCCATGAAATATATCGTCATACTAAAGGGGCATTTGAAAAAAATCTAACCCTATTTTATTCTTCTCTTACTATAAGCCAAACAACACGGTAGAAGAGAAATGTGGAAGCTCAAATTCATGTTTGTGGAGTTAGACACTTTACAGGTGCACCTTTAAATGAAAAAAAAGATGGGAATTCAAGCAAGAGCCATGCACCGCTCTGGGAAACATTGACATTAAATGTGAACGATGACAAGATGAACATGCTTAACTTATTATGTTCAAAATAAACGGGTAAACATACACACATACATCATTTACATGAAACGAAAGAAGAACAATTTCCCAGACCTGCTATAATATACTGTACCAAAGCAACCATCTAGATATACTGTATACCAAAACAACCATCTAGATATACTGTATACCAAAACAACCATCTAGATATACTGTATACCAAAGCAACCATCTAGATATACTGTATACCAAAACAACCATCTAGATATACTGTATACCAAAGCAACCATCTAGATATACTGTTCCAAAGCAACCATCTAGATATACTGTATACCAAAGCAACCATCTAGATATACTGTATACCAAAGCAACCATCTAGATATACTCTATACCAAAACACCAGCCACAGCTAGTTCTTATCAATTTTGAACTTATTCACCAATATGAAAAATAAACCCGTTGATAAAAAAATAAAATACAAAATAGTCGCATTTAATCGAATTCTGGTGAACATGATATGAATACCCCCCCCCCCCTAAAAAAAAAGTAATAGCGTTATTTATATCGTTATTCATCCACCATCGAATCATTCGGCGGAATAAACCCGGTGATGAAAATGGTTAAAAAAAGCCGATAAACCCAATTTAATTTGATGGTCACGATCTTGGCATACACGGATAATGACAAAACCACCGTCACGCATAAGGATGACATGCAAATAACGCAAAAAGACAGAGAAAGCAAATAAAAAGCAATTTTTTTTCGCACGTCATTGATCACCATTTTGACGCAACGAGTTGTTGTTGTTTTTGTGTTTGGTTTAACGAAATGGCTTTTTATTCAATTATCACCACAAGAATACTCGCTGTGTTTTTGTGTTTATTGTTGTGTTTGTTGTAGTTTTAGGTTCATTCAAATTGGTTATTTTACCCCACAAGGTCTCGCTGTGTCATTGTGATTGTTGTTGTTGTTGTTGTTGTAGTTTTAGGTTCATTCAAATTTGATATTTTACAGAAAAAGTTATCGGGGAAATAAAATGGCTTTCCTCTCAATGGTTGCGGATAATGATGACGACCTTTTTGCACATATTGTTTGAGCTACTGGATCTTTTCTTCAGCTCCACCAATTTACCCCCCCCCCCAAAAAAAAAAAACAACAACCAACAACAATAACTGACACCATACACACGATTCCAAGATGTTGACTAAATATAAGGGTATGACCCCCGTACAAAATAATGCCCTAACCCAAATCCCCTTACCCCAATACTGCTTGTACAATTAGTTAGAGATATACAAAGCGCCGTTGTAAAGTATTAATTTACCGATTATATTTAGATTGTATTCATGAATCTAATAATTGTTATATTTTTGCACGAATATTGTTCGAGGAGTGTCGAAACAATAGGAATGAGTCAGATGCGTAAAAGCGTGGAGAAAAGGATATTATTGATGTATATATTATCTAATACTCGCGTATACGTGGTTTTGTTTTGTTACAACTGAATTATAACTATAAGTGTTAGAAAAAATAATAAGCTTCACCCAAATGTGTGCACCATACCAGAAAACGCGATAAAACACCATTAACTGTACGCGAGAACGAATTTATTTTTCAAGTGCTGCTCGAGAAAGTATAAAAAGACCCGAGAGAATTTAATTACCGAAGTATCCATGGAAACAACATAATTATTGACTATGAAAATGTTATCAAATGCTGTAATGTTCCATTAATGTTGAATAACACAGTGGATTCCTGTACTATTTGCTTAGGAATGATTTCCCTCACCATACGGTACTCCGCGATGGATCCCTAATTATAATTGTGTGAAAGGAAAGACCAGGGAGTCGAATTCCAATTCCCTGCCTGGTAAAACTACAGTATAAAGTAACTGTGTCATTGAGGGGTTTAATTGCAGTGGCGATTCAAACCAGGATTAAAGGCCAATGTTGGGATGGGGGCAAAGAAAGAGGCGATTTATTTCTGTTGAGGGTGTAGATTGTGATATGTGAGATTTAAACTTGAAAATTATAATGACGGACTGTTCGCTTTTGTTATAACTTATCTATTTTTTTTTTTAGAGCTTCAAGTGCGCTTTTTGTCAGCTCATTTTGCCACGTAACACCCAAACAGTCAAACATACATACAAACAAACTAACAAACAAAGAAACAAACAAACAAACACAGAAACAAACAAACAAACAAACACAAAGACAAGCGTTGATTGGTCTTACCCTGTGTGAGTAAGCAAGATGCCACGTGACATTGATCATCGCCTCTGGGGCAAACGTAGTCTCCGGTCCATCCTCGCCTGGGAAGAAAATGATATATAAAACATTTATTCATTAATTTGTTTGATTTATTTTAGCAGAGAAACATGTTCATCAATATATATGCATGGGTCTAATTATAAAGAAATCCAAACATTTAATAGTTCTAATGAAACAAATGTTAGCTTTGGAGCCGCGGGAAGTTGTGTTAAATTCAGGTCGAGGTTGTGTTTCCGATACATGTTTTACATTTAGGTACATTTAAGTTGATTTTTAAAATAATGAATACATAAAAGTGTGTCTGGTACTAAGTTATTAAGGGGGTTTAGATAGAAAAGTAAACGGAGTATTTTTTAGATTTGAAAAATCGGTAATCACCACGCAGTATCTGAAATAATATTTGTAAAATGGCGACAATAATAATCTATACTTTGAGAACTCTGTTCTAGAGATTCATGCTGAGTTATCTTTTTTCCCCTTTCAAATATGTTTTATGCGACCAGCGTTGGGCTTCATCCCTGTTATGCAAGCATCACTCTAAATGGCGTCGGAACAGTGTGTTGTGTCGTGGATTTGTCGATATATGGCTGCATCCTCCTTGAAGGAAGTCGAGCTTATGCAAAACTTTCCTCTTCTTCTGTACTTTTCTTTAACCACCTACAGTAATCGTTACTTGCACAAATGTGTAATGATATTAGATAATATTTGTGTGTGTGTGCTTGTATGCGTGCGTAATTCTACATTAACCCATGAGGTCCTGGATAATGGATGTAGATAATGTATTTGTGTGCTTGTGTGCGTGAGTAATTCTACATTTACCCATGAGGTCCTGGATAATGGATGTAGATAATGTATTTGTGTGCTTGTGTGTGTGTGTAATTCTACATTTACCCATGAGGTCCTGGATAATGGATGTAGATAATGTATATGTGTGTTTGTGTGTTTGTGTGCGTGTGTAATTCTACATTTACCCATGACTGAGGTCCTGGATAATGGATGTAGATAATGTATTTGTGTGCTTGTGTGCGTGTGTAATTCTACATTTACCCATGACTGAGGTCCTGGATAACGGATGTAGATAATGTATTTGTGTGCTTGTGTGCGTGTGTAATTCTACATTTAACCCATGATAACCTGGATAATGTATAACATGTGTCTAAATTTACATAATGATATCCTGAATTTGTTTTATTGTTATACAGTAAATTTAACCCATAACAGACATTCTCTATATGCCCCATGCAGCACGAGTTTTTTTCGGGCCAAATATTACAATTAATATTATATAATAACCAAGTTCTATAGTCGACCCTTCGATAAAAATGACTAAAATAGGCCAAGGTGTATTATTATTAGCTGTTACGTAGTTACCATGCAAACTACCAAAACACGAATAATCTTGAAAACAGTGTCTTTGTCTTTGCTTGTCTCCTGTATTTCAAAAATTGAACGTGACCAATTTTGAGCAATTTTGGCAGATCGTTTCTTTCTCTATCCGAGTGTCTGAATGGAAGAAGGAAATTAATCACGAATATTGTCATATCGTTGAGTGAGAAGGGCGTTATAACTTATAAGTAGAGTTTGGGTTACTAAATTGAGTTCTGCATCCCATCTTGACATTCTGAGCCTTCGCTACGTGGCGTAACATTTCAGATAATACTTGTTACTGATTTTGGTTTCTGAAATTTATCCAAAATAACAGACATGACAGAGATCTTCATTTGGATTTCTGCATAGTCTTTCGTCAAGACTATCGCGCTATATGCACAATTACGTGAGCGGAGCGAGCATCGTGAGAGAAGCGAACAGCCCGATCGAGCGGAGCCAGTTAGCTAGCTCGCATAGAGAATCTCCAAGCCATATAGAGCCTTGACTAAAGGCTAGTTTCTGCAAAGCTCCCAAACATTAAACAAGATTTTCTCCGAATTACAACAAAATGACTTAACACCCTTCTACTTCTGAACAGCCGATATCTAGGGTCTAGCAAATTACCCATTGAAGTTGAATGACATGAATGGTGAGGCGCATACACATACTCCTTTCAATAACAACCCACATTTTATTTTCGAAATCTATTTATAAAATGTATAATGAAAAACACCATAGATACATTTATTGTCAACGGAAAATTCTAAAGAGTATTAAAAGCTCTTTTGTTGCTAAGTAGGACGTAAAACCGAAACCACTTTACTGAAGTAGAAAGAACAAAGCGAATTGTTGCGAACCATCAATCATAATCACGATTCGTGCTTATGTCTAGTATGTCTCACAATCGTTACTATGTCAACAGAACGCACGCCAGAGCAGAACGTGATGTAGTTGCTATGAAGAAGAGTTGTTATTTTGTCTGACAGAACACGGTAACGAAGGAATAAATATAATGACACCCGAAGGCTTTTATCTCACAATGTTATGCATTCTTAACATTATATTTCATTATTCAATATCACAAGTTAAGTTATCGCATAGTCACTTGAAGTTTGATGTGCATGCATGTCGTTTGCAGATCTTGAAACAAACGCACGACATGCACGAGGGATAGATGAGGAGAGTGGTATTAAACTTGATTGAAAATCCAGGTCCTACTTTTAAGATATCTCCGAATATAATATAGTAAGGTAAAACAAAAAGAAAAAGAAGAACAAAATACTTATGTAAATGCAACATTACGCAAATTAACGACCGGTTTCATCTGGATTCCTTCTGCTCAGACATTCAGAGGAAGGGGTTGGTTGTAGAAGGGCGGGGCTTGGTTGGTTATGATTATGATTTGTGTATGTCTGGGACCGCTCTTTTTCGTCCCCATCCGAGAGACACGGCCTATATGTTCGAACCCGCCCGCCGCATTGTGCGTAGCCTTTTGACAAGGCCTGTCTCGTCTGAGCTGAGTTGAATGCACGGTATAGTATGCATTATGCAGGAACGACTGGAGAGCGCGACTATCATGCACAATCTCTTGAGGGGATCGCGACTTCACCACTCGCCGGATAGTCTCCATCACGCGTTCAGTCGTTCCTGATCCTGCATGCATGCAGCGCAGCCATTGCTTGAGACGCGAAGCCTTGCTAAAAGGCTACATTGTGCGAAGAGCGGAGCTCTGACTGCTAGACCAGGGGTGTGTTTCACAAAGATTCTAAGTTGAACTTAACTCTTAGTTGGACCTAACTATTATGGAAAGCCATGTGTAGCCTTAGGATATAATGCATTCAAACGCAAAAAGCGAGAATTTTTTCCTTTAATAAATGTTGCATCAAAAACATGAAATCTCCTTGATAATAAAAAAATATTGATATAAATCAACATTTAATGCCTTTGAAAAAGGACTTTACAAATATTTGTTCAAAGAAATTAATGGCTTTCCATACTTTTTACGTCCAACTTAGAGTTAATTTCAACTTAGGATCTTTGTGAAACACCCCCCCCCCCCCCCCCCCCCCCCCTCTAAACACCTCTCTCCTTGGAATGGTGGGTTCATTATAAAGCTATGTTAGGTTAGATTGCCATTTCTGTTTAATCATAAACTTCGCATTTCCAGAAATGTTGCTACCTACAAAGCAGTGGCGTATCCAAGATCTTTCCAAGGGTGGTGGGGGGGGGGGGGGGGGGGGTGGGGGGCACCAGAGGTCTTACATTTTCGTGAGGGGGCAAAGGACAGTTTGACCTTGCACTAGTGATGACATCGGCGTATGGGCGTAAATACGAAGCAATGTTGTCTCGGTGAGGTCTCCTCTTGCCCGAATAAATAAGGTCTTTCCAAGTTATAGACAAAACAAATGAGGATGGGTGTGGTTGCACACAGTGGGGACAAGGATAGTATACACTGTCTTCTTTACTCGTGTTACTATACACCGTGTTACTATTTGCCAATGCAGAACAACTTAAAACTAGCACACTATTCATGTGTACTCTGTTTTTTGTATTTATTTATTTTTTATTTGTGATACACTTGTCAATTTTGCTAGGCTGTTTAGTCACGTGGTGACACTATGACTGAGACACTTTCCCCATTTGTGGCCGGTATGGATTGCGCAAATCACATTAGTACACATACATTCACCTTTGCTTATACTCCCATATTCTATGTTCTTGGAATGCATTGCTCTCCTTTGAAGTAATGGGTCGTATCTTGCATGAAATTGCAATGCTTTCGCTATATTGTTATAGGGTTCATCTAAGGATCTGGGATAAATGGAATAAACTCCCATAAACTTGATAAAGTGAAAATCAAGCCCAAATGCACTCCAGACCATTTTTTTAAAAAGAAAAGTTATCCAAACAAACTGAGGAGGGGTCACATTGGGGATAAGGATGGTATACCAAGGAGGACCTCCTTGGGTATACACTGTCTTCTTTACTCGTAACCAGTTCCTTTGTCCAACATTATGTAACTATTTGCCAAAGCAGTACAGCTTAAAACTCACAAGCTATTCATGTGTACTCTATTTTTATTTGTGATACACTTTAACACTTTGTCAGGCTGTTTACATACTCGAGACACTTTCCCTATTTGTGACCCGGTATGTATTGCGCAAATCACATTCGTACACATACACTATTTTTTGCTTCTGCCATCATGTATGCTGTATAATAGTGGGCCGTGTGCATGAAAAAAGGCAATCGATTTTGCTAGGCTTCTGCGTGGGGAGAAGTTTAGAATCATAACACCTCTTCTACTTCGACAGTCAAGTTTAGAATCATAACACCTCTTCTACTTCGGCAGTCAAGTTTAGAATCATAACACCTCTTCTACTTCGGCAGTCAAGTTTAGAATCATAACACCTCTTCTACTTCGGCAGTCAAGTTTAGAATCATAACACCTCTTCTACTTCGGCAGTCAAGTTTAGAATCATAACACCTCTTCTACTTCGGCAGTCAAGTTTAGAATCATAACACCTCTTCTACTTCGGCAGTCAAGTTTAGAATCATAACACCTCTTCTACTTCGGCAGTCAAGTTTAGAATCATAACACCTCTTCTACTTCGGCAGTCAAGTTTAGAATCATAACACCTCTTCTACTTCGGCTGTCAAGTTTAGAATCATAACACCTCTTCTACTTCGGCAGTCAAGTTTAGAATCATAACACCTCTTCTACTTCGGCAGTCAAGTTTAGAATCATAACACCTCTTCTACTTCGGCAGTCAAGTTTAGAATCATAACACCTCTTCTACTTCGGCAGTCAAGTTTAGAATCATAACACCTCTTCTACTTCGGCAGTCAAGTTTAGAATCATAACACCTCTTCTACTTCGGCAGTCAAGTTTAGAATCATAACACCTCTTCTACTTCGGCAGTCAAGTTAAAAAAGCGTAAACATATGTTGAAGAGGAATTACATTAACGGAACCCCACGTACAATGTTCTTCCTGGGAATAGTGCATTGTGGTCCTGTATATAAGAAGGACTCACTCATTGCTCAATGTATGTTAACTATATGTGTGTGTATGTATTCAATTATAACGATAGAGAGAAAGAGGGCAACATAATGCCAACTTGACTATTTTCCCCCTTCACAGCTCATGATATAGCTATCACATTGTTCTATATTATCATTATGTTCTTGGCCATGCATCAACCCGCTTCTCATAACGGTCATCATTTCCAGCTCGGCAACATTTTTATCGATTGTACTGTTGTAATTAGTGTATAATATTTCAGACAGGCTGTGCCTGGGCCTTTACATGCTCCACGATGCATGCCGGTTGCATGTAATTCCCTAGCTAAAGGTTAACAAAAATGGGGGCGAAGCAGGTCGCAAGATATATCTCATGAAGGGGTTCGGATTCGTACATTAGAGGCGCGGTCTTGCAAACGCCTTGCGCACGGTGCGGAATACACACTGATGTTCACATAGGGTGGCATTCAAAAAGGAGCTTATGCAAGCCATGTGTTAATAGATCATGGTTTACAAATATGGAGCACCAATTTTAAACCAATGAAGAAAGAATTTCCACCTTTGTTTTAAAACTTGTTATAAATGTTTAAGCTACACATTTTGCTCAAGTCACCATGTTCTCAGATCAAGTTGGCGAATTATATTTGGTGCCGCTGGTTAGCAAGCACTAACGGTCTTATCATTTAAAATCAGCAAATGTGAATTCCGTTTTCTACCACCCGTCTACCAGTGACAGCAGCAATTCATAGATATAGACGATGTTTGACATAAACCTTTGTGAATTCCAGCCACACTGCACATATGCATCGTCACAAAAGTCACAGCAAGGGGCAACCTAACCTAGGCAAGAACAACATGGGTGTGTCTTTTGCTAGTTATTTCCATAATATTTGCTATGTATTTGCTAGTTATATTTTTGTTTATTTACCCAGGACGGCAACTGGATGAACCCTGGATGACGTTAAGGTTATTATGCCCATAACCCGTTCTATATGTGTGCATGACGTCGATCGAATGCCTGGCTAGAAGGCAGAAGGTACCATGGCTATGGTCGTTGGTATGACCCGGCATGGGTTCGAACCCATGCTCTCCTGTGCATGAGACGTATACGTATGCGCAACCACTAAGCCACCATGCAGAGTTTGGGAACTGTGCATGGGTATTGAGGGAATCAGTATATTCCATAATAAGCACGATAAGGGACAAATGTCTAACCAAGGAGGTACTTGATAGTACATCCTTGGTCTAACCTAGCTGCCCCCTACCCCACTTTAATACGCCAATAAGTCATTACAATTTCGGCGCCATCGTTGGAGGCTTCGCTTCTCGTGCTGGTCGATTTAACTCGTCAACATTGTATTAATTAACTCTTCTCAACCATCATGGTGACCGGGGAGCATTTTCGCCTGGGATATTATGGAAACATAATGCGTTAGACTGAAACCTAACCAGCCTCAACTCAACGGGTTCTTTTTCCTAATGTTGGGATATATAATTAGATTCGATGTGAGTAGATGCTCATACATTCCAATAAATTGTACACGGGTAATCAAGGAACGCCCATGCTTTTAACAATGAAAGCATTATTTATTCGGATGGGCTGTATAGATACGAATCAATTGTTTTCCACCCAATGAGATGGTTGCCATGGTGATATAGTGTGTGTGTGTGTGTGTGTGTGTGTGTGTGTGTGTGTGTGTGTGTGTGTGTGAAGGATTAACGTATGTTTCATAATGATCGCTTTTATGTATGTGTGTGTGTGCTTGTTTTTATATATATTTGTATGTGTGTGTATGCGTGCGTGTGTGAGTGCCTGTGTGTTATTTTATAGTCGTTAAAACGAGGACAGAGTTCTCCGAACAATAGTCCTCGGAAGATAGAGTTATAGTCCTCGAATGTCATACAATAACTGTGCGTTTTTATTTTGTAGGGCATTTGCGAATGAATCACAATAGAGACACACAAGCTGTCCTCCAAGTATATGGTCATGTAAAATAAATTATGTGTGTGTTATTGTTTGTATAAAAGAACGGTACACGGCCATGGATATCATGGCAAAACGGGGTATATAAACCATGAATTATGCTAATAATTACATTTGCATGACTTCCCCGAGTAACGACACTTCGGACTAACGAACCATGGTATATACGGGATGGTTTACTTTGAATCGAACACTGAACACTGAACACTGAACAATCAAACATATTCTCATAACTGTAGATACATTTGGAAAACCTAAAGCTGTTCCATTCTTCTATTGGTTATACTAATACAATGAGGTATGTGAGAGCAACTTAAGGTGATCCCTGTAAAGTGTCAGATATTGCACAAAATGACATTTGAGACTTCATCCTATATCAATATCATTGTAAAATACAATTGAAAGATTTGTGAAAGTTTGAAAGAAAACGAACACTGTTTACCTAGTGGAAAAAACGAATATTGAGTTCATATTTTATCACCGAATACTGATGGCCTGCCGTAGATTTGTCGCAGTAATAATCGTCCGTTTGACGATATCCGCACCCGTGTATACAGACGGTACAGAATTTGCGCGCTCTCGGCTCAACAGTTGGGTACATCGACTCGTTGCGCTGCCCTGTCTATCGGGAAGGTTTCGGCCACTCCGCCGGCCTGGGTCCGTGATCGCGTGGCGCGCCGGCCGGGCGTGTTCAGCTACGGCAATTGTACTTTTTACCAAAACCGTTGGGCAACGGTTTTGAGATGATGATTTTCAATGATAATTATCTTCATACTAAAGGGACATTTGAAAATATCTAACCTTATTTTCTTCTTCTCTTACCATAAGTTAAACAACACGGCAGAAGAGAAACGAGGAAGCTCCAAGTAATTTTCGTGGAGTAAGACACTTTACTTGGATCACTTTAAGTTCTAAGTAAGTTTTAAGGATTTGTCAATGTTACTATAGATCCCTTCAATGTACGCAGGGAGGTGGATACGCCTGCCTGGATGGAGTGACTAGTGCAGATATATTTTCGGAAACGTCCTTGATTTATGAATAATCTACATTAAAAATACCTCTTTTTTCCTCGTGGCATTTGGACAGTCATATCTAAGATTGAGAAGTTATTGTTGATTGAATAAGTTCATAGGGGAACGTATGGTAGAGGGTAAAAGGGAGGTAAGTTGCCGTTTAATAATGAGAACTAACTTTTCCATTTGACAGTAGCTTCATGTGTGGAAGTGTATGGCCTTGGCCATGTTCTTACACTCGGTTCAGAATATTGAACATCAGAATGTTACAGAACGATACAACAGAGGGAAAATACCATGATATCAAAGTTATATATTAGTTTTCTCTCTGCAGCTTGACGGATGCATGTGTTAAAGTTCACGTGTACTGTTTTTCCTTGGTTTTTCGGTTCGCTGGATCCGCACCTCCTGAAAGGCGTTGTAATTGGTTGCCAGCTCTCCAATGCTTCCATGACAATGTTTTGCCAACTAATTGTTCCGTTCTGTCGAACTTGTCAACGGGACCTGTTTCTCTTACTTTCTCGCACCTTAAAGGGATCTAGTAACTTTGTTGGCATGTGCACACATTGATGAATGGTTGATAGAATGTATATTTTTGTGATCTGATATGTCCACTTTAATAGTAGTGTGTGAACATGTCACGTTAAATGGATGTTGTATGGCAGAGTAATGGGCGAAAATGCAAAGTGATTTTCGCAGACCCATTGCACTGACTTTGTACACACTTAAAAATATCCAGTGGATAGTTACAAATTTGAACACTTCAATCGTAAATATCTTTCTAACGAAAAAGAAATTCGGAAAACAATACCTGGCCCATGATTCTTTTGGTAAAAGGAATACATCAAGGTATGAGGGAACCACTAGAGTTCGAAATAAGTTTTGAAACGTGTTTCTGGGTTTTCTTTCACTTTATAAACTCTAGCCTCATACACTGTTTTAAAAACGTTGATGTTGTACTAAACAAGACAGTGTCAGTGACGTTTTCACACATGCTTGAGACATCATGGCAATATAAAAGGTTAAACCAACACACCGAGACGCTCACGACATTTCCTTTTAAGGCATTTTGCATGACTCCCCCGAAAATGTATTTTTTTAAAAATGCGTAACGACTCTCAACAAACAAAAATGCCAATTATAAATTAAAGTTCACATTATTCGTACCATATAGTACCGACCCCCGTCGGTAAACAAATATTCTTATATACTATTCTTACTTTTTACATCTATTGTAAGTTATTTTTGTTTTTATAGTAAATCTCACATAATTCATATATTCAGCAAATAGTTATCCCTCGCATTGACCCTGTACATATAGAATATGACGTGCTTGTTCACAAAGAAACAATGTCGTTATAATCGAGAGTGTCAAAAATATTGATCGTTAGTTGGAACATTGGGTTGGGAGATCGTATCTAACCAGGGAGCTGGAATTAGTGAACCCCAATGATCTAATATATAGACCATGTAGTCTGAATCTAAGTTAAGTAGCATCTAAATAGTGGTGTACCATGTGGAACGACCGCTGTTAATATTATCGATTCGAATAGATCGATATATCTCCCAATGCAGATGGAAAGTATAGCACGCCGTTGGTCTCATAAAACACTGATAATTATTATCAAGTAAGAGATTCCTCAATGGAAGTAATACATGCACTGATGTATAGTGTGCCGTTGGTCACATAAAACATCGACGACCTATACATACTACAGATTGAAACATATAGGGGAACATGTTTATATTGACGATACGATACAAACAAGTGGTCACTATAGACAGTTGGTCGCTATATAGAGGTGGCTATTGAACACGGGGTTTTTTCACGCTGATTAGTATAAGGATATAACCATGGAACATATGGTGATGCAACTTGATAACGATCGATTGTCACTGATTGTGACAACAATGTGAACATCGTTATCAGTAACACCACGGAGAGAATGATAAAGGAAAGTGTGACATTGAACAATGCCAAGGAATAAAAATCCTTAATGTTCACCTGGCCCAGAATATACATGATTGTACTGTTCACATACATTATATATAAATATATCGTAAATAATAAAATGCAACGATATATTTTCAATCTATTTTGTCAAGCATTAAACGTGGGAACATATTTCCATTTTGCTTTGTTTAAAGCAGTTCGGATTCGTACATAAGACGCGTGGTGCCATCTTGCGTACGCTTTGCGCACGACAGGCGAATAAATTTTCTGGTCTATTGTAAAATCTGACCATTTAAATCTGAATAAATCATTAATTTTCAGTGAATCTCAACAATTCCTTACCGATTAATTTCTATTTTACTGTTTGTAAGTCATTGAGCATGGGCCACATTTACGTAGGATCATACATTGTAGTTCTCAGCCTCAGCCGTTGGCTAACTTTGGTAGCTATCAGGATTTTGAAAAGCACATTTTTGCTTTCAAATCCGATCTGCTGTTAAAGGGGTAGTTTAGTTTTGGTAGAGAGGGCGCTGCACATCACAATTTTTTTGTGAGGTAATGAAAAACTGAGTGTCGAATTTGAGAGAACAGAATAAACTTTATTTGGTCAAAATCGGTCCAGAAACGGCTGAAATATCAATAAATATATCTGATCTTATAATTATTTGGGGCCCAAATAATTAGATGATTTTTTTCAAAAAATTAAAAAAATGCTTACACTTTTTGAAAAATTTTCAAAAGCATTTTTAAAATAATTGTTGATGATCTCTCTATTTAATCATTATTTCAATAAAACATCACATGCATAATTTTGTATAAAAAATGGTTGAAACCAATGCCTTTTTAGAGTGCGCCCTCTTGTGTTTAAATGGCTCTTTTTGAAAGATAACAGGCTTTTTACTTAGTCGTTTGTAATTTTGTATACCTTTCGAGCATGACATCACAGTAGAATTCATTACTTTTAAAATGGTATATAATTTGTCATATTCAGACAAGGCAAACCCTCTGAAAATTAGCGCTAAAGATTTTGAAAATGGCTGAAGCAGTTTTCAAACAAGGGAGAAACGGGCCACTTCAAAGATCGGCGTCCATTCAAGCGCTGTAATCTGATAATTTATATTCGATGAAAACAACATAATTAAACATGATTTCTGACGATCTAAATTTCACAGAAGGTAGATTTAGATACCTTTATTCAGGTAATACAAAAATCCTGAAACTCATTCTTTTGACCAAATTTGACTATTTTAGCTAATAACAGAGAAACTATCTGAGCGACATAACGGTCGTTTTGTGGTGTAAGGTCATGGTTCTGAACAAGCGCAACTTTCTCCTATGTCGTCTGTAGTTACCCTTTTCCAATTTCACTTACCTTTTCAGGTATATAATGAATGTGTAATGAACGGTATTTATTATGCACAATATAGTTGATATAATACTTTTGACGAAATGTCTAATACCCTTTTACTGCAGTGTACAGTATGTATGCATCATAGTTGATATAATAATTATCATGGCAAAGGTTGACCGCAGTTTGACGATCATTTTGAAAAACATGATAATTGTGCCCAAACTGCATGGTCAGCAGGCAAACTTGACCTAGATGAATATTCACATACATTAGGTTATTGATTTTGCAGTGTCATCTTCTAAAAACCACCCGACTATAAATAGTACACCTGCTATGCAACAGTGACTCGAATTGACTGATTTTAAGCTACCACGGCTTTTTGTGTTTATTCTACAGACTTGTACAAGGTCGCAATAAACAGTTTGCACGCAAGTAATACTAATGCTACTACTACTATACTACTAATACTAATACTACTAGCTTGCATTAATACAATCGTTAATACAGGATTTCTAAGCGCAAATTATTTGTATTACCCATGGTCATCAGATACATTTGAAACACACACAATGATATCGGAAATAATATCACTAGTGATATTCGTTTGTCTCGCAATGTATGGTCAAACTAGGAATCTAAAAGATCATGACGTTTCGTATGCCGCTGCAATACTTTGTCAAATGATATAATCTAATGTAGACAATCGGTTTTTATGCTCTACCGTGGCTCCAAAACACACTCTCGCACAATGATATTGCATACTTTCTCAACTACCTGGGGAGCATACTATTCACATACTGCCAATGGCGTGAAGGCTAATTAACACCCGACCATGGTACCCATGTATAAACCGGGTAGAGAGCAGGGTTCGTACTGCCTAATTAACAAAATATTAGTCTGCCATTTGTCATTCCGTCTGAATTATTATACATATTATTTCAATTAGGTATACATTAGCTCATATATCTCACACCCGCAAAAACACAAAATGAAATTACATTTCGATAAATACAAACTAAGGTAAAACGACGAAAAAGGTTATTTCATTGGAGTCATACAAATTGCGCATTTTGAAATAATTTTGTGGTAAATCATGCAACGATCTTTGTTTGTTTCCCTCAGGTAAACCTCTGTTTCGTGTAAGATGTAAGCAATTTAATTATGAATGTATGTAACATGTGTAAAGCGCGAAAAAAAAATGAATGTATATTATTACGCGCTTAATAAAAACTATTAAATAAATATATTTCATTTTTGTTTTATTGAAGGAGATACTCAAGAGTGTTAATGGTACTTTCCGATAACCTTTTCGTGAGTGTTTGCTTGTGACAATGTATTTAAATTGGCCTTGGGCAATATAAAATTATCCACATTTGCTGCTCTCGACCCAGGTGTATAAATGGGTACCCGGAAGGATGGAAAGGAGTTACTTAGCACTGTGTGCACCTACGAGGTTGCCTAGCTGGAATGCTCCCCAGGGAGTGGACAAGTGCACTTTGTGTGCTGGATTGAGTGCAGTATGTATCCGATGACCGGGGTAATAATAGTGATGCGCCGCGAGCGTCGAAAGACGGAACGTGCGCTATATAAGGAAGCCACCATTATTATTATTATTATAAAAGAACAAAACACAAAAACATATTGATATTTTAGCCGTTGGCCGACGTCAAAAAAGTATCTGAATTCAGTAAACTATTCCACCAGTGATTATATATTTATGTGCGCGCGGTTTCAACAATTTCTGTTTATTACTGATTACGAGATTTAAATTATTGTTCTTTTGTTCGCATTAAATGGCTGCGCGTTATGGTTTTACAACGCTTTTCGATCAAATTTCTGACGTCATGAAATTTTTACGGGCTCTGCGGATTAGATTTAATTCAATTCATTCCTATGTATTCGTACCCAGTAGTCAGTACCCTGGCCCACTTTTGTTATCCAGTGGACCATGAGTGCGTGTAAACACAAATCTACCCTCGAATTTGATTTGAGTATAGATGTTCAACGATCTGTATTAGTGAAAAGTACTTCTCATAATGTAAATTTCTGCATGTAATCAGATAATACTATAGTTGTAGTATAATCACGAGTTAATGGGATAGAGATCTCGCGAAACACAAACAACATTTTTACGAATGCCACTAAAATATTTATGTATGATATTGCAGTATGTGTGTATAGTTCTTAGATCTGCGTGCGTTTGTGTGTGCGTATGTGTGTATATGAGTATGATGTGAGTGTGTGTGTATGTTTGTATGTGTGCGTGTGTGTTGCTAGTATATATGTATGCATATGTATATGAATGCGTTTGTGTTTGTTTGTGTGTGTATTTATGCGTGTGTTTGTACGAGCTTGTTTGAATTTATACTCGAGAACAAAGTACAAAAACAACAATTGATCTCTAAAGGTAGAATAAATATTAGCGTTTTCGTTTAGTGTGCTACATAGAAGCAACATGTACTAGACTAGGGTTGGGAAATTAACCAACAATTTTGACATGATCGAAGGGCATTATATAACGCAACTATAGGCTGATGCGCTAAGCTCTCACATGATTACTGATACGTAAGAACACGAAGATAATAACATTAGTAACAAATTTTGCTAATATTTATTTTCAATATTAATAAAATTCCGTTCTTTTCGCGCCTTATTAATTTGGATTGTCAGTGCTCGAATATCCTCCTAATTGCAATTATACATTACAATGATTATATTAAGTGTATTTTCATTCCGTTTATTTTCACACTTATTGTTTCAGGCATCTCGTGTTTGTCCACGGTGATAATATATCAATCATGTTTGTGATGATAATTGAATTGAATTGATTGAAAATGTTTATTGAATACACATTTAATGTACACATTAGCCTGACAGCTGAATCGGGTCAAATTTGACAAAATAGTAAAAAGGCATGCAAGCATAAAAGTTCGTGTGAAAACAATACAACATACATTACAAGTTTACAACTTATTAAAGGGATAGTTGAGTTTTGGTAGAAAGGGCGCTAGACTACTTATTTTTTTTGTGAGGTAATGAAAAACTGAGTGTAAAATTTGAAAGAGCATAATATTTAAATAATAAAATCATCTTTTTTTGAAACAAAATCGGTTCAGAGACGGCTGAAATATCCATAAATATAACAATTTGTAATAAACCTGGGGCCCCAGGTTTATTAGAGAATTTTGAACCAGCCGTTAAAAATTTTAAAAAATGCTTCCTCTTTTCAAAAAGTTACAAAATAGGTATTTAAATAGTTGTTGGTTATTTCTCTATCTAATCACTATTTCAACAAAGCATCACATGCACAATATTTTATTCAAAATGGTTGAAACCGATGAGTGTTTAGAGAGCGCCCTCTTACGTTTTAACGGCTCTTTTTGAATGATTACATGATCTTTACTACGTCATTTGTAATTTTGTGTTCCTTTCTAGTTATAACTATTAGTTTGTAATGTAATGATGCAGGTTTTGGTTACTAAAATTCAGTTTCATAAAACTGTACTCTCCTTACCAGAACTCAACTATCCCTTTAAGCTACAACCTACATTCTACATAAATCATCGATAAAATAATACTAACAACTTAGGCAAAATCGTCGAACAGGTTGGTATAATCAACTGTAAAAAAAACACATTTGTAATACATTGCATAATTATCTTAAAGGTAAGGATAGTAATGATACAAAATATGACGACGATGGAGGTGATGATGATGACAATGATAATGATGATGATGATGATGATGATGATGATGATGATGATGATGATGATGATGATGATGATGATGCAGGTGATGATGATGATGATGGTGATGTCCGTGATGATGATGATGATGATGATGATGATGATGATGATGATGATGATGATGATGATGAAGATGACGATAATGATGATGATGTTGATGATGATGGTGATGTCCGTGATGAAGATGATGACGTAATGATGATGATGGTGACTATGATATTATAATGATGATGAAGTAAAAGATGACGATGATGATGATGATGATGATGATGATGATGATGATGATGATGATGATGATGATGATGAAGATGATGATGAACATGATGATGGTAATGATGATGATGATGATGATGAAGACGGTGGTGATGATCCCTGATTATGATCAATGGCTAAATTTTTATTTTTGTAAATTTGCAAAATAATGTATCGCGCGACACCTATATAGGTAAAGGATGATTTCATTGCTGAATGAACACATACGCAAATAAATGAATGGATTGGTGAATGCACTCATATTATGTTCCGATTTAATGAGAAGTGTATTGTTCAAACTTTTATGCAAATACGAATGAAATAGACATTAAATATTACAATGCATTTACCGCTTAACCCTAACTGAAAACATTCCCTTTTATTGATATGAAATGAAATGGACATGATTTATACACCTTTTCGATATCCCATTATATGAAATTAGGTGAAATATCTTTTTTTTAGAGGACACATATGAAATGAAAGTGAAATAAGAACTTACTCGATGGCATCCCGCAGGGGCCAGCCGTGCGTGAATTGTCGAGAAAGTCCAGCGCGAAAGTCCGGGCGGGCGGCCAGGTCAGGCGGACATGAGCCGACGAAACGGCTGCAAGACACGCCACCAAAATCACTCGCAACCCAATCATATTTCTCTTTCCTAACTCTGAGCTAATTCAGAGAAACGTTCTCCAGATCAAATGGTGATGAAGATAAGGACACCTTGAATGTGTCCTCCGCTCTTGAAACCACAGAGTTGTGTCAAGAGATAACCTATAAACGGTACGAATACAAACGTGCGAGCGAGCGTGCTGAAGAGCGACCGAATGAATTTTGACAGACTGATGACGACAGTATTATGCCGCCAGAGTATTTTCATAAAAATAAACATCCACCGATTATCTGGTGTCGCTGTAGTCTTTGATCAGCGCGCGCGTACGGAAGATTCGGTGTTGGATGGTTGGTGTGGAAAATAATAGTGAATTGTCTTAAACGGAAGCGAACTTATCTTTCATCTAGCTAAAATGTGTAGATGAACAGCTAGGGAGCCTATGCCGGGTAGCAAAGTAGTACCCTCTTGAGCAAACGTTTTGTTGTTTAACTGTCAAATTTGAGCTGGAGTATAATGATAATAGCACTTGTGCATGTTCTCTCCTTTTGTTTGCAAAGTTTCTCTCCAGGTTCTCTATTCAGCGAGCGAAGCCGTACACAATCAATGCATGAACAGAACAAACCGATTGTCGTCCTTGCAAAATCTGTATTTCTTTTCGCCGAGCTCGTTAGAGCGTTTTTAAAATCAATATAAATTCAGCATTACTTTTTCTGTTCTATAATGACAGCAGCTCCGACAGAAAATGCTCTGGAATTGTATTTGTGTCGAATAACGCACTTTTACGCAAAGTATACGGAAGTGCATTAAATTATTACATTTGCTCTTTTCCCCTACCTTTGTTTATATAATATTAAACGTAATGACTTATACAGTGTGAGTAAACGTAATGACTTATACAGTGTGAGTAAACGTAATGACTTATACAGTGTGAGTAAACGTAATGACTTATACAGTGTGAGTAAACGTAATGACTTATACAGTGTGAGTAAAACAAACAACGAAACCGGACTTTGATAGGTTATAAATCCACAATTCTAAACACATATATATGTTAATATTGGTATCATATTAAAGGCTGTGTAACACATTTGCAAAGTAATGCAAACCCCGCGGATCTTTCTCAAACTGTGCATGTAGCTAGGGTATGATGTTAATAAAATGTGTGAGAAATATCAAATCAATTGAACCTTTACTTCTTCAATAAACGAATTTAATATTTTTCTGTTTTACTTAGCCTCTGGATAATTCGGCACTTGATTAGTCGATACTAATACGACATACGCTGGTTATACAGTGACACATAACAATACACTGCAAATATTTTCTCAGGTCTTTTATATTATGCCTGGTTCAGGGGACACTACAGTGCACATTGAAAGTAGGTTGAATAGGGAGTTACATGGAGTTGGTTAAGTTATCAAGTCAGTTGTTTAGTAATTCGGTATGCACGCTATGCATTCTATGTATTGTATTGATTGTATACATTGTAGTGTAGGCTAATGATATAACAATAGGAGGTGTGTAGAATAGTGCGTAAGCCCCTTTCACACCGGACCTGCGTAGAGTTGCGTAGTTTAGCGTACCGAGTACGCCGAAATAGGCTGCGTATTCATGAACAAAAACGTTGCTTCGGCAATAAACGCTCGTAGGAGCCTCGAGTAGATGTTTCGTCGGACTGGCGTAGGGCCGGTGTCCCGGTGTCACGCTAAATCCGTACGCACTGCGAAATCCGTACGCAGTCGCAAATACGCATGCGCACTTGTGGGAAAATTGCCTGCAAAATTCGTTCCCATTCATGCCATTTGTAATAAAGCATGCAAAATCCCTCCTTGAGGCTCCTTACAGCACAAAGTGTTGTCAAAACCCGACGGTGGATTAAGAAAATCCATTCACGCCATTTAAACATTTGATAAAACATGTGTCAATTTGTTATTTGAATGAAATTGCGGCGTAATAATGAACACGATTTTCGCAATACACGCACCATATATAGGCATGACTGTGACTGTGGTTGCGGCGCGTGACAATTTTCGAGGCTCGTAATCGACATTGTCGGGGATTTTTTCCCGACATGAACCTGCAAAATAACATTTTGACATGATATTTGGTGTGAAGTGTTATAAATGTATGATTAATTATATATTACAGTTTGAGGTTTGTCTACGGGGGATAAATAATGAAATTTTATGCTTTTCTGAAGCATAATAAAATGTTTTTTTTTGCGGTACGGATTATGCCTAATTTTCAATAGTTTCCCAAATTATTATGTTTAAATATGATATTCATCGGTAAAATGTGTTATTCTTCTTTCATTTGGTATATGAAATATGAATTTTTGTGAGGTTCCAAGAGAGATACGGAAGTTTTTTTCAAAGGCACTTCGATAGCGGTCAACTCGTAAACAATTTGTTTATTTTATGCAAATGAGTTGCTCCAGACGATGCGTAATATCGACACACGCAGATCCGAAGCTAAAGCGAAGCATTGCGCGAAGCCAAGGTGTTTGCTGTAAATTGTGGCTATCAATTTCGCTGCGAACAAGTTACGTTTGCCCACGGATCTCCCTGCGCGTGTGGCTTTAACTCTCATGTCGTACACAGTAAGAAAAAAATGGGTCAATCTTACACCTATATAGGTGCACACCGTTGCCACACTGGGGTCACCTATATAAGTGCAACATTTCACCTTTCGGTAAAGGTGCAGAATTGATCCTTCACCGTTTGCACCTTGAGGGTGCAATAAAGCATCTTTATGAAAAGGTGCAAATTTGCACTTAAAAGTAGATAGGCAGATGTAAGTGAAAGTGTAAATGTAAGTGTTAAGTGTAAATGTAAGTGTAAGTGTAAAAAGGTGCAAAGTTGCACCATTTGGGAAATGTGCACATATGCCATTTTATGGTGCAACATTAGACCTTTGCGTTAAGTGCAAAGATGCACCAAAAATGGTTAAAAGTTTCACTTTTGGTTAAGTACCACCCTTTTTCTGTGTGTATCTATAGCCCTATCCTCCTAATCCTACTAACCTACGACATATCCTATACATACTTTGCCCTAAGCCTATACCTATGGTTCCTAGCTATCGTTCCTTGTTCACGATTAGCTTATAACCAGTGTACAACACGATGTATGTTTTGTAGTGGTTAGTAAATTAACACAGCCTTTAAACATTATTGCATTCATTAATTTCCATCCGAAGGTGGTTCACAAGAGTCCACTGATTATTAATTATACTAATTTAATTTAAAAATGCATTTTGATAATTATTTCACAAAATAACGGGATTATAAACAGATTCAATGTCATTTTGAAAAAGCACAAACTAGCTCATGAATATTCATGAACCTGTTACAAATTACAAATTACAAATTACTTCAAATTGTGTGGTTTAACGGGATATTCGTATTTAATAATGTCTACAAGAAAATAGGTTTGTTTGCCTGGTTTGTTTTTCACAGACCAGGGTAATAAAAGAAACAACCTGTGATGTTTATAGCATAGACCTAGTTCAACAGGATTGTTTCTGTTTCATAACAGAAATTGTCGTTGTTTGACAGGAACATTGTCGCCAGAACCAGAACCATGCGTACATGGGGAAAGTTGTAGGTAGTACGAAAAACCGTTTATTAACAGTTATGAATGTAGATAATTGTAAATAAAACACACTTTTCATAAACTAACAAAATTTCTGTTATTTTACAGAATAAGTTCTGTAAAATTGATAAAAACGGTGAAAAGTTGTAATTTTAAGGGCAAAAAACTTATAATTATACAGTTAATTTTGACAGTGTAGCTGATGGCCCAACATTTGTGTAGGACATCACATTATAGTTAAATAATCTAACCGTTGCAACCAATTCAACAAAACACATGCAAATACGCAAATAAAATATTTATATTCATATTAACACAATATGCGCCGCTTTACACTGCAAAGGTGTACAAATTTAATGCAAGACTAACAGCCACTTCGTTGAATAATCAACTGCAAGTATGCAATTCTATGGATTTTAAAAGGGTTTGCACCTTGCATGATTTCTATAGCAAGTTGTTTTAGGTGCCAACAGCATGCATGATTACGCATCTTTGCATTGAAACTGCTTTTGTTTGTGTCCGTATGTGTCCCAATATAGAAATCAATCTAATAAGACTTCTCTTTGTTAAACAAAATGTAATATTCCTAAGTTTGATGGTCCAATCGCATAAACAATGTTATTCAAACAATTCAAGTCCATAGTGTCCAGCGGTGACCTGGAGACGAACTATTCAATTGGTATACATGCGATTCAATACGTAGACAAAATCGTACACAAATCAGCTGTTGCTATATCGGACAAACCCCTGACAAGCTTTTCAACTTGCCAAGAGCAACCATTGATGATAGGCTACGCATGAACTGGTCTTTAGAGCATCGAATTAAAGGACCTAAAGAATACAACGTACTTTGACACTTATTCCATAGTTGATGACTTGAAACATAGGTCTGCCGAAAAAAAATCCATGAAAATAAACACAGTAGTGATTTAAGACTAGTTTTCTGATGCCAAATCTCACTTAGCAGCCAGTTTACGCCCCACTCACATTTAGGGTCCGGAATCGGCAATGTGATCGACATGTGATTGACAATTCATTGGCTTACGTCATGACGCGTCATCTACAGAATTTAGTTCATTAGTCCGTTCTTTAGATGACGTCACATTTTGGCGATTTAAAAGGAGCGTTCCCAGGACAATTAGAAATTTACTAATTACCCCAAAATTGATTGATTTCATGAGAAATGACTGCCAAATTCTTTTTCTCCGGGAAAAATTACATATAGTGAGCCGAATTGTGAAAATTAGGCCATCTAGACGCTGTAGTTCCTTTAATGACGTCGCATTAGCGTGCGATAGCCTATCAAGCAAATGGCCAATCATAGGGGCTGTAACGAAACTGAATTAGACGTATTTTCATAGTACTTTATTTCCGATTTCTCTATTTTTCAAATCCCTTCATGCATAATGAGCTAATATTTAACAAAAGGAAACATAGAGTATAGTGATGGAAATCAACATTTTGCATTAAAACACGAAATGCATATTTTGTCTCTCCGACAGTGAATTATTTCTCTCGGACCCTGTAATTGGCGGGACAGCCTTGCTGTGGCCGTAGTTGTCATTAATATACATTTCCAGACCCATTTGGATAATATCAAGTTAATATAAAAAGACAGTTGGCACATATTCATTATAAAACCATAAACATATGAACTCATTATGTTGCACGATAATTTTGATGTTGGCATAGAGTTTATGAATGTTATATTAATAGAGGATCGCAGAAAACCACGTGTGCAGTAGGACCGTAGTATAAGAACAAGACTAAGAATGGTGGGATTGTGCACTTTAGCAAAAAAATCACCTAAACAGGTGCATAAAATGGTGCAATGTTACTCCTTTGCCGAGTCTGCACCTTTCGCCGTTACTTTGCACCTTATTTCAACCTTTTTTTTTCTTAGTGTGTATTTATTATCTTTGTTTGATTCTCGCTTGGTAGCTTATCAAGCAAATGACCAATCAGAGGGGCTGTAACGAATCTACGCTTGAAGGAGAACTATTTTCATATTACGTTATTTCCAATTTCTCCGTTTGTCCAATCCCTGCATGCATAATGAGCTATTATTTCACAAAAGAAGTCATAAAGCGTGTGAGCGATTTTGAGTATGCTTGTGCGTGTGCGTGGGTGTGTTTGTGTTTTTGGATAAGATGATGAATGACCAAACAATATTAACTCTGTGATTGGCATGGTCTAATCTAGTCACATTACCCACAACAGATCTATTGAGAGTGATTGATCAGTTCCAATATACACACAATACTGAGAGAAATTTGAGATTATCACTGTACATTCATTGTAGATAAATGGTGCAATTTTGATCTGGGTCATGGGATTCAAAATAATACAAATTCCAAGGCCCTTAATGCCGTTTTTGCTATCGAGTGCATCGATTTATAGGCCCAATAGCATTGCAAGTAATTATATATATAGTTATATATATATGAACGGAAAGAACTGAAAAGTAATTTCCGCATCAATTGAAATAATACTTTTCCAAGCTTGAATAATATGTTCCTTTGTATGAAACGAATTCAGCAAGTATGATACCATTTTATAAAGATCAATATAAATTCTCAGGAAATTAATTTTACTTCATGATTCAATTAATATTATTTTATAAAGAAAATCTAAATTAAAGCAATTCAATTATCAACAAACACGACGATTATTTCTTGCGATTTATGATTGATGATGGATATTTAATTGGATGGAGGATTTGATCGGATGTACGTTTCGCCGTTATTTTGCACCTTATTTCAATTTGTTTTTCTTAGTGTGTATTTATTATCTTTGTTTGATTCTCGCTTGGTAGCTTATCAAGACCGATCAGAGGGGCTGTAACGAATCTACGCTTGAAGGAGAACTATTTTCATATTACGTTATTTCCAATTTCTCAGTTTTTCCAATCCCTGCATGCATAATGAGCTATTATTTCACAAACGAAATCATAAAGCAGTGATGTATCAACAATTTTGCATTTAAACACAGATATGTGACCGTAGTTTGATTTACAGACCCATTTAATTAATTTCAATATTATATGAAAATACAATTGACACATATTCATTTAAAACCATAAGATTATACACTCATAATAGTGTGAGATACATTTGATGATTGACATAGCGTTTACGAATCGTGTATTAATAGAGGAGTACATAAAAACATGCGTGCAGTAGGACCATGGTATAGGAACAAATCTAAGAAAGGTGTGACTTTGCACTTTAGCAAAAATGCACCTTTATAGGTGCATACTATGGTGCAACTTTAATCCTATGCCGAGTCTGCACCCTTTTCCGTTACTCTGCACCATTTATCAACCTTTTTTTCTTACTGTGTAAAGGGGTAGTACAGTTTTGGTAAGGCTGAGCTTTAGTAACCCAAATCTGCACAATAACATTACAAACTAATAGTTATAACTCCACCATGCTCGAAATGTATAGACAATTACAAACGACTAAGTAAAAAGCCTGTTATCATTCAAAAGAGCCATTCAAACACAAGAGGGCGCTCTCTAAAAAAGCATTGGTTTCAACCATTTTTTATACACAATTATACATGTGATGTTTTTTTGAAATAATGATTAAATAATGTAGAGAGATCATCAACAAC
The DNA here is from genome assembly GCA_037951105.1 of Echinarachnius parma. Lineage (NCBI taxonomy): Eukaryota > Metazoa > Echinodermata > Echinoidea > Clypeasteroida > Echinarachniidae > Echinarachnius > Echinarachnius parma. The sequence continues at coordinate 226,438 of JBAMJV010003201.1, forward strand.
TATTTAAAACCTCTTTTGAATTGTTTTGAAAAAGTGTAGGCATTTTTGTTTAACTTTAAAAAAATCATCGAATATTTCTGGGCCCCAGATTTATTACGATCAGATATATGTACTGATATTTCAGCCGTTTCTGAACCGATTTTGATCAAATAAAGCTTATTCCGCCATTAAAATGGTATGCCCTTTCGAACTTTACACTCAGTTTTTCATTATCTCACAACAAATTATTTTGTGCAGCGCCCTCTATACCAAAACTGAACTACCCCTTTAATATGCATCTTTCACTCCTATTGCCCTTCTCCATTTCCATGTTATTTTCTTTCTCATCTTCTATATATATTTGTGCCTTTCTCTCGCTATCGTGTTTGACGATGTATTAAATGTCCATGCTTTTCATGTTGATATTCAGATGTTTTATTATGCATGTATACATCTGATGATTTGTTGCGAATTGTGATAATGTGAAACCAAGATAATTTTCCATTGAGGTGGACCAATACAATATTGAATTGAATTGAATTGAAAAGGATGCTATGCAGAGTGCTTAACTGTAATTAGTGTTGTCATGGCAATATCATGTAACCATGGTAACATGAAAGGGACAGGAATTGTATTCAACACCCATCAGTAGATCATAATTTCAACCATAACAAGTTGTATAATGTACCAAATTGTACACAAAGTCATGTTATACAATTATGATGTAAACATAAAAAATATCCTACATAGTAGGGCGTTATTGTAAAAGAAAAAAAAAGTCACATCTATACCTACTTCAGTACTCTGCACATTTGTAGGAACCGGCATATTTATATCACAGAATGCTAGTCTGCTAGTTCTCAGTTTAGAATTTCGAGGTAGTTATTCCTCACTGCTGGATAAACAATTCTTACAATAGAAACATAACGACGTCAACTCCACAGGTGGCGCTACTCTCAGATAAAAATCGCCAAACTCCCTCTTTTGTTTCCCAAATGCTGGTGAATATGCAATAATGGCGGAGATTATACGACATCACACAGAGATCCTTGAAATGACTGAAGAGTAATCGACCACGAACTACAAACAACATCCTTTGATGAATACTAACGAACCAACTTTTTATTTCGTATCGTGTCGAGTGTTAACGGGACTTAGTGACATTGTCCAAATCCTCAAAACTTACTTGAAACTCCTGTGGTTCTCTTATACATTGTCATATTCATATTAACAATAAAAGCACGGGATGGGTTTTTTTCTTCTTCAAATTTCCATTTTGCTCAAAAGATATTTACGATTGAAGTGTTCAGATATGAAATTGTCTACGGGATAATTTAATGCCGTGTACAAAGTAAGTACAATGAGTTAGTGAATATCACTTTGCATTTTTGCTCATATCTCAGCCAAAAAACATCAAATTAACGTGAAATCTTCACACATTACGTTGTGGACATATATCAGATCACTTGTCGCCACATGCAGTCTCATTGAATAATTAATGCATAATTTCAACAAGTTTTTATACCATTGTATATATTAGGGTGAATGTACTAGTAAAACGAGCATTGGCGTACTGGTGGGGCGCTTTGGGCCCACCCCCAAATAAAATGTCAATCATGGCTTATATCACATCGCGATACCAGTAATTGAAAAAAGGGTATTTCTTAGAAAAGCTAACCCAGATTTGGAAAATGTCCTTCCTAAGTATGCACCGGATTGCATAATTACAACCAAAACATTGCAAAAGCATCCTTACCGTGCACAGGCGGACATCCACCAGCACACCCTCCCATCACTTTTCCCCCTTCTCGATCGCTTCGCTTCCTCGAGAATCGGTCTTGTCTACGTCTGGCATACTTTGTCCATGTTGTTGTATCACATTTAAGGTGGCTTTTGATACGCCGCTTGAATTTTTTGATATTTCACTTTGCGATTATTATTATTTATTTGTCTATTTATTTATTTTTAAAAATTATTATTATTTATTTATTTATTTATGTATATTTTATTCTTTTATTTTTATTTATTTATTTATTTTATCCAAGATAGGCTATTTTGGTTGTTCAAAATTTTAAACAATGTTGTTAGAGGGACCGGCTTGGTTGTTTAATATTTTTTTGCTGTGTAGTTTGATATGGGCATCTTCAAAGAATCATAGTTTTCTTATTTCTTGCCCGATTGTGCTCTAACTTTCAGAGACCATCCATCCTAATACTGTATATTAGAGTTTATGAATGCAACAGTTTGCTTAGAACCCGCCTCTATCCGCTTAATCAAACCTGTCGTAGTGGCCACCGGTCTATAGAGTACAGAAGACATGACGTCATAAAACCACTTGTTTAGAATTTTCAAATTTGGACTTCATTTTCAGAAAGAGCATAACAAATAATGTCCAAATACCGAAAATCAAAGGAATAGGTTACGTATTGGCTGAGATATGCCCATCCGAATGAATTTTACTTCAATGGGCAATCAGTGTTATAGTGCACCGGTTCCTAAATTTAGGAACCAGTACACTATAACACTGATTGCCCATTGACACAAAAATCATTCGGATGGGCATATCTCAGCCAATACGTAATTTATTCCTTTGATTTTCGGTATTTGGACATTATTGGTTATGCTCTTTTTGAAAATGAAATCCAAATTTGAAAATTCTAAAAAAAATGTGTATGACATCATTTATGACATCACACTTCACCACTCTATAGCAGCCAACCAATAGCAGCCAACCTGCCTATAGTGGCCACACTATAGTAACACCCTGCTGCGAAAAACAATGCATAAGAACCTTTATAAAGAGGTCACCTGTATGACCAAGTAATGAGCGAAAATGCAAAGTTATATATTCGCTAACTCATTTCACCGACGTTGTATACAGTTATACTAATCCAGTAGATCATTATAAATCTAAACGCTTCAATCATATAAATTATATTATCTTTATAGCGGAAGAGAATCGTCGATATAAGTATTACTGTGAAGTATGTAAATTACTAAATCAATATTCATGAGCTAATCACTTTCCCCACCCGGGCGGACAATCCGCATAGGAAAAATATTGTTATTTGTCAATATTATCGGCAATTTAATAGCATATGCAATCTATTTTGTATACATTGAATTAAGAAATTACACACGAGTACCATTCATGCCATATTTGTTCGTTATCATGCGTTCATATTTTCAGAGAGCATAATATCCAGTATGTAACCACCCTTTTTGCATCATTCATGAATACACCATTTAAATATGTTTCCGTAATATCAATGAATGGCGGTGCTCAATGTCTGTGTGACTAATTGCAGTAGGCTTTAATGAACTCGGGGTATGAGCTCTGTAGATTACGATGGGATGCTGCTATTAATACCTCCGCACCAAGTCATAGGCGGTAAATAGCTTCACCCCGAAATGTGGTGTATATTGGCTGGGCTCAGTCTACTGTATCGTCTTTTACAATAAACGCACACTAAATATTACATTTTACATACTTAATTTGCATGTACTATTTATTTAATGTAAATTATGCTTCAAAAAAGGTCAGTGATATTATTATTGTAAATTGAAAAATAAAATTACTGTAGTTTTGTTATGATTATACATTATATGCCATATATATTATGCTATAATGTGAGTTTCCCAGAATTTTCACCCTGTTTTGCCATAAGCTAATTACATGACAATAAAGGAAATACGGTATACAAACTAATAATACAATCATACATGTAGATTATTGCATACAACAATCGGGACCTATTTACTTTTTGGTACAGCAGTTTGATATAAACAACAATCCAATTTTCTCTTGTTATAAAGGGATAGTAGAGTTTTGGTATAGAGGGCGCTACACAAATATTTTTTTTGGTGAAATAATGAAAAACTGAGTGTCAAATTTGAATGACCATACACTTTTAATAACAGATTAAACTTTATTTGATCAAAGTCGGTTCAGAAATGGCTGAAATATCCATAAACATAACCATTTGTAATAATTGTGGGGCCCCTCACACATTTTCGATAAATTGAACCAGCCGTTAACATTTTTTTAAATGCTTCCTCTTTTCAAAAATTCACAAAAGAGGTTTTTAAATAGTTGTTGATTATGTTTTTATCTAATCACTATTTCAACAAAACATCGCATGTGCAATATTTTATTTAAAATGGTTGAAACCAATGAGTTTTTAGAAAGCGCCCTCTTGAGTTTCAACGGCTCTTACAACAAAAAAAGGCTTTTTACTAAGTCATTTGTACTTTTGTATTCCTTTCGAGCATGGTGGAGTTATAACTGTTAGTTTGTAGTGTGATGGTGAGGGTTTTGGTTACTAAAATTAAGATTGACCAAAACTGCACTCTCTTTACCAAAACCCAACTATATCCCTTTAATTTTTTATTAAGAATGTTATTATTTTGCCGAAATATCTACTTGTTAGAAGTTAGGGATATAAACTATAAAGCTATATAGAGTTTTGATAACAGGTGGTTTAATCTTTCAGGTCAGAGCCGTATCTGTTTTAGGTGTCTATAGAGGGCGCCCTCTTTAACGGCTGCTATTTTAAATGAAAATAATCATATAAGTTAGTTTTGGTAATGAGAGTACAGTTTTGGTCAATCTTAATTTTAGTAACCAAAACCTGCACCATAACATTACAAACTAATAGTTATAACTTCAACATGCTCGAAAGGTACACACAATTGCAAACGACTAAGTAAAACACCTGTTATCATTCAAAGAGCGCTGTTAAAACACGGAAGGGCACTTTATAAAAACGCATTGCATTGGTTTCTTCAAAAAAAAAAAATTTTCTACAGAAAATTGTGCATGAGATGTTTCGTTACAATAATGATCAAATAGAGAGATCATCAACAACTATCAAAAAAACCTCTATTGTAAAATTTTGAAAAGTGTAAGCATTTTATAATTTTATTTCAACGGCTGGCTCAAAATTCGTCTCTGAACCGATTTTGATCAAGCAAAGTTGATTCTGTCATTGTAATTGTGTGCTCTTCCAAATTGTACACCTAGTTTTTCATTAACTCACGAAATGTTCGCTATACAAATGTATATTATTTTATTTGAATTATTATTATTATTATTATTATTATCATTATTCCTGTAAACATGTTAAATGGAGTACTGTATACAGGTACACATGGTTCTCTTTGCTACCAACTGTATAAGGTACACGTTTAGATATTTATACCCTATTGTAACATAGTATTCGATTTATGTGGTTATACATACATTATTCTCTTTAAATATAATTGAGAGCGGCTTTAACCACTAATTTTAACCTCCAATTACAATATTTGTATCATTCATTACATTTATATGTATTAAACAAAATGGTACATGTAGAAGTGTAGCCTGAAAAAAGAAAAATATAGATATTTTCCATCAATTTTCACCCCCTGATGTGCTCTGTCGAATGAAGTTATGAATTATTCATGTATTTATGTTGATGAAAATAAACGGTGGTTGGTTAGTTTATTCAGAATTCTATGGCATGCACACAGCGCCAGAGGCGCATTCGCCAACACAATGCATTGCGCGGGGGGGGGGGGGGGGGGGGGGGGGGGGGGGGAATCATTGTTCACAAACAATAGCCGCATTCAGACGATAAAAGCAAATCTCGTGGTTATCTTGTGGTTATCTTGTGGTTTGCAATTCTTAAGAATATCTTGTGGTTTGCGCTCGTTTGAACACGCCAAACTCGTGGTTATCTTGTGGTTTCCAAACCACGAGATTGCGCAAACTGCAAAAAATGCGCAATCTCGTGGTTATCTTGTGGTTATCTTGTGGTTTGCAAACCACAAGATAACCACAAGATACTTGTAAGATTTTGCGCAGAATGAGCGCGCGATAAGCGCGCGACTGCGCGCAGTCTACTTTTTTTACCGTCTGAACCATAGAAGTAGTATATAAATAACTAGAAGAGAATCTACGCACTGCGCGCTAATTTTCCCATAGCCTTAACACACAGCAAACATGGCCGGTTAGGGAAACTTCATGGACTGGCTAACATGGAATGCTGGGTAATTCGCTGAGGAACGTGAACAGTTATTAACTGCATATAATTGCAGCAGCGAAATATCAAGCTGCAAACTGCGTCATGTTAGAGGTCATCGCTAATTAATTATTATTCATGTATTCATATATTCATAGCATCTACGCGTACATTTAGCCAATCACACATTAATGTTAAAAGTGGGTCGGGTCAAACCACGTTGTTTACGATACTGACACACGTGTGTGGGCTAAATGTTGATGTTGATTTAATGTTTCAATGGATTTCGAGTGTATGATGTGTGTAATCATTATTAACAGTAAATGCAAACACACATCAGTACACAGTAAAAGCGAATATTCAGACTCACATTCTGCTGCAATATCTACTCAAATACATTATACAAACAAATACAGACTGTATGAACACGAACAAGAACGGGTTAAATGTCTGATACAGACGCTCTTCATGTAAGTTATAGAATGATTTAGTGATTATCTAGTTAAAAACTTGTATAAATGAATAGTCTACCGTGTTCAGTTGAATTTGAGATGTTGACAAATTGACTGACCCCTTTTCACGTAAATTAACTTAGACACAAAATAAACAAACATACACATACACACGCACACACACACACACACACACACACACACACACACATTATGAAGAGCTTAATTCCAAAAGGCGCTAAAGCCACTTTCCCTAAATATCAGTAAGCTATTAAAGTAGAAATCAACCATTTTAGGACAAATTACACGATACAAATTCAAAATATGGAACGTTCCCTTTTCCTATTCAAATAATTGAGCAAAGAAATGTTTAAAAAAGTTTAAAAAGTGGATTTAGCGCCTTTTATAATTAAGCTTTTCATATACACACATTATACAGACACATCCGATTCTGCCACATAATCATGCAATCATAGATAGCCAAAATAATTATTGCAATCTCATGAATTGTTTTCAAATGATTAATCTACATACACTAGGAAATGTGGAAAGATGCAAATTCATACCATTCAAATAACATTTATTAAATTAACATAATGTTAAACAGCATGAAACATAGTTTTAAATAATGTCGACATTAAACTTCCATCAGAATGATAAAAAGACAAAACGACTTTCTGTTAAAACAAAACATTATCTCTAAAGGTATTTTCTGTTTAAATCAAGATTTTAATTTCTAAATCAGTTGTCTCTTTTTATATTATAAGATATTGCTGAGAAAAATAAAAGTACTTTCCTACATACGAATTGTGTATTAGGATTGTATAACAGCTATACATTATACAGGAAATATATTGGCTTTTGTAAATAACTTGGTTTGAGTAATATTTTGTACATACAATAAATATGAACTAAATGTTACTAAAACAACATTTTTAGCAGTCTTTTTTAAATAGAAAAGTTATGTACTTCCAGTATGCTAGTTGTCTGAAATTCATTAATTCTCAACATTAAACAAAACTAAATTGATCTTCATCAATTTATCAAGAATCAATGTGAATCCAATTTGATAAACTTGATATATAAGTATAAGCATTTTATAATAATTTGGAAATGTAATCATTTATTGCTCACTGAAAGTAAAAACAAAACTTGAATTATGGATATCTTACATCCCTATAAAAAATAAATAAATGCCACTAAAACCTACCATACGATAAGAACAACAACTACAACAACTACTACTACTACTACTACTACCTACTACAAATACTACACATACTACTACTTGAATATAACAAGAATATATTTAGGAGGGAAATTGAGAAAGGCAATATAGGAGAAAAACTGGGAGAGAAACAAAAAGAAGATAGAAGGGCAAAGAAAAATACAATTTAGGAGAGGGGGATACGCATTGAACATGAGAGGTATAGAATAGTAGTATAATAATTTAAGTCATGTTGTAGCAAGATTGTGCACAAAATAATGCAAACTGATGTACAGGGTACAAATATACAACTTATAAATTGCATCAACAAAACATATTGCAACTCCTATCAATTAATTTCAACTAGTCATTTCCCGACAAACATTTTTCACCATTTGATTGACCAATCAAATGAATCAGCAACATTCACTATTTGAAGTAATTGTCTTATTTGAACACAATATAGTTAATTACCCAGAATATCAATTTAAACAAAACGAATTGTGCTCAATTTAAATTTGATTTAACTGCGATGTCACTCAATTAGTATGAATATTGAATACAATGATATGTGTTTAATATGTGTTGATCATTATTGCACAACATGAACTCCCAGAGACTAGATTTGTATAATATAATCATCACAAAATAATAATACAATATTTTAGTAAGAGTTCAATCCAATTAATACATTACAGTGGAAGCATGCACCTGACCGAGAAAGGCATTATGAGCAGGATCAAGACCATGCTGCCACCAGGTTTTATGAAGTTTACTATAGTTCAATCGCCCAACACAGCAATAAACCTGTACTGACACAAAGAGAACATAAATGCGGCCTGCATACGGTGCACGTCACAAGGAGGTTTCACTATTCAGTATTCATATACATTTTATTCCAGAATCTAATTTAAAAGGGTGCAAATTAGTACAACTTATCTAATAATGTCTTCTATTCAACACACAAATTTGCAGCTACAAGCTGACAGGGATTTATCTTTCAATATCAATCCTTTTACTTTATTGTAGTTGGTGATGTAGCTGAAATTCTGAACTATACAAAACCATTAATTGAGTGTGCTGGCAGTCCTGGGGTATTTGTCTGTGAATTGTTTTCAGAATCATCTTGTATGTTCACACATTATGAGGATACTAAGCAAGATTTATTCTAGTGCTGTCCTAGCTTTAATCTTTGTTTATAAATACCCAGTAGGACAGTAATATAAGTAATTGTTTTGTCAATGGATCATTAGTACATAATTGTACATCGATGGATCATTGCATCTGAGCAATACTCATCAGTGTGTGAATTTCGAATCAGTTGTCACTGTCCATCATGTCCTCTGGTAATAGCGTAAAGAGCTACAATGTTCACATGAATCACACTTAGTAGATTCCTTACTAATTAGGATAAATTGTGTGACTGACTGACTTATTTAAGTTTATCGAGCCTGTCTACTGCCTAGGTCCTTCTTCAAACTGTACTCCACCATGGCTATGCACCCACTGCAACACTTTAAAAATCAGTTCTCTATCTGGAGACTTTATACTTATTTATTCCTGAACTGCTCAATATTACTTCGCATGAAAAAAAGAGCGTGGGTAGTCCTGGTAGTGTATGAAGTAGTAGAGTTATCTCCATTGTAGATTTGTATTGCTGATGATGAATACTGTCGAACACCAGTGCAGACCACAGCTTTAGGGGCGCACTGTTAAAAAAGAAGAAACAATGAATCAACACAAAGTGTACAATTAAATAAAACAGATCTAGAAATTAATGTGACTGCTAATTGAGGCACACAACATATGCTGCTCAGCTCAGGTTCATACTTTTGTATGTCATGAAAGTCAAATCCATTTCATAGAAATAAATCACATTTCTTTACATATATACCAGAACATCCATGAACAAGAATTACTAAATTTTTAACTCTCACTCTCAGGTAAATTTGGATAGGTCTACATCATTTTATAATTGGCAACATAAATTCAAGACATGGCTAGTTTAAAAAATAGAACAATTAAATTCAAAGTATTCCCTTTATTCCTTTTAATCATGCATTCATGTTTTGACCAGTATCGCTTTTATTTTGACTTAGTCTTAGTTAGCTCAGTCCAAGTTGTTGATTTTGTAGTAGGCGCTGCTAGTGCTAGGCCAGGGCTATAGGCCTAGGCCTAGACTAGGCTAGGTCAAGGCTTGTTGCTTATGTTGTGATAACTGTTTTTTACTGTAAACTGAGCTACAATGTTCAAATGAATCACACTTAGGTTTAGAACTACTAGATTCCTTACTAATTAGGATAAATTGTGTGACTGAATTATTTAAGTTTATCGAATCTGTCTACTAGTACCAAGCCTAGGTCCTTCTTCAAACTATAGGTCATGGGCATGGCTGTGCACCCATTGCAGAATCTAGTTAAAAATCTGTTCTCTTATCCGGAGACTTACCTATTTATCATTCTTGAACTGCTCAATAGTTTTTTCGCAAAAAAAGATGAACGCGGGTAGTCCTGGTAGAAGTAGTAAAAGTTATCCCCGTTGTTGATTTGTAAGCACTGATGTAGAACTGTCGAACACCACAGCTTCAGGGGCGCACTGTTAAAATAAGAAGAAACAATGAATCAACACAAAGTGTACAATTAAATAAAACAGATCCAGTTTTAAAGGAAATTAATGTGACTGTTAATAATGGAAATACAATTCAAAATGGTGCAGTTTTGTATAATTGAGGCACATGCACAAGTCAACAGTTTCATACTTTGGTTTTAGACAATTTTTTCATAGTGAAATTAAATTTTACTATTTTTAGCAAAGACCCAAGAATTGAACTTGAAGACTGGGTCATGAAAAGTCAAATCCATTTCATAGAAATAAATCACATTAAACAAAAATATATACCAGAACATTCATGAACAAGAATTAACAAATGTTTAACTCACTCTCAAGGAAGATTTTGATGCATAATTTTATAATTGGCATTATAAATTTTAAAAAATGGTAATGGCTTGTTTAAAAAATAGAAGTTTAACAATTAATTAAAAGTATTCACTTCATTACTTTTAATCATGCATTCATTGTTTGACAAGTATAGCTTCTAGTTTTACTTAGTCTAGACTTAGTTAACCCAGTCCAAGTTGTTTATTTTAGTAGTTAACTTAATAAGCGCTGTTAGTGTTAGTGCTAGTCATGCTACTGCTAGGCCAGGCCCCAGGGCTAGGCCTAGGCCTAGCCTAGGCTAAGCTAGGCCAAGGCTCGCTGCTTATATTGTGATCATCTACGAGCTAGGCGCCTTGACTTATGAAGCACGGCGCCACACAACACCGATGTTTAAATTTAATTTTGTTTAAGTCTGTACCTATTTCTGACATAGAGACGTAGACAGGGTTGAAGTTGAACGCTTGAATTTGAATTGATTCTTTCTCATTATCTAAGTCTAGAAATGCTGTAGAAATCTAGATTGTTGTTGTATCACATGTGGAATTTAGGAATTTAATTTAGCCTAGGTAGTTAAAATATGCAAATAATATGATTTTTAAGACGCAGTCAACTGGCCTATAAATTAATAACCAGCACCAGGGACCCAGCCCGGACCCAATTAAAGGCAAAGGACCTTACACGTCTACTGCAGATGTACCGTATATTTAGATCGAGTGGGACGGGGAGCTCCGGGCGGTAAACACTGTTGACAAGGACTCCGTCTTAACCCACAGAAACTGGTCGCGAACGATGTGGGGTTAGTCCTTAATTTATGAATCTTGTTACAAAAATAATGCATCTGAGAGAAAATCTGAACATGAGAAAGAACGCTGAGAATATTAATTTTTAAAATAATGGAATGAATACGAAGCTACTTACCGAATAATTATGCTTGAGATTAATTTTTCACTTCTTTAGATATCCATCGTCACGAAATCTCCGTGTCAAAGTTGAAACAATAAACTTCAAGCTGCAAGTGACGTCAATATAAAGAGGTCAAATCAAATATTCAAGATGATTCCAAATATGGGCACAGTTTGGCCTTATATGGCAATCGCGCGATGACGTTTGAATAACATTACAATAAATGCATAGATTAGTGACGTAGAACGTATCCCAGCATTCCATGTTAGCCAGTCCATGAAGTTTCCCAGATTAGCGCGCAGTTTGACCCCCCTGGTCTGAACACAATCAGCTTCGAGACTCGTGGTTTGGGTTGACCTCATGACCGAGATATGCTTCCGGTGTGAAAACAAGTCAAGTGAGCGCGCGTGACCTCAAATGAGAAAGGCGCGCATGCTACTTCCGGTTTTAATTCTTAAGAATTGCAACTCTCGAGAATTGGCATCGTTTGAACACACATTTTGAAGTTCTTAAGAATTGCAATTCTTAAGAATTGCAATTCTTAAGAACTTGGCTTTCATCGTCTGAATACGGCTAATGTTCACTATTATAAAACGGCTCTGGTAAATTCAGTAACGTGATTGGTTAAATCCAGTCACGTGACTATTCATTAAATTTCAACAAACAAACAAGAAAAAGCGTAACACACATGTGTTGTCACTTTTTGTTGTGCGATATTTGCACGGCTGTGACGTCACAATGCTTGTTGACATAGTTCTACGAAGTCAAACTTGCGAAAGTGATAAAAAAACAGATGGAAAATGCTTCGTTCTGTAAATAATGTGTCCTGTAGTAAATAAATCTTAGCAGATTCGTAAATCATATGGTATGTGGTTTGATATTGGGAAGTTTTGGAATGGAAATGCATACAATTCTTTGATAATTCTCACTTTTAACGGGAAAATTTTCGGATTTTCGGCGACTGCATTTGATCTGCTGAGCTGCAGCTAGTCAAATTCAGTGAAGCGAGTGCACTCTAGTGATGATTAATTTGGTAAATTCCTAATAAAGTCACACTCTAGTCTCTAGAGAGTAGATAGACTTGGTTACTAATTGTGGAGAGCCTGTTTTCAATAATCTAGCAAAATAAAACAATCCGTGGTTGAGCCTGTTTTATAAAACAAATAATACTACGGCCTTGTTATCGTGCCGTCATGTCAATGCATCGACTCTCGGCTATGTTAGCTGTGCGCATGCGCACTCGGCTTCGCCTCGTGCACAACGTACAGCTAACATAGCCTCGAGTGCAATGCATTTACACAACACACTCAAGGCCGTGTATTATTTGTATAACACCCCTCCCCCCTCCCCCCCCCCCCCCCCCCCCGCCCCACCGACGCCTCTGCGCAGCGCAGCAATAATGAATTAAATATTGCTGTTCGATATCCGACATAATCGTTTTGGAAATCATCTTCTTTCGCCAAAACGTATGCCTATGGATTGTATTACAAAGGACCGTCATCCATAGTCATGGCAGTATACACAGGGTGTCCCAGTATAAACGTAACCCAAATAAACGTATGTAATTTTGTTGATTTTTAATATATATTTGGCTTTTATATTTCAGATTTAGAAAGCTGAGAAGATAGCAAAACCAGAACATCAACTAGAATGCCTTTTACAGAAGAACATAAATTGTCTGTGTGCTGAGAAAAATGGAGGAAAATTCCTATAAACATGCCATCGCGAAATTCCGCAGAAAGATATATGACAAGAATAAAACCCCTAGCAAAACTGACATTTACAGGTGGATCAAGAAGTTTGAGGCTACAGGGACAACCAACAACATGATAAAAAAAAAAGTCTCTAGCAGTCAGAGTTGGCAGAAAACCTACTGTATATAAGCAGTAAGGTCTCATAGCACCTGTCCGAGATTCAGTGGGAAGGATCGATGAGTCCGAAGAAATCCTACTTTCTGCGGAATTTCGCGATGGCGTGTATATAGGAATTTCCCTCCAATTTTCTCAGCACACAGAAAATTTTCTGTTCTTCTATAAAAGGCATTCTAGTTGGTGTTCTAGTTTTGCTATCTTCTCTGCTTTCTAAATCTGAAATATAAACGCAAAATATTAAAAATCAACAAAATTACATACGTTTATTTGGGTTACATTTATACTGGGACAGCCTGTATAATGCGCCTCAGACTCGTTACTTAGATGATGGCGCTATATAAATGCTGGTCTATTATTATGGTTTAGTGTTGTGGATACAATGAGGAATGTGAAATCCGCTATAGAGATCAAAGTGAGTTTTAAGGATTTTGAAAATGTTACTAGGTCCATTTATTAGATTTCACCAGGAGTCGCCATGATTAATATACGCAATGCACGTCTCGCGCTATGTTACTTTTGTGATTTATTTGAAATGTTTTCTTTTGTACTGCCAAAGACATGTAGGCATATATTGCCCCCCGTATGACACTCCCATGCATCGACACAGTCCTCTGATGCAATTAATTATATTAATAGCATTCGATGTCTCGTTAAAGGGTGAATAAGTTACAAATGCATGTTGACTTTTGCTGATTTTGTCATAATGAATACATCACATATCTTTTGACTTTTTGATGTACATATTTTTAAATATTATTTTGTCTATTACTCTTATTCTACCTGCTAAGCTCCACCCCTAAAAAACCCATCCATATGCTTATGACTTTTCTGACATCATAAATACGCCAGTCAATTCATTAGTCAGCTAGATAAACAAAAGACATTGGTATGTCCCTTCCCATCAACTAACTACCTGTTTACAGTAGCATTGCATGTTTTTAAATTTTTTTTATTTTTATTGAAACCCTTCTTTTCATGGTGAGTTGGCATTGTATAAGAATACAATTTTGTATGAAAAAAGGCTAAAATCAATGTTTTTTTTTAAATAGCGCCCTCTTGAGTCGTAACGGCTCTTAAAAAAAAAATGATAACAGGGGTTTTTACCAACTCTATGGGTTTTACTCAGTCGTTTTTAATTGTGTGTAGGCTACTTTTCGAGCATGGTACATGATGAAGTTATAACTATTACTTTATATCGTAATGGTGCCGGTTTTGGTTACTAAAGTTAAGTTTGACTAATGCTCAACCATGACTTAACTATTACAAAAGAGGGTTTTAGACCGAGAGTTGTTGACTCTCTCTATAATCATTTTCAACAAAATTCAGTCATGCGCAATATTGTAGGTTACAAATGGTTCTTCTTCTTCTTCTTCTATAATCTTCAAAGGGCTATAATGCAGCCTATCTCGAAGATGGGTTTTTAGAGAGCACCCTCTTGAGTTTTAAAGGCTCTTAAAAAATGATAAGGCTTTTTACTTAGTCATTTGTAACTTTGTATTCCTTTCGAGCATGGTGGAGTTTTAATGTTAGTTTGTAGTGTAATTGTGAAGGTTTTGGTTACTAAAATATTTTTTATTTACTAATATATAATTACTATTATTCTGCCGAAATATCTACTTGTAAGCAGTTACGGATATAACACTATATTGAGTTTTGCTAAGAGGCGGTTTAATCTTTCAGGTCAGAGCTGTCCAGCTGCTAAATTATCTAAAATGAAAATGCATTAGCCATGCGTTTGGATAAATGTATGACCATTTGGCGTTCCATAGACGTGGGAATTTCCAATGTTGTTTTGATTGTAAGTGTAATTGTATGTGCAGCGCGCGCAGCGCAGCAGATGATGCAGATCGGATATTACGTCAACCTTTTAGAGCTAGAGCCTAGGGTATCTATCCGGACTTGATCTCTTGCAGGCACTTTTACTAAAGGTAATGGTGATTTGAATACTTAATTACGTAATTATTCAACGATTAACTCGTTTTATTTTCAGATTCAAGACGCGAATATCGGAGTCACAAGACAACAAAGACAAGTGTAGACGTAGTCACGGTATCGTACGATTAATAGTAGCTGCAGCGCAGGGGTGCGGTGGCGGACCGCTCCGGGGTAGAGGTACGGGCGCGGCGGCTACGTAGCAGCTCAGCCTCAGCAACTTGCTCGCCGCTATTAAATGCCTTCAAACAAGTGGTACCGGCCATCCATCACATCTACTATGAAGTAAATGGTATAAATTATATGCTGTATAATCATTATCAGTAGTGTCAGTATATTTGCATGGCACCTAAGTACATCGACAAATCTATCGCTTTTTTGGCCTCGCCCTCGAGTTTGACATTATTTATTGAATATTGTCATTTTCACTGGCGGCATTCTAGCCGACAGTGAAAATGACAATAATAATTTTAATAATGTCAAAGAGGCCATGAAAGCGATAGATTTGTCGATCTACTGTACTAGCGACTCTCTCACCATGGCCATGCTCACCCAATAATGGGGATGCCCATTCCAGGCGATAGGTTACCCACACTAATGCCTATGGGGATGAGTCCAGGCCAAGACAGAGTAAGACAGTTTTGTTTTCTTTTAATTATAGTTTTAATACATGCCTTTTTGCTTAATTAATCTATATTTGATCATGTCTATTTTTGGGCGGCATGACCTGACATGATCAATGACAATGTACCAATGCAATGTTTCTCTCTTTTTGCCTTCCTTTTCATAGAAAACCCATCTGAATCCCAATGATTGTTCTTCAGACGTTCCAAAGTGCCAGATTAATGCACAGCATCAGTGCAGCTATGAAGGCTCCTGGTAACATTTCCCTTTTCCTGTTGGCTATGTCACTCTGTCTGGCCAGTGGCTGCGCAGGACGGGTGGACTCCCAGCATGGACAAGGGCAAGAACTTGAGGAGGTGGACTGCAAACCGGACATCTCGGATATCATTGACTACGATCCGGTTACCCAGACCAGCGCTAGATGCGAGAAGATGAAACGGGACAGACAGAAGGCCAGAGAATGCTGCACTGTAAGAATTGAATGGCTTGCGTTAATTTGCCAATTTTTTTTTTATTTCTATAGGGTAGGTTAGATGGCACTTTTGTATTATTAATAACTCAGAAATGGTTGATGGTTCCATTTGCTTATAAAATCATATTTCCTTTGTAAATTAGATACTGTACTTCTAGTAGTTTAGATGCTAGATCTAGATTTGTTGTGTTGCACTTTCAAAATGTCCAGTTCAAATATAAGCAATGGAGTGGTTAAATATTTTTCTTTTTAGACTAATAAGATATTTTGGGTGGTCTAGATAGATAGCACTTGAATAGGAAATATTGTATTAAAAATAGTATGATCTTCAAGAAAAGTGCAAACAAGTTTTGGGGTGGCAGTCAAGTCCGTGGTGAAACAGGTTAGGTTACTATAGAAAATGTATGATTATTAACCTGTTTCGACAGAATGTGTTTTTCAGAGAGCTCTCTAAGTTTATAAAAGGTGTGATCTGAAGGATGATCTGGTGGAGGCAAAAAGGCAGCTGGAGAGGGATAAAGCACATAGACTGCCCAACCACCCCTGGCCCTGCAAGTCAAGGGGTTGAATGCATATGCTGCATTTCTGCCCCACTCCACCCTCATGTGACTCTCTGAAACAGGTTGCCATGGTGATTACTGATTCAGATCTTATTATTCTAATACCATAATTGTTAGAAGCTAGAAGTTGATGTATAATCATTAAGATATTCTAATTTCTTTCAGAATGATCTGGCAGAGGCTAAAAGGCAGCTGGAGAATTGCCAGAGCGGGAGGGGGGTCAGGCTCTTGGACTGCCCCGCTCCACCCCCATGTGATTGCCAGGGTCAGGGTGCAGAGGTTGACGCCTACAAGAATCTCAGTGCTGACGACATGTTCTTTTTCCGTCTCACCCGCCACCTTGTCGACATCCTACAAAATACGGCAAAGGTTAGTCTTACGGGTTACCCTACGTAGTTCAGAAGAACATTTGCATGAGACATGTAACATTTATCATTCAGACATTTTGTTTACATGCTATCCAAAACGCTCTTAAATCAAAGCGACCTTCCGACTGTTTTTTGCTGACAAAAAACATAAAATAAATCGAACCAGAGTTATTTCTTACCTTTATTTTTTCAAACATTACAAACATTGGGCCTTTATCTTCATAATCATAGGCGATTGGGTCATATAAATATAATTTTAATATACTATATAATTTATATAGCACCTAATATGATTGATAATCATCTATAAGCGCTTTACCATGCTGTTATGTCCTGCAGACAATGCATGGACATTGCATGGTTGCTGTGTATTTCTTTACACACTAACGCATACATTCTCTATTTACATGTAGGTACTCTGTGCGAACAGGAAATTGAGTGTATGGCATGTAAATGGTCATACCCAAGTATGACTATGTACATTGAAGATGTAGGTTAGCCCACTTATTGTGGTTTGTAGCAACATTCAGGCTCTTTTTACCATTTTTGCACACAATATCAATCTCAATTTTCATGCTACCAACTTGTAGCCGACTGGCATCTCTTCTATTAATCGTATTTATACAATTCAGAAATTTTCCCACCTAAAATGATGTCAATGGGATAGAATAACTTTCCTCCACTCTTTCTCACATCAGATACCAGATAGTCGGCCGGTGGCAGCCCAGATAGTCATGCGTCTGTCCAGCCAACATTTAAGAGTATTTTTTAAAATTCACAATCTTTTCCGCCTTTATTGATGTCAATGGGATTGGATAGGATAACTTTTGTTCTCACTTTTTCACACATCAGGTACCAGACAGTGGGCCAGTGACAGCCCAGATAGGCGTGCATCAATAATGATGTCTATGAGATAACGATGTAATTTCCCCTCACTTTTCTCACATCAGGTACCAGACAGTGGGCCAGTGACAGCCCAGATAGGCGTGCGTCTGTCGAACCACGAGTGGAAGAAACTTCAGAGCTTCACGGACGGCTCTGGCAGGGAGGACTACCGTAAAGCGGACATCCACAGCATTCTGGTCGGCATGACGATGGATGTCTTCTATGTCAACCAGACTGGCATACTGGAGTGGCTTGGGGAGCAGATCAACTTCAAGTCTCCGGGAATTGTGCTCGTAAGCTGTTGCTTAATTATATAAGTTTGTTTTAATTTTACTCATTCATCGTTCAATCTTTGTTGGAATATTTTCCCCTCATCACTCAATTTCTATTAAAATTTACCCCAATCACTCATTCGCCATGAAATGTTTCTCCTTCATCACTAAAATCTTTACTCAATATAGATCCCTCTATCTTTCTGTATTTATTATTAATCTCTCAATCATTTGTTTACAGGCTGCAATGTCTGTGGTGGTGTTTTCCCTGGCCTTTGGTGTGGGCATGTACTCGGACCTCTACTGGAACCGGCGCTTCCTGTGCTGCCTCTTCCTGGCTGTCTTTGTCATCAGTCTCATCTGGAATTGGATCTTTCTCTATCAGGTACTTAATGGTAGTTCAGGTTCTTTAATAAGATGGCTGTGTTATCTTGCGAACACCTCGTGCACGGTGCATAAAAACACATGTTTCATCCATTATTATAATTTACTTCTGGTACCGGCCTTTATTGACACCATCTGGTAGATACAGCCAAAGTTCGAGCAATTAATTGCAAGTCAGAAAATTTGCGAATTTGAACCAATCAGATAAGCGCATTTAGTCACATGATCGGACTTACAATTAATTGCAACGTTACAATCGATTGCATCAATTTCTGTAATGGGGCCTAGCTCAGTGTAATGCAGTATAAGCACAAACTAGCAGAATTTCTGC
Source organism: Echinarachnius parma (assembly GCA_037951105.1). Taxonomy (NCBI): domain Eukaryota; kingdom Metazoa; phylum Echinodermata; class Echinoidea; order Clypeasteroida; family Echinarachniidae; genus Echinarachnius; species Echinarachnius parma. The sequence goes on from JBAMJV010003201.1 coordinate 245,620, forward strand.
AAGGGGGAGGGAGGTCCTGCCTTAGAGCCTCTGGCCAGGGTCAGGGGGTGGGGGCCCCCGGAAGCTTTTGGATTTTAGCTATTAAAAGCCTCAAAATCAATATTACCCACTTGCAAGCATTACAAAAAAAAAATCATGGGAAAGGGGAGGTTTTTTAAACCACTTTCATGTGTTTTGACTTTCAACTTGACGCTGACATGTTTTCCAACAGTATATATGAAATTTCATCTGAGCGTTCACTAATAAAAGCTTGTTACATAACCACTGACAGCACTAGACTTAACAACAGCCTTCATTATTATTATTATTATTATTAATAATATCATTATGATTGTTATTATCATTATTATACTTTTTTATGCCTCGGCAACGAAGTAGCCGGAGGCATTATGTTTTCGGGTTGTCCGTCCGTCCGTACGTCCGTACGTCCGTCCCGTTCTCTTGGTTCATGTATGTATCTTGGGGTGCCAATGATCTGATTAGATTTTGGGGTCATGAGGTCAAAGGTCAAAGGTCACAGGGCTCATTATGTATGCAAAAATAGCTCGTGATCGCGTTATCTCAAGAACCGATAGACGGATTCTCACCAAACTTGGTTCATTTATGTTTCTTGGGGTGCCAATGATTTGATTAGATTTTGGGGTCATGGGGGTCAAAGGTCAAGGTCACAGGACTCAATATATGTGTAATAATGCATCGTTCTCACAAACCGGTTGATCGATTAATTTCAAACTTGATAATCAGATATGAGTGTACATATCGGGGTGACAATGATCTGAGTAGATTTGGGGGTCATGATGTAAAAGGTCAAGGTCACATGACTCAATATATATGCAAAAATGGCTTATAATGGCAATATTTTTTCAAGAACAATGTCAGATTTCTATCAGACTTGGTACCTGAATGTATCATTAAGAGTCAATGTAGCCATAAAATGTTGGGGTAATGAGGTTGAGGTCAAGGTCATAGGACTCATTATATGCAAAAAAGCTTGTAATGGCAAAGATTCAATTTTCCTGAATTGGTTATTAAAGAGTTGTCATGTTCGCACATTTTATTTTCCTATATAGGAAGAAACCATCAAGCGTTATCGCAAGGCCCAACAGTACGAGGACATCCCTTCCAACTGCCTGCCACACAAGATGTCCTGGAGCCAGTCCCTGTCTGAGTGGTACAGGACCACCTGGACAGTGCAGAAAGATCCCTGCCTGGACTACCACATGCTGTACCTCGTGGATCCACTGCTGGATATACCGCCATCTAGGGTGAGTTACTGAAACGTACAGTATATTCCACATGCTCGTGGCTGAATGGAAATTGTATGCTAATACGCTTCAGTTGTCCCTGATGGATTGGTAACACTACCAGACCAACAGGATAGTCAAGGAGATGGCTAGACTATCACATGCTCTGCCTGGTGGAATATGGATCCACTGTTCGACATACTGCCCTCAAGGGTCAGTTACTGAAATTTATGTTCTACATGTTCATGGTTGAATGAAAGTTAATACATATGGGCAACTCCAGCGTCACGGACATTACAAATCAGAGAATTTTCATGACTTTCCAATGCCACTACTAATTCATACCTCTAACTAATGTCTAACTTTTATTTTGATTACAAAACAATATCCTAGTTAAGTATGCAAAAAAAGTTTCAGAACATTTATCCAATTTGTTACTGAGTAATTCTGCGAAATGTGCGCCGTCACGGACATTACATCTTTTGGACATGACTTTTTGCATCCATATACATCTTTGCAAAAGTCTGTGAGTTCTGAGACCTCACAAAGGTGATTTAGGTATTTAATTATAGACAAGGCAATGATGAATTGAATCCAAGTTGTTTTGGGGAAAACGGGCCAGGCATATGTGATCTAGACAACAAAACGTTGCGTCACGGACATTACATTTTCAGCGTCACGGACATTACACTTTTGTCCACTTTTTCTAAACTCAGAAATAACCCGCCAAAAATGCTCCATTGTGCATGACACTTTTTTAATTGTACATTTGATATGTAATCAAACAGTTTTGAGAACAAAAATTATAATGGTAAATATATTACTCATTGCGGATATAGTATCGGAAAAAATATCGCTAGTGATATTCGTTTGTCTCGCAATGTATGGTCAACATTGAATCTGAAAGATCGCGACGTTTCGTATGCTACTGCAATACTTTGTCAAGTGATATTAAAGTAACGTAAAACACTCCTATTTATACTCTCATGCGGCTCCAAACCGCGTTATCTCGCATGAGCGAGTTGTTCCTAATTGGTCCATAACGGGCAAATTCTATTGGCCGGTGTACACGGGTGCTAAACCAATCAGCGAGGCGCTGGCTCGGCTTGCTTGCTAGGCGGGAACAATAATTATATTTCAATTTTTTTTTCAATTAGCAAAAAATTATTTTTTAAATATTAATAAGTTTTTCCAAAATTATTGTAAAATTTGAAATTTTTCAACAGAATGTGCAGTAAACCAAATGTTCAACTATTAAAAAAAATATTATACATTTTTAATGAGGTACAATGCTGTTTTGTGCCAAAAAATTGTAAAATCTAAAAAAAGTTGTGTACATCATGGGCAAAACACATGGAAAATCAAGGACTAAGAGTATAATTTTTGCAATTTGATCATACTATATGAGATTTAACCATCTCTTTCTCCTCCCAGTAAGTTATAGTCAAGTCTTTATTGATTATTGAGACATGCATGTTCAAATTAAGCAAGGAATTTAGTTTTATAAATAGTTCAGAGTACTGACTCAAAGTTCACTATCTGATTAACGATACAATTTATTAAAACTTGAACCAGGAAGGTAGTAGTCCCCCTGTTACTTGGGATTATCTTATTTCTTGGCTAAAGTAAGACATTTACATAAGAAAATAATGCTTGATATTTTTTTGCTCTGCTTGTTTATACTTTTCACTGTGTATGTAATGTCCGTGACGCAGCCGTGACGTAATGTCCGTGACGCCATTCTGGACAAGCCATCAAATATTTTAGTAAATGCTCTTGATATACTTTATGATATAACATTCTAGCTTTGCAAATGAATTTTGAATTAAATTGAATTAGGACTTCTGCTTCTACAAAAACTTTTATATCTAAAACGTCACGGACATTACACATCAATGTTGTAAGAATCAAGATTTTATCCAATAACAGTTTTCAAAAAGTAAAGATTTTTACACAATTTCCTTTTCTATGATGTTAAAACAAAGCATAAACAAGACATTAGAAGTAGAATTATTGTTCTGAAGTGATCCATATTTTTAAATTTTATTTCACAAACAACGGATGCAAATTTCATCATTTTTGGGGGTAATACACACAATTTTTGTCCCAACTTCAATGGCCCAAACAAAAATATTCTGCATTGAATTTCAAACTTTTTCACTTTAGTCATCAAAATATGGTCCTTCCTCATTACTATCCAGTAGTTAACAAGGCTGTCCCATGAGTTTCATTTTTCCATCCTTGGGTGACATTTTTCGTGGAATTGCCCATATGCTTTATTTGTCCCTGATGCAGTGAAACGGGACTAACTGAATAGTCCACATGCTCTATCTTGTAGAGCTAGGTATTACTGTACAACAGTGTAACCTTAATTACTGCCAACATCCATTCATAAAGAGCATACCATAATTTTGAAACTATTTGTGCATGCTTCCAATTAGTTACATCTAACAACAGCATATTTGTTTGTTTGTTTGAAAAGCATAAAAGTTTTAGCAACCCATTAAAGACAATTTGATTTAGGTATATCATGCATTGTACACAGACCACGGCCCAGTTTTCTCCGGACCAGTCCTAAATGATTTAATAGGCAGTTTTCGATCGCTTCTAAGACGAGGGCTGTTGACCTGTCGTCCCAGTGAGGTACCACAATGAGTTGACTAGACACGTTGACTGATGTTCTCTACCTCTTCGATTTCACACGACGACGTGCGTTCAAGTCTCTGAATAGTTACATCATGCAGTGCTCGCGCAAAATTTGCAGAGATTAGTTTTGTAACAAATGTTTTAAGATATAATGGAGTCAAACCTGTGTATAGTGACCACCAAATGGAAACAATATAAGTGGCCGCTATAAGCAGGTGACCTTAATGGACAGGTTCTGTAAAGTCTTATAAGTCTTCTGTATAATAGTGACCACTCAATGGAAAAAATAAATTGCAACTGACCTTTATAGACAGGTGCCAAAATATCGTTTTCAGTCAAACCTGTGCAGAATGACCACCAAATGGAAATTTAATATTGGCCGCTATATTAAGCAGGTGACCATTATAGACAGGTTCCCATACTGGAAACAATTGGCCGCTTTAAACAGGTTTCAATTACAGACAGGTTCCAAAATATTTGTTACAGTCAAACCTGTGAATAATGACCACCAAATGGAAATTTAATAATTGGCTGCTATAAGCAGGTGACCATTATAGACAGGATCCCATACTGGAAACAATTGGCCGCTTTAAACAGGTTTCCACTAGACAGGTTCCGAAATATTTGTTACAGTCAAACCTGTGAATAATGACCACCAAATGGAAATTTAATAATTGGCTGCTATAAGCAGGTGACCATTATAGACAGGATCCCATACTGGAAACAATTGGCCGCTTTAAACAGGTTTCCACTAGACAGGTTCCGAAATATTTGTTACAGTCAAACCTGTGTATAATGATCACCAAATAGTGCTTATCGTCACAGATCTAGACCGACGGCAAAACAGGGGTTTACTCGTACTAGATTTCTGGTACGAACTACGGGCACGTAGATGCTCATGCGCACTGCTTCAAAAACTGACGTCACCGTACCAGTCCACTAGTCAACCTACAAATCGAAAAGTCTGTAGTATGAATAGTTATCTCCCTGGTAGACTGATCCAAAATGGAAGAAGAAAAACACTCGCCAGTATTCTACTGAACTAAGTATCGACTTAGTTGATAACCTTGGTCCAGATTAAACTTTTGTATTCTGGTAGGTCTGTTTATGACTTTAAGCCAGCCTAAAGTTTGCAGGTTTAACTAATCTGAAGTGGGAACTAAAGTGTGCATTAGTTACTCCAAAGTTTAAACTTAGTCCAGCCTAAGTTGATAAATTTAGTAGAATATCGCCCATTGGCCTGAATTCTTATCAGTGGCTCAACTTGAGCCCGGCCTAAAAACACAAAGACTACAGGTAATCAGTTAAACCATTTTGCACCTGCAGCTTTATTGATTGTTGCTTTCCACCACCAGAGATATTCTTGTTTCCTTTCATTATCCAGTCAATTCCTCTAGTTCTGTTTAGAAATTTACAAAGGGCTGCTTGCTATTTATAACTGGTCACCAGCAATACAATGTCCTGGATGATCCAGGACGCAAATTGGCTGATGACCGACTACTATGACTGAATTTCAAAGGGCCCATTGTCCTGATGCCTATAAGCAGAACTCAAGGGATTAACTGGATAATGAAAGGAAACAATTAGAATATCTCCAGTGGGGAATAGCAACAAGACGATAGGTCTACAGGTACAAAATGGTTTAACAGGTTACGGTAGTCTTTGTCTTTTTAGGCCGGGCTCAAGTTGAGCCACTGATGAGAATTCTAGCCATTGTGTTTAAACGCTGAATACCCAATATTTCTGTTTCACTCCTTCCAGGCCCTCGCCTTCACGATATCTTCATTCTTCGTAGACCCCATGAAGTACGCTGGGCGTGCCTTAAGCGAGTTCCACGCGGAACTCTTTCAGAATCTTCCGGTCTGGGGCGGATGCCTAGCGCTCGTGTCATTCTACGTTATCGCATTCCTCGGCCTCTATGCCTACATCGCCGCGCCGCGACGGGTGCAGAGAGAGCACCGTCGGCTGGCTGGGTTGAGGAGACGGGAGGAGCGGGAGCATCGTGCCCTGAAGGGTGGGCGCAGACAAGAGCTTCAGGTGGGTCAGATAATCATTGGTTACTAAGGTGGTTATTACTGTAGATTTTCTTCATTTATTTTAGTCTTTTATATGTTAGAGTGTACTGTATGCTTTTCTGTCATAGCTAGAAATACATTATAACAGATCAATGTCTGTAATGCAATCGTAGGACAAACTAACCATAATATTATTTCAATGGCTGAACAAAAAACTAAAAGGAGAAGTAATTCAAATATGCGATTATAATTATGTGATTATAATCTTAATTGACGAATACAATTTCAATTCATTTTCATTTCCTCAGTATGGGAGGCAGTATTCTGATATGGAAGACGAAGAAGATTATGATGACCATGGAGGCAGAAGAGTCGAGAATGTTGCCCATCCACCCACACTACCTCCTAGAGCTCAAGCAGCCCAAAGACCATCAAGGAGTCAGGATGCGCAAGATCTACCCAAGAAACAGATGAAGCCTGCAACGGCTCTAGATGACCTGGGGTATGAAGGGACCAGGTCGGGAGCAAGGAGCCAAGACCCAATGGGACCAGGAGGCCTCAGTCCTAGGGAGTCATCAGAGGCCTTTCCTGCAGAACAACAACCAGAGCCAGGTAGGCATGCCTTAAAGAGCAGATCATCACAGGCACTTCCCGTTGCAGATCAACCAGCAGCTGTTAGACCAAAGGAAAGGTACACAGTGATGCAACAGTGTGGGGATGAAGCAGACATCAGCAGCTTGAGTTCCTTGGAAGCTTCTGGAATCCAGAGGCCAACCAGACTTCCTGAGGGCAGATCAACAAGGACCAAGCACTCCCCAACACAGACCTCGGTAGGAAGCACATACTCTGGCAATATGACAGCGCACCCGGCTTCCGAGCGCTCTGACGTGGAGTCTCTGGTCAGTTCTGTAGTGGATCCCACCTGGGTAAACGAGCCGGAGGGTAGTGTCCTTAGGGGACAGGATCAAATCGGAGGAGCAACAGAGTGTTCCTCTCCTGTCTCCGTAGACAGCCCCAGTGACTTCTCTGTCCTCAGTCAGTCCCCAGAGAATACGAATAGCGCCACCTATGAGTTTATTTCGACCAGTGGCATAGGGTCAATTGATGGGGAGGAAGGATCACAGTCAGAGACTCTTCATGAGAACCAACACGAGAATGACTACGATGACGATGACTTTGTTGTACTGAAAACAGAGACCCAGTGAATTAAAAAAACTTGACAGTTGATTTATGATTTTTTTTTTTCTTCATCTGTTTATTTTTATTTTGGAATGGAAGCTTAGAATCAATATTATGTTTGCCATATGATACAAAATGTTTGATTCTGTACAGTTTTGAAATAAGGAGTGATCATTTCTTATATTTTGATAAGTTTAATAAGCAAATTTTAACAAAACTACTTGCATTTAGCATAGAGATCTCTAATCTATATTTAATATTTATTTTAAATGCATCTTGTATGAAATTAGCAGTATTTATTTGTAAACGACATTTGTAAGGTCTAGCTTGACTAAAAACCAGTCAGATTGGGTTGAGTTGGCTGTGTGTGCATCGAGCTTAAAGGACAATGAAATCCAGACAAATTGTTGTATGCACTATAAGACAATAAATATAATGAATAGTCTCTGAAAATTTGAGCACAATCGGTCAAGAAATAAGCAAACTATAGCTCTTTGAAAAGAGCCATGTATTTCTTTGAGTGACTCAAATTGGCAACGCACTCTGGCAAAGTTGTGGACAACTCCCCATACAATTTGTACACAAAATATCAGTTCAATTTTCTCAAAATTTATGTTTACCCTTCGTTCGAGTTCAACATATGTTTTGTAGAATTCTTTTATACATAACATATCATGAGTTGGGGGAATGGGAAAATGTGACTTTGAAAAAAAACTGTAAAAATGGGAACATTTGTGTACAAAACATATGGGGAGTTGTCCACACACTTATCATAGTGCGTTGCCAATTTGAGTTCCCCATAGGAATAAATGGACATCTTCAAAGAGCCGTAGTTTTCTTGTTTCTTACCCAATTATGCTCTAACTTTCAGAGATGATTCTTCTTAATCTCTCCAAGACTATGAAAGCAATATTTTGCTTGGGTTTCATTGCCCTTTAAGGGTCACTGTTGTTTGCCCTGATTAAACATGTTCCGTTTTATATTTCATCTAAAAAGCCAAACAAAAAATGGTCCTTATCACCTTGCTGCCTAAGTATAAGTTTCATTCTGGTCGAATTTGAAGTGATTTTTGCACCAATATTGGCAGCTCCAGAACTCGATGTAGAGCAGCTGAAGAATTGAATCTGCAAAAATACTTTTTATTGCAAAATGTGTTGCTGAAATGTTTGTATTTCATACAATACAGTATAGCCTAGTCAGATAAGTGCCCAAGTAAGTCAAGTACTGAAATATTATGGTGATCCATTCATTTTATAAAATATTTCAAAAGTTTTAATTGAGACTTCAATCATATACCCATATCATTGAAAGAATCTTCTGAATGATAAATGTTTACCTAGTGATAAAAGTGAACAATTATGTAAGATCTTATCCCTGATCTTGTGCGTGTTGAATCCAATTTCGGATACTATACACAATCAACGTATCCAAATTCTGAAACTTTTGACTACAATCAAAAAGCTTTTCAATTCAATTTAAAATATCTCCACTATTAGGGAGACAGTTGAAAAACCTGTTACCATTAGCCATACAACTTGGTACAAGAGAAGTGTGAAAGCTTCAAGTGATTTTGATTGAATTTTACAAAGTAATGGATTACTTTAACAACAAAATAGTTATGTTGGATCATGATATACAAACTATGATAGTTGTAGAGAAAAAATGCTGCAACTCACAATGTTTTAAATACTTATGGTTGTAATCTAAAGTGTAGTGTAGTCAAATGTAGGTAATACAGCTATTTGAGACAGAAAGTAAATTCTTTTAAAGTGCAATTTATGGCACAGTCTGTAAGCAATTATTTACTTTTTAAAACGTATTAAGGATGTATACTACAAAAAAAAAAAAATGTTTGAGAAATTATGTACACATGGAGGTGGATTGGTTAGTTGGTTGGTTATTATTTTTGTTAAAGATGCATTCAACCAATTGTGATTATCAACATCTGGGATTGCTCTTTATCATCACCATCCGATAGATGCGGCCAAGATTTGAACCCGGGCCGATTATTGCAACGAGCAGAGCTCTGATTGCTAGACCAGAACACCTCTTCTTGTGGCATGAGCAGATAAGTGCTTGACCCAAGTTATGCCCCAGCATTTGTGTCATTTAGCAACGCATTTAATCCACATTGTTGCTCTCTACCCAAGAGTATAAATAGGTACTTGGTCAGATGTTATTTTTGCCTATATCACCCCATATACATGTAGAAGAGCATCTTGGGCTTGTATGCTCCCCTGGGAGTTGAGATGGTGCACAAGATATTTGTGTGGGTTTGAACTGTACCTGATGATCAAAGGTAATAATGCGCCTATGAATAGGGTACCTAATGGCGCTCTATAAATGCTATATATTATTATCATTATTATTATGTGTTCTGATTCAAACTCAATGAAAAGTTGCTTGTGAATCACTTATGTAACCAGTGTCCACATTATAAGCAAATGAACAGGAAGTCCTAGGAAAAGGTCATAGAATTAAAGTCTTAGCAATTCTACTAAGAGCCATGTCTGATTAAGGATGTGTACAAGAAACAATGCATGAGAAATTAGTACAAATGTCAAATTCCAAACTCATTCAAAATTTGCTCGTGTATAACCTTTGGCCGCATTATAGTGATGGGTGTTCACTTTGGCAAACTTAGTAAACTCGAGTTCGGTTTGTGTTTTGCTTCATGCCAGCGTAGTCCAGGGGGCAGAGCCCCCAGGAAGCTTTGGACTTTTCATTTGTATAAATTTAGTCAAAGGGTCATAATTTTGTATTTCCTTATTGATTTTGCTCAAATTTGTGGTTTTGTTTTGAATAAGGTTTGAATCATGTTCTGATCATGGTGCTAATTACATTTCTCTATTTTACCTTTGCTAGATTTATCTCTCATTGAAGTTGAATGTATATGACTGCTTTATGTTGTATGTGACTTAGTTTCCATTACATGTACCTTCTAACATGGAGGGAAATAGATGAATTGTGTATGTAAAAGTCTTAAATATAAGTTTGATTATAATGTGATGTAACAAGTGAGACATTTTGTTTTGTGTTGTGTGTCAAAGATAAACATATAGATGCAATATTATTGTCAAAGTAAAGTTATACTGATTAAATTGTAAATTAAGCTGTAACTTTTGTTTTCACTTTGCATTTATTATTCTATTTTGCAAGTAACTGTATCCAGACAGTTTGGTCAGCAACATTTTATTTTCTACAGACACATCCACGCTAACTTTTGAGTACAGTGAGACCTCATACAGAACCCTGCTTATTATCATATGTCAATCACTGGTCAGCTAACGGTACAAAAAGAACATATTATAGCTCGCACTGCATGCTTCCATACAATATCTTATCAGTGCCTTTCTTATCCTAATGATGGTTGAGCTCTTCTGACAAAACAACTGCCATTAAAATTGACAGTGTGTGTTGGTATTGAATTCAAATATTTAATTAAATTTTGAGCAGGCCATCAGCTTGGGCAAAGGTGCATTCCACCAGGTTTTGTTATTTCATTTATTATTTTGATTTATTTCCTCTTATAGGGTGGATTGCCCTTTCAGCATAGCTGATTTTCAGAAGGGACTACAAACATTTTATTAGTAACTGCGTAGTGATTGACTGTTGATGTCACAACCAGAATTTCACTCTGGAGAGTTTATATCTAGTAATATCAAATTAAGAAGAATTGCAAATTATTATTATCTACATACAATGTCAGTGGAAGGTTGTACTACTATTATGGCATCACAGATTTTGACAAACTGTCATCTAGAGAAGGTGGCAAACAAATGTGACGAAATCATAACATTTGCTCGGGGTTTAAATTTACTCTCCTTTCATTCAATTCACATTTATATTTAGGGAAAACATTTGTAATACTGTGCCCATGCCGTATGTTTGTGGATCACAGGTAAAAATAACTTTAACAATAATTTATTTCCTTTATTGTACACATTATGCATGCAATTGAATTGTAAAGAAATACTTTATTTCTCATGGTTCTTGAACAATTGCATTCCAAACTATTACTACACCCACTCTGTCATAATTGTCAGAGCGTATATTATGATAGCCTTCGAAAATCATATTTGAAGGAATTTTGGCGTAGCTATCGAGGGGCACGTGCCCCTAAATGATTGATATAACATTTAGCCTATATAATCATCATAATGTGAAACAAATACATAAAGTATGTCCCAAATTATTTGCATGCCCCCCCCCCCCCTCATTCAGTCCGACCAAGCTACGCCTCCAAATACGCCTCCAAAACATCATGAACACACACAGGTGCATTGTTGTATTATTTGTATTGATTTGGTTTCCAAACTCAACATGGAAATCTAAATAGATTACAGAATGAGGAACTAAACACGTACTGTATGCATATTGTATTGTACCAAATATAATTGAGGTTGGAGGCTGACCCATTCCCACCATCTGTGTTGACATAACTGGTCTTCCGCGAGGTTCCTTTACAGAATGCACAAATAAGCATTCTATTTATATTTTGCTTGCATTATGATTACGGGATTATCATTAGTACCCTGGTAAACGGATGCACACTGCAATAACAATAATAAAATACTCGATTTATAGCGCCTAATATGATTAATAATCATCTCTATTAAGCGCTTTATAGTTTACAATGATATTATTACCCCAGTCATATTATGATACAATGCAAACCAGCACACATTGTGCGCGTAATCTCCACTACCTGGGGAGCATTCCTTCCAAGCGGCTCATGGGCATTGAGAAGATCATTCCTGTACACAAAATGCACATTTTCTACTCCGTATAGGGAGTATTCCAGCCAGTTGCCTGTTGGGCATAAACAGTGCTACGGAAAACTTTCTAGTCTCTCCGGGTCCAATACACCTGGGTAGAGAGCAGCAATATTAGAGATATTGTCTATCTGAAGGACACACGCAAAGGATTCGAACTCGGGATCCCACTCATTGGAGAGCTCGCACTCTTCCAATCTTGCCACACCACGTCACCACGTCGATAACATTATCATTACTGTCAGGAAATCGTGGTTGTTTTGTAGTTTTCAAGCGTACACAAGAAATAAAGAATATTTTCTCGCAACATGATTAAAGTCAAAATGAATTTAATGACTAAAACGAAACATGGTCTCACTCTCGGAGACTGAAAACAGTATTCAATATAGTATCAATAATACCATATACACAGGTTAAGCAAATCTCACAGAAATGCAAACGACTCGTCGAGTCAAAAGCTAAAATCATTGCAGTATGTTTATAATCATACTCATCCATGAATTATAACATCTGAATCAATGATTAAATACTAAAGCAAATCAAAAATCTTAAAGGTTACGTAACCAAATAAAATGTCAAATTGCTAGCAAACCCTATAAGTCCATGTTTATGTTGCCGCATTCATGGCAGTGCGACGACGTCCCACGCGATGTCGCGAATCGGCGAATGACGCGATTCCCTGACATTTTTGGCGACCACGAAGGGACGGAAGATTTAATTTGTTAGGTTTTGTGGATTATATTTTGTATAGTAATTAGACATATTTGATATTCGATAAGGAATCTAAATTGATTGGGTAATTAATTTTACATTCCTAACATGGGTTAGATGTTTTGTTTGTTTCCCTATTTGAAGATGTCTTTTTACAGATCCGACATGGGGTCGGGTGAGGTGGCTTCTGCTGCATCGGTGATCGCTCCCTCTAGCTGGTAGTTGCGAGTCAAGTGTCTTTGCTCTATGGGTAAGACTTTGTTGTGTTGATGGTGTGACTGTATAATGTGCACTATGGTGGTTGAAAAGCTTGCGGAACTTGCGGAAATTGGTAGGCTGTTTGGATTTGAGGGTACGAAGTTACGGCATTTTATTAAAAAGGAATTGGTCATAGCAAAAGAGGACCGTGCTGAATTGCGCGCGGATATTAAGGAACAATTAGAATTTAAAATTTGGCAAGCTGAATTCGAAGTTGACCAGGGAAAGTCTTCTTCGGCGCTATTTATTTATAGTGAGATTGATCTGTTTGATGAGGAATATCATACATATGCAGATGCATTGTTGCAACTATTTAGGTCAGCGCGTTTAGGACGCGATGAGACATTGCCTCAGTTTAAATTTCGCCTGCGTAAGTGTTACGATAGGTGGGTAGATGTGTTTGAAGCTGAGAGAGCTTACTTAGACTTTGTTATTGACGATTCGTTGATTGAGTCTGGTGTGAAGGATTCTTTTCAGAATCCGGTGATCCTTGATGATCAGTGTGCCGTTAGTGGCATTAATATTTCTAAGGATGATGTGTTTCCCTTGGTGGAGCCGTCCGTTGTGGTGGCAGAGCATGATTCTATTGAATCAAGTGGTTGTCCTCTTTCTGAGGATTTGTATGAACCTTCCGAGGGAAGTGTTGTGGAGATCGAGTCTCTTTTGGGCCTTGTAGCAGAGTTGCAGTCTACACCAGGAGCTGCTCAGATCACTGCGTGTGGGTCTGTGGTAGATAGTGGAGAAGGGTCTTCACTGGTGTCTGTAGGATTTTGTTCCACAGGTTTCAGTCTGTCTTCAGAGAGGGAGTCAGAACTGGCTGGTGTAGAGTCTGCTACTGCACATGGGTATCTTCAGACTGGGTCTAGTGAGGACGTGTCTGGAATGCTTCCAAGGGAGCTGTCTCCAACGGCCAGTGTAGCGGGTACACTGAAGGTTTGTCAGTCGGTGTTTAATGAGTCTGCTGAAGGGTGTAGAGAGGTGACCTCATTTGGTGGTGAGGAAGTTCAGTCTTCACTGGAGCGTCACGGAGCCTCTTCTACTGTGATTGCTGAGATGGGACGGTCGAGCGAGTCTTTGATTCGTTGTGGGAGTGTGGAAGGAAGGTCCACACTTAGTAGTATTTCTGGGGAGGTCTCCTCATTTCACGGTATGGAGGTTAGATCCACACCGGAGGGGGTTGGAACCTCTGCCAAGATAAGTGGGAGTGATCAGTTTTCTCATTGTGAGGCTGTAGAGTTTCGGCCTACACCAGGTTGTCCTCGTCGTTTGGGCGAGAAGACATACAATTTGTGTACGAAGAACGAGTTACCAGAGGAGTGTGCAGCTGATGGGTCTTCACCATGCTGTGCTCAACCTGTTGAGAGGTTTGGGTTGTTTGATGTGGACGTTGGTCCTTGTGATGGTGGAAGATTACAGCACACTCGAGGTGGTAATCATGGTAACTTTATTAGAGATAATGACACGGAGTGTGTTATTTTCCCTTTGTCGCGTGTCGGTGATGACCATGAGGTTGGTTATGGTGTGAGTCCCGGCACTGGTTTATCCCCATATGAGTCAAGAGTTGACGAGTTTCGAGAGTGTCGCTCTTGCGTGGTGGATGAACTGGACTTGACGCACTTGGGAGTGCAGCAGACCAGCGGTGGTCAGCAAGGTCGTTTCGACTTCAGGTACATGCGTGGCATGTTGGGCATGTTGAGGAGAGCTGAGGCCTTTCTCCTGGTGGTCATGTGTGACTCTTGTGGAGTCAGAGCAGTGATGCCGTTAGAACCTTGCTGGTGGGGCTTGGTCGAGGAGTGAAAGAGAAGGGTTTGTTTATTCAATTGGAATAATTATATACTCCCAGCTCGACAGGAATCTGACGATTTGAATTAATTGGACTTCGAATTTTGTAACTTTTGGAGTGAATCACGACTTTTGGATTAGTCTTTTGGAAAAATAGAAATTGGATTTGGAAGATAGGTACATGCCAAGAATTATTAATTGCGTTGTTTAGTATGGTCTAAATGAAATTATGAATAGTGACATTCCCACAGTGTAGCGTGCATACCGCGTGTCGTTATTGGATATTGGGATTGTACAATTTGGAAATAATATTTTTGGGGAATTTATTGGACAGGAAAATGAAAGGGAAGGTTTAGTGTATTGATATGCTTTCAGTTTGGTGGTATTTCTTCTTCTTGCAGTATACTTTCTTGGATTGCTTTGTTTTAGAATAAATACAAATTGAAATTTATTCTTATTTGAGATTGATTGGTGTGGGTGATTTTGAAATGTATTTCATCCCAAAATATTTTCTTAAGATGGGGGTTAAATGTCACGAGAGATCGGGACAAAATATGTTTGCCTATACAAGTATTGGCAGGTGTTAAAAATATTTTGTATGTTTACAAAAATGTTGTCAAGGAAAGGAGGATGCCAACATTTGTTGTGTTGATATAGGTTTATTTTCTTGTGGAAACTGCGTGAATCGTTTTGAGAGTTACAAGACCGCTTTATAGATGGTTTTCGTTTATGGTGACTTGAGTGGTTAACTATAAATAGGGGTCCTATTGTCTCTTAGAATGTCGTTCGACTGGTGAACTAGGCTGTTTACTTTGCTTGAGTGGTAGATTATCGTTGCTAGATGCGTTGCTAGGAATAGTGGTTTGTATAGACTATTGTTAGTGGCGTGTTTTGGTAGTATTGTATTGAGTGTGTTGGGCGATTGCACATGTAGTCTGTCATAGCAACACGCGTGATTATATAGTATGCAATGGTGTATGTTTAGCCGTGAATGGTTGAGCGATCATGGAATGATCATAGGGCTTGCTCGAGGACTTGCCGCTAAATGTATCACGTGATGTAGACTTATAGGCGTGGTTTAATGTTCTCGTGAGTGGTGTGATGGTGCTAGTTTGATCAGTTAGCCAATAGACCATGATTGAGTGAAGATCATTGAGATCGTGAGTCGTGAGGGGTGCATTGAGTGCTGATGCTGATGATGACCTGTGTTACCCAGTGGCCATATTCATAAAACCCCGATAAGCTAGTTGGTTGATCAAATTACGATTTCGATGTCCGCTAGGCTTAACTGGTATTCACAAAAGGCCGATAGGCTAAATTCGCTATCGTAGTCAAGGCCTGGCCTAGCATGACAACCCATCTGTCTAAATTCCACAAGCATTTGGTATTCCACGACATTGTTAGTCGAAATGCGAACAATTACAACAATAGATCTGCGGTGCCGACTAAATGCATTGAAATCTATTTATGCGGGACGTTCTGAATAGAGCTTTGTTGGACTTACAACAAAGGCGTGAAGTTGAATGACGACCTAACACCCAGCTAATTTTTTCTTATTCACCAAAGCCAGATAGGACAAATTTTAGCGACACTGGACCAAAAATTTAGAGGTACTCTGATGTACCTCTAAATTGCTAGCAAGTAACAATCTGCCCGGTTTTTGTGTGTATATGTGTGGCGCGATCGTGAACATGGCAAGAGGAATATTCGAATAAGGGATATTAGATATTTTTTTATGATAGCGTGATGTTAGTTCAAAATAGTTCCCCAAGTAACATACTTTTCCGTGTTTGCCCTAGCATCCTTGTACTTCAGCAATAACATCTTTTATCAGCTTAAATTAAATGTTTTTTATCTGGAGAGTAATTTCCCTTTATTTGTCCTTTTTGTGACATATTAGCTTACTTTTGCAGTTCGGATTGATTTTATGTGATTTCAATTCTGTTTTGATGAATCTATCTATATATAATACTATTTAATGCAATTTCGTTTCTGTTTTCACTGCAGTTTCCCTTGTCATGCTATCATATTATAAGCGTGGCGGAGCTTGATCGTAATGAGGAGGGAGATGTATTTGGTTTTACTTCATTGGGGTGGCTATGAAAACATGTGCTTACACGTGATCCCTCCCCCCCCCCCCCCCCCCCCCGCCCGAAAAAAAGCATAATTCCTACTCACGCTCATATCTACAGTAACACCCTTACATTTAGGAATTATAGCAAGCTTTTTGTTTTGGACACAAGTTACCGCCCCCCCCCCCCCCCCCCCCGTTTACCCCAGATAAGACAATTATGTTCTACTACCCCCCCCCCCCCCCCCCTTACTGCATCACGTTGTAGAACACATAAGACGCTTTTATGATTGGAACAATAAGGAACAATTCGTTCATTCACACGTTCGAGTAAACTGCGCTTTTATGCGATGTCAAACAAACTTGCAACAGATGGAATGTTACCATGACAGCCACGATGAATAAATTAGATCATCCGAGTTGTTAGCTTGTTATCGGTATGGTTAGCAGTGCTTCTTGAATTACGATTTAGCAACCCGCTACGAAGATTTTAAATGGCTATTGTATTACAGGGCTTAGACGCTCGTTGATTGGTCGATATGGTAAGGGCATAGACAGCGTGCAAAATATACACACATTACTAAAGACATATCTATGCACGTGTGTGTTGTGCACTGGTTTGTGAAAACAAAGGTGATCACCCAAGCGAGTTGTGTGAGTTCCCCGCTAGTTATCGTCCAAAATGGCATTTTGGCAAGGAGATACGGCCTAGCTGACAGATAGGCTATCGGGCTTTTATGAATATGGCCACAGGTCATTGGAGAGAGTAACTCCGTACCCGGTAGGGCTCACCTAGTGATCCTACCAACTTTCTGATGGGTGTCATCCCGTGGGCAACTGTAGCGTCATTGGGAGGATGACGATTAATCTTTGAGTGCCAGGGGCACTACGGTCTTCGCGGACAGCTTCGTGGAAGGACTTCGCCGCGTGATCGACTCGCTGAATGTCGTCGGCATCGTTGACCCGTCGCGCGCGTCTCTACGCAGCAACATGGGAGTCGACCGGTCAAGGACGCGTCATTCGCCGATTCGCGACATCGCGTGGGACGTCGTCGCACTGCCATGAATGCGGCAACATAAACATGGACTTATAGGGTTTGCTAGCAATTTGACATTTTATTTGGTTACGTAACCTTTAAGATTTTTTATTTGCTAGTGATACATTTAGCGGCAAGTCCTCGAGCAAGCCCTATGATCATTCCATGATCGCTCAACCATTCACGGCTAAACATACACCATTGCATACTATATAATCACGCGTGTTGCTATGACAGACTACATGTGCAATCGCCCAACACACTCAATACAATACTACCAAAACACGCCACTAACAATAGTCTATACAAGCCACTATTCCTAGCAACGCATCTAGCAACGATAATCTACCACTCAAGCAAAGTAAACAGCCTAGTTCACCAGTCGAACGACATTCTAAGAGACAATAGGACCCCTATTTATAGTTAACCACTCAAGTCACCATAAACGAACACCATCTATAAAGCGGTCTTGTAACTCTCAAAACGATTCACGCAGTTTCCTCAAGAAAATAAACCTATATCAAAACAACAAATGTTGGCATCCTCCTTTCCTTGACAACATTTTTGTAAACATACAAAATATTTTTAACACCTGCCAATACTTGTATAGGCAAACATACTTTGTCCCGATCTCTCGTGACAATTACATACATGACATATTTAGTATCAATTTCAAAGATGATCAATTTATATACATATACATGTATTATAAATAATACAATTCTAATAGGACATATTCATATTTCTGTTTCATAATTTATAACAAGTTGATGATGTTCAAATGCTTTACATACAGATCAACAAAATTCAGTATTCCCCATTTCCTGCTTGGATAGAGAATGGAATCATAGTGCAAATACCATTATTGTCCCTGTGTTTAAAGGGGTAGTCCGGGCCTGATATAACTATTCGTTTTTTGAATAAGCAGAACAAGACGAATGATTGGTGAAAATTTGATCAAAATCGGACAAGAAACACAGGAGTTATACCTGTTTGAACATTATGTAATAATGAGCGATCGTTTCAAAATTGCCGCCATATGCAACCTCATTCACGAGCACCTCGCCATGGCTTTAGTACATGAAAATACACTTATTTCTCATTTTTCGATGCTAAAAATTAACTTTTCTCTCCTTTTTTCACGAATTCATAAAAGAATATCGATGGGGCAACCTCATTTGAATGTGTAAGCTCATAAATTTGCTTTGTTATGAAGAAAATTTAAATTTTGTTAAATTTCCATGTAGAAGTCAAAATGGCTGCAGCTCGCAAGTGACGTCACGATCGATAGCAATTGCGAACGATACTAAAAATCGGAGCAAAGTTCGTCCTGTCATAACTTTTTTATTGCTTATCCGTTTTGGCTCAAATTTTCGATCCCGATTCTTCATATTCACCTCATTTTATAGCAAATATCACATTTCTGGGGTGGAATTCCTCTTTAATCATACCACATCCACGGCATGATGGAAACAAGTTTCAAAGACTAATTCGGGACTAATAAATTCACGCTTCGATAACCAACGAACCCCCTGGCTATACGGGCCTGGGTAGTAGTGCGAGTACAAGGGAGATAATATGATAATTCTACAATCATGGGCGTATAACGGAGCACATTTTCTTAGGGGGGGGGGGGGGGGGGGGAGCTAAGGTCTAATGCCAGAACCATTATTCTTTTTTTTTTTCACCGGACACTGCCTGACAAACAAACATAAACGATGCCCGATGGTTTATCATGTTTATAGTCCGGAAAAAACCTCCACAATGTTGCCACATTATAATGAGACGGTTGTGCCCCAAAATTGTCCTATAATATAATGTAACATGAGTTTTGACGAATGTGGCATGAGTTTTTCCGAATATCACATGGATATGCCCGAATATGACATGAATTTGCCCGAATATGACTTAATTTTGCCAGACTATAGGACATGGTTTGGGCCGATTATTGGCGTTTTCAAAACGGGGGGAGGGGGGGGGGGGGGTTGGGGGTTGCAACCCCTAGCCTCCCGCCTCATGCGCCCTTGTCATAAATCATGTACAATAAATTATTTGTTCATAATTGAATTTTGCTCATCATATTAGAACGAAACTATCAGCCCCCTGCCTGCTCCCGACGACTGTTCCACAGAGAATGCGACTGGCATGAATGTGTCCACGTACACCTGAGTGGTAGTATGACGTCGTGACTCGTGATTACAAAAGAAAAGCACATTTAGAGCTAGTTATTTCTGACTAGTGCATCGTGTGTGCAATACATTGCGGAAGTTATGCTTTTATTTAGCTGTGGTCGCAACCTGACATGGAAAACAGATTTAGCTAACTTACAAACGTATCTCAAGATCATGTCGATTAATCCGATAATCGTCTTGTTGTTCATGTTGATCGGACATGTCGCCAGTCAAACCGATGGCCAAGGTGAGCATTTATGTTTTCTTTTTCATGATCCTCAAAATTGGCCTAATATAATAATCATAGAGAAAATTTGGCTTTGATAAGTAGTTATGAGCATTGTTGATTATATGTAAACTTTTATGCACATAATGGTCGCATAATCGTTTCCAGTCGAACACGTATTTTGCATAAAATTCAATCTAACGTAATATTTCGGATTTACATTGAAGCATGCTTAATCATTTATTTATTTATTAGATTTTGATGAAAATAACATAGTTTCAGTGTTTCAAGTGGACCTTGACCAATACTAAAAATATCTTTAGCATGCTGTATTTATCATAACTTTGTTAACAATATTTTGTTTGTGGGGGGGGGGGGGGGGGGGGGGGGGGGGGGGGGGGGGGGGTGGGGGGGTGGTGGCAACTATTTTTTGCCTGACGGTACTAATCGCTTATAAAAGATATATAAAACATATGGAAGAACCTTTATTCTATGCTTATAATGAAAATGGTTATTTCTGATACAAATGAAAACAAACTATAGGTGCACCCTGCATAAGTCATCTTTAAGAAACAAACTGTACACCCTTTACATGTTCAAAGGAAGAATGTAGTTTTCATTATACCTAACAAACACTCAACATAATGTTTTATTTCGTTTTACCCAGTTGTTATGAAATACTTTCAGTACAAAATTCTAATTCAGCCAAAGAAGAAGATTCTAAGATGTGCGAGATTCTTGTTTTGAATAAACTAAAAAGAGGCTTAAAAAAGGCTAGGAAAAAAGACAAAGCAAATAAAATGAAATCGGGTTCGATATTCCGAAGTTTCGTGAATCCGAAAATGAACTGGGGTTCGTTAATCCGAAAATGAAACGAGGTTCGTTAATCTGAAAATGAAATGAGGTTCGCTAGTCCAAAATGGTATAGGGTTTGTTAATCCGAAAATGAAATGGGATTTGTAACGAACCTTCTCATGTGAGACCATCATGTAGGGCCTCGGCGATAGCCATCTATCGTCTATGGTGGGTACTATATTCCCAAGGATTGCATTCGACAATTTATATTCTGAGTGTAGGCTACTGTTATATTAATTTGTTCATCTTGATAATGATTTTTATGTATAACACAGTTCGCCTGCAAGACGGAGAGAGTATAAATGAGGGTCGAGTAGAGATTTATTACAACGGAACCTGGGGAACTGTCTGTGATGATTACTGGGGTATCCAGGATGCGAACGTTGTGTGCAGAAGCCTTGGTTTCCTAGCTGCCGAGGCCGCACTGAGTAGCGCAGCATTCGGCCAAGGCACCGGAGATATTCTACTGGATAATGTTCACTGTACCGGGACAGAGTCATCCATCTTTGATTGTCCTCACAACGGTATTGGTTCCCATAACTGTGGTCACTATGAGGATGCAGGTGTCAGATGTTTACATTCTACAGGTAATACTAATTTAAAAAGATAAAACAGTTTACACGATTCTGTAAACAAACATTATAAAAGGTAAACATGAAACCAAAAGTAAAACAATTTCAAATTTCAAAGGTATTTCAAAGATCGCGATCGATTTTGATTTTACACCCGTGAATGCATTAACCCTTTTTAAAAATCACAAAATGAAAGAGTATTACATAACTTATCTTTTAATATAGTGAGTTACCATGGAAATGCTTTGCAATGGACTATTTGAATGTTCGAATTGAAAAAAGCAAATAACCATCTAATTCATAATTCGCATATTCACATGCACTGTGGGCAAAAGATTTGCTTTTGTTTGTTTAAATTATTTGATTGTATTGTTGTTTTAAAATAAAAATATAACTTTGGTTTAGAGGGCGCTTCAAGTGAGGTAATAATAACAACAATATCATACTCGATATATAGCGCCTAATATGATTGATAATCATCTCTAAGCGCTTTGCAATGATATTATTACCCCGGTCATAGGATACAATTCAAACCAGCACACATTGTGCGCACCATCTCCACTATTGTGTAATACAAAAAACACTTTGTTTGATCAAAATCGTTTTGGGAACGGCTGAAATATCAATTTATATACATTTATTTCATTAAAATAAATGATTGGCCTCAATCAGGTGTTAGGTTTTAGGTGTTAGGTGTTAGGTGTAAGGTGTTAAGTGTTAGGTTAGGGTTATTTCTTTATGATATTATAAGGGACCAGCTCCACATAAGACTTCAATGTTCTTTCTTGCCGGTTTCCTCATTCGTATATATAATTGTATTTTGTATTTATCTTTCTTAATGTTGTTTGTATGTTCTTTACTTACCTGTAAATATCAATGTTATATCTATGTATGTTTTTATATGTCGAATGGAATCAAATGAAATGAAATGAAAACAAATTATGTAAGAGAATATGGTTTAAAACGTTTGATGATAATCTCTCTACTGAATCATTATCTTTAAAAAAACACCACATTTACAGTTTTGTTTTGTGATAAGAAATGGTGAAAACTTTAACGTGGCTAGAGGGCACCTCTTGTGCCAAATGACGCGTTTTGAATGAATACAGCTTTAATTTAGCCCCTTATAATATGTTATACTACCATTTGAGCATGGTTGGAGTCATAACTACCAGTTTTGTATTTTTTTATTTTTTATTATATCGTGCAAGTTTAAGTTAATTAAAGGTATAGTGCAGTTTTGGTCAAACAGAATGTTAGTGTCTTAAACTTGTAAGTTATAGCCTATCATAAAAATTAACAGTTTAAATTCAATGTTGCTTGAATGGTAAGACAAACTTATAAACGGCAAAAGTAAAAAGCCTGTTATCATAAAAAAAAAGTCGTTAAAACACAAGACGGAGGTCTTCAATAACATATTGCTTTCAACCATTTTTCATAAAAAAAAAAATGTGAATGTGATGTTTTGTTAAAAATAATCATTCAATAGAGAGATCATCAACATTTAAAAACCACTTTGGTAAATTTATGAAAAAGTGTAGGCATTATATCAATACTGCAGGTGTCAGATGTTTACCTTCAGGTAAAATAAAACAAGAAAATTAACCACAGTAACATATCAATTCACAGGCCTTATAAAGTAGTAGTTTCCCATATCAATTTAAAAGAGTTCCTGAAAATAAGGATTAAAGCTTCGATTGCTTGAATAATATTTACATGAAATGTTATTATAACGTAAAATATACATATCCAGTGCGGTTAAAATGATACCATTGAAGCTAAATAACATTATTGGAAAATGGCCCACCCCAAAAAAAGTCAGGTTCAATATGTAAAGTTGTAAACTTATTTTGGGGATTTGTAAACCTATACATTTTTGGAATCTGTATAGTATAAGAAGTCAGAAAACTAATGTTTATAATTTGCCGGAAGCATTTATGGCGGCCATCTTGGATTTTCAAAATGGCCGCCAAAACAATAGGTGTTTCTCATTATCTCAGCTGCCAGGTGGCCTAGAGTAATGATTTTAATGGCTAAACATATGTTTTCAGGGATGGGGAAGACAGTGGTATAGGATGCACGGTAGTAAATATTATCCCTATAGACTTACACACTAAAAACCATGATTTCAATTTAAAATTAAATTAAAACGATGGCATGAAGTTTTCTAATTTTTTGATATATTTCTGTATTATGGTAGATCTATCAGAAGAAAAAAAATAATTATTTGATGCAGCGGAAAATTAATAAAATGAGCCTTGAACGAAGAATAGATATTTTTCAATTCTCTTGTCTAAAGGATTCCAGATCTGTATGCTTTGCACTTAATAATCAACAAAAGTTATTATTTACAAGATTCATCCAGACTTTGGGCTTATTATGGAAGATAGCATTACCTCAATGCCAAATCCAGCATAAAAGTACAGATAATTAGAACTTAAGTATTGTTTATGATTTATTTTCTGAAAAAAAAGTTACGTCATCTTTCCTCCGCCACTTTGCGAAAAAAAGTTGAGACGGCTGAATTACACCCATGCGACCTATATAGTATGACATGACCCCATAATGAAAAACAGTTTTGTCATTTTAAAGTATTATTTATAAGTAAATCAATTATATTGTTATTATGAGTTAGAGAATTGGAAAATGTTTGTAAAGAGAAAAACATTGTCCCCATGCATATTTACTTTTTTGATGATTATCTTTTTAAAGTACAGCTTTGCTGGCTTTCAGCAATATCCTGTTTACATGATACATATTGATCCTAAATATACTACTCAGGTTTATTTGATATAAAAAGTATAAGCAAACATATAAAATTGATGCAAACAGAAAAACAAGAAAAAAGGCAATAATATACATGAATGAGCATGGCATTAGTACAGGCTATCAACTTGAGCATGTGAATTCAATGAAAATGGAAAAAGGCACAAAATGAGACTAATTGGCAATACATGAGTAGGCCTAATGTGGATACGAAGAGAGTGGGAAAAGAAAAGAGAGAAAGAGAGAGAAGGAATGAGATAAATAGACAGATTAAAGGGGAAAAAAAATGATGGAAATAAATATAGGAAGATAAAGAGGGTGGGGGGGGGGGGGGGGGGGGTAGTAGGGCCCTGGGGGGGGGGGGGGGGGGGGGGAGGGAGTGAGTGTGTGAGTGACTGATTAGTTAAAATGGCCAGTAGTTCTCCTCTAACGCCCTTCTTGTCCTGCAACAAAATGGGTCTTTGGTATTATTATGATCTCTCCACTCTGTGTCATCTCGACTATCCAAATCCAAGCATGTTAAATTTACAATGACTATGTAGACTTGTGATAGAAGGTTGATATTATAGCACACATACAACGAACCAGTCATTCAGGAATGCACGGGCCGCTGTACGTAGTCTTGTCACTGCATAAACTTGCATCGCTTAGCCCTAGCCGGCTAGGCCTGGGCCCTGGCCATATGTAGAACTAGAAGTACATGGACTAGTCCATCCTGACTATGTGCTTGAAGCCAGTGACTATCTCTGAAAGTTCCTGCAAATATATATACTGAATTAGTTTGGCATAAATAATAATGCCTACACTCTAAATTACAAGGATTTAAAATTAAATCTATTAGATTTACTTTTAAATCTTTCTTCGGCTGTGGTTAGGGACCAGCCGATCATGATTTAAAATAAATCTTTTGTTGGATTAAAAAAATATCAATCCAGATAGATTAAAAATGAAGCCCTTTTGGATTTGTTTTATGTTAATCTTATTAGGCCCCAGGCGAGTTCATGGCATCCTAATGAATTATTCATAATCAGTGATGCAGGCCACAATTTTCAGTTTTTAGTTTACTGTGCATGATAGTACATTTACTAAATAAATCGCTACTCACCAATTATCATGGGAAAAGAAAAATAGAAGACTAAGAGAGGATTCGAACCCGTGACACCGAGCGTGGAGGTCCACAGCGTGACCACTACGCTACGTAAATCGATGATGGAAAGAGTGGTCTCATTGTAATCATATCCTTAACTCTAACCCAAACCGTAATCCTAGTTATGAATATTCATGAGTATACAACTAAGAAAACTGAGCTTCAGAATACCGCAGTAGGTCACGTGTGAAATATCTCTGTTCTCATTCGTCAAATCTCCGATAACCTGGCGTTATTTTCCAATCCTTTGATGGATTGAAAATCACACCTTGGCCTTCGATTAACAATTGCTTTCGCGCGACTTTTTAAGTCTCCATAGATTTACAAATAATCTAAGTGTATTTATATTTGTTTTAATCCAAGCTACGATTTAGATTTTAAATCCCTGTAATTTAGAGTGATATATGAAAACCTTTTGAAGGAAAAACAGTATCATAAGAGATTCTCACTTGATTTGATTGTGTTAAGGTATGCATTCTTACCAATATGTATCCTAGTTTGATAAAAATGGTGGATGAAACAGTCAGAAACACTCAAATGAAATAAAAATCAAGACACTAGCAGACTACAGCATACGGCGTGTGTTAAAGCTAGGCGCTGTAGGATGCACGGTAGTAAATATATCCCCATAGACTTACACACTAACAACCATGATTTCAATTTAAAATTAAATTAAAAAGATTGCATGAATTTTTCTAATTTGTTGATATATTTCTGTATTATGGTAGATCTATCAGAAGAAAAAGAAAGAAAAAAATTGATGCAGCGGAAAATTAATAAAATGAGCCTTGAACGAAGAATAGATATTTTTCAATTGTCTTGTCTAAAGGATTCCAGATCTGTATGCTTTGCACTTAATAATCAACAAAGGGTATTATTTACAAGATTCATCCAGACTTTGGGCTTATTATGGAAGATAGCATTACCTTAATGCCAAATCCAGCATAAAAGTACAGATAATTAGAACTTAAGTATTGTTTATGATTTATTTTCTGAAAAAAAATTACGTCATCTTTCCTCCGCCACTTTGCGAAAAAAGTTGAGACGGCTGAATTACACCCGTGCAACCTACAATGTAAAATAAGATAAACATAACCACAAAGCGGCCATCTTGGATTTTCAAAATGGCCGCCTTGAAAATCAGTGTTTTTCAATTTTTCAGCATTCATGTGGCCTAGAGTCATGATTTTAACGGCTAAACATCCATTTTCAGGGACTAGGAGGCCAGTGGTACAATGTACAATTAGTCAAACATAAGGCTCCACAAAGCGGCCATCTTAGATTTTCAAAATGGCCAACTTGAAAATCAGTGTTTTTCAATATCTCAGCATCTAAGTGGCCTAGAGTCATGATTTTAATGGCTAAACATACATTTTCAGGGATTTGGAAGCCGGTGGTATGAATTAAAATACCGTAAGCTACACACAACCACAAAGCGGCCATCTTGGATTTTCAAAATGGCCACGAAAATGCGTTTTTTTTCACTATTTCGGCATGCAAGTGGCTTAAAGTCATGATTTTAACGTCTAAACATACATTTTCAGGGATGAGGAGACCAGTGCATGGTACAAAGTAAATGAATCTAAACATTACCCAAGAGTGCATTGCCATCTTGGATTTTCAAAATGTCCACCTTGAAAATACGTTTTTTTTTCTCACTATTTCAGTATCCAAGTGGCTTAGAGTCATGATTTTAATTGGTAAACATATATTTTCAAGATGAGGAAGCCAGTGGTTTAAAGTAAAGTAAGCTTAACATGATATAGATTATAATGTTAGTTTCATTATAACAGATGTTCTGAATGGTTCAGAACTTCAATGTGTAGCACGTTATACCTCTAGCATGTCTAGATAGCTTATTGACATATTTATGCAGAGTCTTTGCATTTCACCATCCTCATCACTGTCACTGGTCGACAACATATTATTCCTATATACATCCCTCGTCATTCTTGCACTGAGTGCTACACTGGCAGAGGTCTATGCATGATACATTTTTGGACCTACACGAGCATTAATATGTTGGAACAGTCTGCTTGGGTCCTACTAATTAGCATGCGACAAGCACGAATAAGTGCGAACCTGCTGTGTCATTGTAGAAGCCATGCTGCAGCGGATCCCGGAACTGGTGCAGAGCAATACCTGCCTGGCCCCATAATGTGGCATGGATCTGGACTCGTTGGATGTGCTGCTTGAGATGCAATGCTGACATATCCGCCTGCTTTGAGGTAGACTTGCAGCATGCAGGTTGCCTTGCCTATGTGAGAGAACCGTCCCGTGTTGTCTTCCCCCTTGAATGCATGGAAGGCTGGTAAAGCCTTTGCTCTTTCTGAACCTAGAGCTGTCTATATTGGCTGCACTGAGACCACTCCGGACGCCATTTCTCAGCAGAAGGTCATAGTGTGCTATGACCGACTCTGCATCAGGTGGGTTACTCTTTGATTAGCGCGGCATTGTGTATGAGCAGTGTATCCGCCTCTTCATAATTGTTGTGCTCGCTTTTCAGCTCGCTGTTGCTCCTAGTTCGTCCTGTGGCAGATGCGATAATCAGCGTTGACGAGCCTTGGTTGTACTCCAGTGTTTTTGCTGCAAGATACTCAGTCAGGTCAGCCTTCGTTCTGAAATGGGAAAGGAACCGGCTAATTGGGATGTGATCGATGTTGGTGTCATCTCTGATCTGATAATGGATCAGATCCTTCCATTGACTCTGTTTCTCCCTTGTGGTATTCTTCAGGAAATCAGCTTTGTATGTCTCAAACACCAGAATGATATAATCACACAGAATGGTATTGAAGCATTCACTGAGGTATTTGAATGTCACTACCAGACTAATGTCTCTGATAAGATCATTCTGGTGTATGAAACAAACAAGCCTGATTCCCTGAAGAATACCACAAGGGAGAATCAGAGACAAGGAGATTTTCCGATCCAATATCATATATCAGAGATGACATATCACATTCCAAGTATGACCCGTTTCTTTTCCCACGACAAAACGAAGACTGATCCGACTGCGTATCTGACAGAAAAAACACTAGAGTACAACCAACATGACCGAGCATGGTGGATCAGCGGTTGGAATGTCCGCCTCATGAACGGGAGGTCCCGGTTCGATCCAAGACCGGGTCATACCAAAATGATACCTTCTGCCTTCTAGCCAGGCGCTCGGCATCTATATAATGGAGAAGGGAATTTTAATCACACAATTTACCAGAGGACTTGCCGGCCCCTTCTGTAGCTTTCGCTACATTTTGTAGACGTGTGGCATAGGGCTAATGAATCGGGGATATGCGCCGCCTTATATGCCAACATTGGCAAGAGAAGGTCTTTAACTTTTAACTTTTTAACAACCAACATGACCAGGGCTCGTCAAAGCTGGATATTACATCTGCCACAGGGCGTATTAGGAGCAACAGCGAGATGCAAATCGAGGACAATGATTACGAAGAGGCGAATACTCTGATGATTCACAATACAGGCATCAAACGTTGATGCCTGTATTGTGGATCATCAAAGATAAGCCTGCCTGATGCAGAATTGGTGGTTTTCATTCCATACACTGATGTTCTGGTGCTGGTCATGGCACTATTCCTTTGCTGAGAAACCCGTCCATGTCGATGCATTCCGGAGTAGTCCAAGTACAGCCAATATAGGCAGCTCTAGGTCCAGAAATGCAAATGCTATTCTAGTCTATCACGCAATCACAGGGGCAGGCAACACAGGACGGTTCTCTCGCATAGGCAAGGCAACCAAGCTGCAAGTCTAACTCAACAGGTGTAGAAGTCATCAATGCACTGTAGTTGCTTTTAGAAGCCGCTGAAGTCATTGAAGATCGGCTGTCATCACTTTCTACATTCGTCTGTACTGCATACATACTAAAGGGCATCGATATTGCATTCCCGAGTTGTTCCAAGCAGCACATTCACTGAGTCCAGATCCGGGCCGCATTATGAGGTCAAGAAAGCCTTGCTCAGTAGCCGTTCCTGGATTCACTGCAGCATGACTTCTACAAGGACACATCAGCTGATCAGGTAAATCCGGTCCTCCCAACCTTCAAAGACATCATCGAGATGGTGAGATGCCAGTGCAGAGAAGACTGTTCAACATTGATGCTCTTGTAGAACCAATAATTGACCATGCATAGTTCAGCATGAACTCAGTGCTAGAATAACGAAGACTCTCGGAATGACATGTTGCCGACCAGTGATAGTAATGATCATGATGATGATTATGACATGCAAATATTTTGCTATAAATTTGTCCAAGAAGCGGCCTAGACATAATACAGTTAATGACTTGCTACACATAAACGTGCCGAGCCATTATTAACAAACATTATAATATGGTGAACAAGATAAACTGCTATATTGTTATGCAAGCTTTTTTTAAAACTTGATACCACTGGCTTCCTCATGTGCGAAAATGTATGTTTAGCCGTGGAAATAATAAGTCTATTGGATGCTGAGATATTTAGAAACAGAGATTTTCAAAGCGACCATTTTGAAAATTCAAGATGGCCGCTTTGTGGTTATGTTTAACTTATTTTACAATGTACCACCAGTTTCCTCATCCCTGAAAATGTATGTTTAGCCAATCAAATCATGACTCTAAGCCACTTGAATGCTGAAATATTGAATAACACTGATTTTCAAGGCGGCCATTTTGAAAATCCAAGATGGCCGCTTTTTAGTTATGTTTATCTTATTTTACATTGTACCACTGTCTTCCCCATCCCTGAAAACATATGTTTAGTCGTTAAAATCATGACTCTATGCCACTTGAATCCTGAAATATTGAAAAACACTGATTTTCAAGGCGGCCATTTTGAAAATCTGAGATGGCCGCTTTGTGGTTGTGTTGATCTTATTTATCATTGTACCATTGTCTTCCCCATCCATGAAAACATATGTTTAGTCGTTCAAATCATTACTCTAGGCCACCTGGAAGCTGAGATAATGAGAAACACCTATTGTTATGGTGGCCATTTTGAAAATCCAAGATGGCCGCCATAAATGCTTCCGGCAAATTGTAAACATTGGTTTTCTGACTTCTTATACTATACAGATTCCAAAAGTGTATAGGTTTACAAATCCCCCAACAAAATTTACGAAAGCTAAAATTTCGACATAGTGAACCTGACTAAAAGTTAAATATTTCTTTTTATCATCGACCACGTGATATATATATCTGTTTGTGTTATATGGCTTAGTCAAGTATATACGAGTCACTGATTGGCTAAAAACAGTCAAGTGATTTCAATTTAATTCAGTACATACCACGGAAGAGCGGAATATCTCATCCCTCAGAGCCTCGATATATCGATACAGGAAAATGTTTGTTAAAGGGAGTGTCCGCCTTTTGCAAGCCAAATTTTAAAAGTCGCGAGGTTATTGTCTTACATGAAAGAAAATATCATTTACCAGCTTGCCAGAAACAATTAGGGCTTGAAACCTCCTTTTCGTGGAGTTATAATTGGTTATAAACCTCCAAATAATAAAACGCGCGACGTCTTTTATTGTCCCATTCAAGATCCTTCGCCCGTAAATTCGTTCGGGGGTCCGTGGCTGGGCTGAGAGGCAGTCTGGCCCACACATTACAATATTGTACTTTTCAATATACAGTTGCTAACTGGTGGTGGAGGGAATGGCACGGAATGTTCCACTCCGAGGGATTTTAAATGCTATTGCGGGAAGATTATAAGTCCCGAGACGTAGTCGAGGGACTTATTTTCTTCACAAAAATAGCATTTAGAATCCCGAGGGAACATTTCTTGATTTTCCCGACAACAAAGTTAACAACTGTTTTATCATCTGACTAAATCCGGGGGCTAACATGTACACATTCATGTATGTGCATTGAAACTGAAATCAGTTAAAAACAACATACCTTTGGTTCTCATTGTGACATCATAATACAATCTCTTTTGCAGCGCGCGCCATCTGCCATGTGACAATCATAGAATTATGAATAAACAAACCAACCCGTTATAACGTGACAGTGCATCTGCCATGTGTGAGTTAAAAATGACATGGTAATCACGTGACTGTGTTTAGCCAATCAATGAGGCGTATTTTACTAAGTCAGATGAAAATTAAAACTGACATGGCAATCACGTGACTGTGTTTAGCCAATCAATGACACGTATTTTAACAAGTCAGATGATAAATCAATATGATATACATGTACTTCATATTTGGGCCATCTTGGCCATCATGTTGGATTTCATTGAAATACGTGTCAATTGCTATTATTTTGAAGTAGGAGTAATTCAAAGACACATGAACATATTTTTCCGGATAAAAATGACATCGACGGATTAGATTAGTATAATTTCAACTAATTTGAATGCATAATTTGGTGGTCATCTTGGATTTTGATGAAATAAGACGATTTTCATATATCTCATGAGATAAATGTAATAAAAAGACCTATGAACATGCGCCTTCATGCATTTTTTACCATGACAGAGATTATGTTGTATTTCAAAATGCAATCATAATTATTTTCTTTGATAAACTTTAAGGGCCTCACAGCAAATGGCAAAAGTAGAATTCTGAAAATATTGAGTAGCCTTTATGACAGTTGTAAGAAATTACAGTCCATTCTTTATAAACCTCTCTGCATAATCTACATTACTCGTTGATTATTATTGGTAGTTCGCAAACATACAAATCACAAATAGAATGTAATTCTACAGGTATGCTGGCAATGGAAGCTGGAGCATGCTCATATCGAAAGCCAAATCAAACTGCACTTATTTCATACATAATTACAACAAGACGACACAATATTTAGCTGGTAGATGAACCAGAACTCAAGAATCGGTAAACCCGTATAATTATTTGGTCCCTGCCTCCTGCATTGGTGGGATGGCCAATCTCTTCTGCATTAAAGGGGGGGGGGGGGGGGGATCCCCTGCAATTTTGGTGCATCTCTTAAGAGAGTCGATTATGTCGCGATGGTTATTGGATTGACGATTCAGAAGGATTTATGAAAATGTGATTTAAAAGACGATTTGAGCGCAATACTTCAGTTCTGATTAAATTAAAACTTTTTTTTCCAAAGGCGGTCCCCTTGGACTCGAGTCTAATACCATCCCTGATTCGAGTCTGAGTGCCTCTAGCGAATGGGATGTGCGTCACGAAGCCAGACGGGGCAGGTTGAATACGCTTCATGTCAGTATTGACAAGGGTGGATGGAGCGCCATGTTCAATAACGCAAATCAATGGATTCAGGTTAGAGAAAGAGTTGTTTGATTTTTGAAAAGTTGTAACCCTTTGGGGATACAACACAATGCATACAAACACTGATATACACGAGGCGTTAATCCTTCATCGTCGGGTGTTTTATTATAATCAATCGAGCAAGCTTGAAACATTCTTATATTAAGGAATAAAGACATTACAAAACCTGACTGAGTGTGGTGGTCTGGGTTGCTGGTGAATATTTGTTGACGAACCTAGCGAAGCGATACATGTTTTTCGAAAGAAGAACCATTAACGAATGATAAAAAAGCCAAAATGCTGCAGGGCACCAATCATAAATCTCTCCACTAGCAGTTAGCTGACCATAACTGTGCCCTTTTCTCTCCCCTTACAATACGGGGAAACAAGCCAACTTATCCCCCGAAAAGGTCGAGGCT
The DNA here is from genome assembly GCA_037951105.1 of Echinarachnius parma. Classification (NCBI taxonomy): domain Eukaryota; kingdom Metazoa; phylum Echinodermata; class Echinoidea; order Clypeasteroida; family Echinarachniidae; genus Echinarachnius; species Echinarachnius parma. The sequence continues at coordinate 278,716 of JBAMJV010003201.1, forward strand.
TGCGTGCAAAGTAACAATACCTTAACCACTGTTGCTTTTTTATTTGGTATAGTTATCAACATGATTTGTATATCTGTTCGAAGTAGTTGTAGAAGTAGTTATATTAATGCTTATTTTGTATTGTTGCTATTGTAACTGCTCTTATTGTCATACATTATTAGAAGTAATATTTAAATTAATGTGTTGTTATCTATATTACTGAAAATGAGATAAAAAATTGACATAATTATGTCATAAATATGATTCATTTGTTTGTAAATATAGGTTTTCCCGGCCAATTGTATACTTTTCTCACCCAAAGTCACACAAGCAAGGGTCATTCAAATTCACACATTTCTTGCTCATGGGCGAATTCGGTCATTCAATTTCACAATCATTGCATCCGAATTCGTTAACTGGCACCCCATTTTCAATTCAGAGCAATCAAAATCACTATACGTGCATGCAATTTCATTTCCGGTCACGGATTTTCACGTTCGTGCATTCAAATTAACACGTTCAGATGACAGTGTGAAATTTAATGACCGAACGTAAAATTCTGTGTCCGAAAATGAAATTGAATGAACGCGTAGTGATCTTGATTGCTTTAAATTGAAAAAGGGGTGCAAGTAAACGAAATTCGATGCAATGATTGTGAAATAATGTACATGCCAGGTACCGGGCAGAAGATGCACATACCGGCATACCGCCCACGAGCAAGAAACGCGTGGATTTGAATGACTCTTGTGTGAATTTGAGCGAGAAAAGTATGAAATTGGCCGGGAAAACCATTATTTATGAAGTTATAATAAAGATGTTTCATCATGATCGACTATAAAATAATCAGGTTGATCTCGGCAGTTCTTACCAAGTCGTTGCCGTGGCAACACAAGGGCGTAATGATTCATACTATCAGCAATGGGTAACGAGCTACAAGGTCGCCTACAGCTCGGATGGTGTGACCTTTGACGAAGTTACTGATAATTCTGGATCTGATTTGGTAAGTTGATCATTCTAATCACTTAAATTAATCCATTTCATTTTGATACTTCCCCTTTCCAAACATTTCGCATAATTATTCCAAACAACCCGGTCCCATTAGGGTTATTGAAGCGTTAATATTACTTTGATTTGAATTGGAAGGAATACCGTAAAACATTGACCATAGGCGCTACTGTCTCACAATATTACCAGGCATTATCAACAGCGCCAGCCGCGTCCACAAGTATCCAGTATAATGAATATGTTTCTAGCCCTTTGTCAACGATATTCGAGCCGGTCTTAATGAATATTCATGATAGCATAATTACGCAAAGTTGATAAAAGGTGAACGTTACTTTAAGTTAAAAACCCACCAAGAAAGCAGAAGTAGATCTTGGGTCGCTGGTTAGTACAAATCATTATAGGCATGACGGTATGTTAAGCCGTAGGTTCAAGTCGCATTGGATACATTTTTTTCTTTTTTTCTTCAATTTCATAGGAAAATTTTGTTTTAACAAATGCCACTGTTTTGTGCATAGGAATAGGAAGGAAAATTATTTACTTTTTGTCAGATACACAATTATTACATTCAGGTGAAGTCATGGCATTCCCGGCCCCACCCTACCCCTCCCTACCCTTATCCCTATACACACACACATACGCACACACTCACACACACACTCACACACACACACACACACACACACACACACACACACACACACGCACACACACACACACACACACACACACACACACTAGTTATGAGTAAAAATGTTCGAGGCCGAGATCGAGACCACTAATCAGTTGTTTCCTCGAGACCGCTAAATAATGGTAATAAAGGGGGGAGGGGCACGTTGTAACTTGGAAAGCGTCGCAAGATATAGACCGGCAGCTCAGAGGTCTTTTGTGCATCGAAAAGCGTACTGATTGTTGAACATATGAATATTTAGAGGAGAATGTAACAAAACCAACAATATGAGTCTCCTGGGCTGTACCCGGTGGTAAAGAGGTCCTTTGCGCCTCCAAAGTTTAGCCCCTGGGGTTTGTGCGATGCTTCTATTTTGTGGCGAAGTGCCGTGTCTAAGATTGGTACCTGCGGGGTAAGCGAGACAATTACAAAAGGATCAGTGGTCCGTATCAGGCCTTCATCTGAAATTTTTACCTTGGCCGTTTTAAAAGACGAAATACACGTCGATGAATTGGGGATTATACCAAAAACCTCTTGCAACTTAACAAATATGTCTTACAGATTACAGAATACATATTGGATACAAATATCATCCGTTAAATTACCCTGCAGATGCCTCTGAATATTAAAAATAGACTCGCACAAGTTATGTTTTAAAAAGCGGAGCTTCCACATTTCCCTACGTCATGTACGTAGAGTGAAAAAAAAATCGCTGCACAGAGTCAGACAAAGGGCAAGTATGTGTGTATTGGCATCCAAGCTGCATGTAGAGGCCAATACTGTATACACAGGGGCAGGGGCCCGATTACGGACCAGTGACATTTACCATGGTAATTAGCATAATTGGCTCTAACTCATTCATGTCAATATGCTAGAATTACATACAAATCAACACAACGTAGCAGAGTACACATGCCGCCCTTACACCTTCAACCGTAAAGCACATCTAGAGATCAGTGGAACTAGGCTGGTCCTGGGTCATGATCGTGCCCTCGGTCACAGTTCACAGTTACGTTGTGCGCATGTGCAATACTACGGTCAAGTGAAAAGGACGTGTAGGCCTATTCAACGAATTGAAAGGACTTGTTATTCTTGTTAGATGTGGTTCCATGACATATGCTCCGCCGACATATGCTCCGCCGACAATTGCTCCGAAAAATGCGACAAATGCTCCGCGACTAATGCTCCGCGATATTTGCTCCGCCGACATTTGCTCCGCCGACAATTGCTCCGCCGACATTTGCTCCGCCGACAATTGCTCCGCCGACAAATGCTCCGCCGACATTTGCTCCGCCGACAAATGCTCCGCCGACATTTGCTCCGCCGACAAATGCTCCGCCGACATTTGCTCCGCCGACAAATGCTCCGAAGCTGCGACAATTGCTCCGCGACATTTGCTCCGCCGACAATTACTCCGCGACAAATGCTTCGAAGATGCGACAATTGCTTCGCCGACAATTACACCGCTAACGTTTACTCCGCCAACATTAGCTACGTCGACAATTGCTCCGCCGGCAAAGACGACATTTTGTTAGTATCCGGGGGGGGGGGGGGGGGATCAAAGCACTGGTAGCTGAATGTTACTATGGTAACTGTCAGCGAATGACAAATCGTCAGAGCCGACAAGTTTCATGAAATGCCCCCATTGTCTAAATTTTCAAATTTCCTGAAGCTGATATCTCATGTCTTGCTCCCTCTCACAAACCCTTTCCACGTGTAATCATAACGATTTTGTCCCGGTACCCAATATACTTACAGACATATGCATGCAGCATTATAGAATATAGTCATTGCGATTGAAAATACTCCCTTTGTATATATATATATATATGTGTATGTGTGTGTGTGTGTGTGTGTGTGTGTGTGTGTGTGTGTGTGTGTGTGTGTGTGTGTGTGTGTGTGTGTGTGTGAACGTCGGGAGGGGGCGGATCCCGGGGGGGGGGGGGGGGGGGGGGGGGGCACTCGAATTATTTTTTGACGGGGGTGTGCCGCACGGAACTCTGAAATGGGGGTCTGAAGACCTGCTAACTACAAGCACAAAATCGGAATTGGGAGAACATGCAATTTTAATGGCAGAATAACCTTTATTTGGTTAAAATCGACCCGGAAACGGCTAAAATATCAATAAATCTATTTGATCTGATAATTATTTGGGGCCCAAATAATTAGATGATTTTTTTTCAAAAAAATATTTTTAAAATGCTTGCACTTTTTCAAAAATTTTCAAAATCATTTTTGGAATAGTTGTTGATGATCTCTCTATCTAATCATCATTCCAATAAAACACCACATGCATACTTTTGTATGAAAATGGTTGAAACCAATGCCTTTTTAGAAAAGCGCCCTTTTGTGTTTAAATGGCTCTTTTTGAATGATAACAGGCGTTTTACTAAGTCGTTTGTATTTTTGTATACCTTTCGAGCATGGTGGAGTTATAACCATTAGTTTATCAAGTAACTGTCCAGGGTTGGTTACTAAAGTTCAGCCTTACCAAAACTGTACTACCCCTTTAAATAAAGATCACATCGTCTAGAAGACAATCTATTCTTCACATATTAACAATAAAATTGATCACATATTGCTCTTTATTGAATATGACGTCATAGTCACTAAAGGGGTGAAGTCTCCATCTTACCTCACTGTGAAGGTAAGAGGACCCCTCAATTCCTTAGATTATTGAATTTCAATTTTCTGCTTCTTCCTGCCAATCCTTCCGTTTATAAGAATGCAAAATGCATTGGAAGTTTGTGCTTTTCTGTTGGACAATAAGGCAGCCTTAATCGTTTACGGGGTGGGGGGGGGGGGGGGGGGGGGCGTTTAGAAGTGTCACAAATTGGGCCCTCGTTGTTCAGTGAACGATGAACAAATCTAAACAAAATTGGAACTCCGAAAATTTAACAGTGGGTGAAAATAACGTTCTTTGAATTTTGATAAAACGTGGATAAATTTTGAACTCATGCGGAACAATTTCTTGATTCATAAAGAGTCTGAGTAATACAAATGCAGTGATTATAAAGAATTTTCTTTTTTCTATTCATGATCGATCTTAACACCAGTATCATGCCCTTCGCTTGATGATTGCTTGGAACAGTATACTATTCATCACAGCATTTTCGGATACTATGAGGGTCCGTGGTTCGACTCCAGTCGAACCCCAATGTAAGATCAAAAACTAAAGCCAGTGTTGTGTGTTATTGCGCCTCCCCTTCTGCTACTAGATGCAGGGTCACGCATCCTTACAACACTGGGCTTGACTACCCCCCCACCCTGTATAAAGAAACGTGAAACAAACAAACCAGCCAATAAAATATTTGAATGAATCGATTGTACTCCAATTTCACAAGAGATTCGCATAACATATAAAAGCGCACTTCATACCAAAGGTACTTGAGAATTCATTCAAGAGTTTAATCTTCAGCGGAGTAAATGTCGGTGGAACAATTATGGTTGAGGAACAATTATGTTGTTTTTGGACCATTTGAAGTACTGTCATCTTCAGAGCATATATTTCTGCGGAGCAATTGTCACCGGAGCAAATGTCGTATCTCCGGAGCATATTTCGGCGGAACAATTGTCGGCTAAGCAATTGTCGCATATTCGAAGCATTTTCGGCGGAGCAATTGTCGCATCTTCGGAGCATTTGTCGGCGGAGTAATTGTCGGCGGAGCAAATGTCGGCGGAGCAATTGTCGCATCTTCGGAGCATTTGTCGGCGGAGCAATTGTCGGCGGAGCAAATGTCGGCGGAGCATTTGTCGGCGGAGCAAATGTCGGCGGAGCATTTGTCTGCGGAGCAAATGTCGGTGGAGCATTTGTCGGCGGAGCAAATGTCGGCGGAGCATTTGTCGGCAGAGCAATTGTCGGCGGAGCAAATGTCGGCGGAGCAAATATCGCGGAGCATTTGTCGCGGAGCATTTGTCGCATTTTTCGGAGCAATTGTCGGCGGAGCATATGTCGGCGGAGCATATGTCGTGTCACCAAATAATATGCTCCTTCAAATTTTAAACTTAGTTTTTTATTATCTCACAAAACAATTATTCTGTGCAGCGCACTCTATACAAAAACTGAACTACCCCTCAATCTTATACATCTAATCATCATTTAAACATACATCAAGTCAGAAGTACGTAATTCAGCCATAGTCACGTGATAGTAAAGACCCTTTCATGAAACGGGGCCCCGCTGACCAGGTGGATAAAAGCCTATATAAATACGTGTATTGTCAATTTTGCTGTAACTTGATGTATGTCTTCTCCATTATGCTAACCTTGAACGGGCTAACATCAATAACAAAGAAAATGTGATTCCAGTGATTATAATAGCTTCTGACCATTAGAGCAATGAAATGTAAGGGGTTTCTGGGACGAGCACCGAATAAGGTTTTCTATAGCTCAGTCGTCAAGAGCGCCGATCTAGCAATCCGGAGGTCTCGGGTTTGTATCCCGCTGGAATCCTGTTTTCGTTGCTCTTTTTTTTCCGTCGAAATATAAATACAATACAATAATACGTTCATGATAAACTAGACATTAACAATATTTTTAAAAATGTAGAAAAAACGGAAATGACCAGCAGATTCAAGATGAACTATTTGATAATTTTGGATAAAGTTGTATTTGCAATAGTTTTAATTTATGCTAGTTAAATTATAAGAACAAACACATTATTCTTCTATAAATTATACAACCTCTTTAATAAAAATACGTATCGGATACTCCAGCAAAAACATAAGTATCGATGAAGCAAAATGTCATCACATAGTACACCCCAAAATCATTCCTACATCAAGAGGCGTCGAACATTGTAAATAACTAGGTAGCGACTTCCAGACAATAACATCTTAATATATGAGACTATATTTTGTTATAACATTTCACTCTTGGTTTTGGTAATATAATATTCAAAGTATTTGCCTATATAAAAAATAATATCACGGTATATCAAATATAATATCAAATCATTTCAATTGCATTACATATATGAGTAGGCGCTATTCCGTAAACAGATTAATACATTCAAGTTGCTAAAAAAAAACATTTATTTTTTGATCTAATGATTGCCATTTTCCCCTATTACAGTCGGTAAGTAATCGGACTCCTACGGGGAATACGTGCGGATACAGCCGTTACTACGTAACTCGTCGATGAGGTTCTGTAACTGCCGTCACTTCCGTCCTCCAAGCAGCCACGATGTTTAGCTCATTGTCCTACGTCCTGCTAAGCCCTGATAAGACACAGCGCGACAAGGCTTCCTAGCAGGAAAGGGGGCAGTCTATGCAAAGTGGTGTACTTTATTATTCTGTCTCGTTTCTTGATGAAACGCGTAAGGTATTGCTGATGAATGATGGTATTTACATCATGCAGTTATCAGGATCATAGTCATTGTGGGGCCAGAGAGGGAGATGGTGCATTGGGATTCAACCTTTGTAACTGAGAAAAATGTATAGTCATAATTATTTGTACTAGGCCGTATTGTGTGATGTCGTGTCAATTGGCCAATAATTGAACAGAGCATTACAATTGAATTCATTACATAAAAGGTTGAGTTTTGGTATAGAGAGCGCTGCACTAAATTATTTTTGTTGTGAGGTTATGATAAACTAATAGTCAAATTTGAAAGAGCATGCAATCTTTATTCAATCAATTCCGTTGAGAAATGGCTGAAATATCCATAAACATTACCGTTTATAATATTTGTTGGGCCCCACAAAATTCTTTACTTTTGAACGAGGCGTTAACCATTTTGTTTAAAGGCTTCCTTTGTTCAAACATTAAAACAAGATTTGAGATAGTTATTGATTATCTCTCTATCTAATCACCTTTTCAACAAAACATCACACGCAATATTGGTTAAAACCGATGATTGTTTAGAGACTGATAACATGATTTTCACTTAGTTGTTTGTAATTTTGTATTCGTTTCGGGCCTATCTATTAGTTTGTAATGAAATGGCGTAGGTTTTGGTTAAATTAAGTTTGACCAAAACTGTACTCTCTTCTCCAAAACTCAACTATCCCTTTAATGCCATATCCACAGACCACTAGTAATTGATAGTTTATTTTGTGCATGTAATGGCATATCATTTGACCAATAATTGAACAGAAAATTTACAGTGTATCCATGAAATTCAATGCCATGTCCATTGACCAATAATAAAACAGGAAATCCACGGTCTATTTTAACATAAAATACAATGACCAGTGACCTATAATTCCTTTTTTGTCGGCAAAGATTTCCTAATAAGGTGGTGATTGAAACAAAAGTGAATTCATAACAACATGTAATACAGCGTATTGACAAATAACTGAACAGATAGATGAAAATGCTGACAGTTGTTTTTAGAAGTGTAATTTTTATCATTTAAATTCTCCGAAATCTATTATTCATGAAAAAGAATAGAAGGTGTATGATCTTAGTTGAAAATTGATAACAACAAATATGCAAATAAGTTGATTTTTACCATTATACGCATTTATACATACAATCTTTTTATCTTTTATTATAGCTTAAGTTACTTTATTTAAAGCTGTTAATGTTAATAATACGTATTTGATAGTTGATTTACACCAAGTTGATATTATTGATAATTTTTTTATCTAAATAATTATTTGGATAACCAATATTTGAATTCTGCCACTATTATATTACTTGCATTAAATTGATGTTTTGTACTGGTATAATATTCTGTATAATATGTTTTCTTTTGATTTGTATGTCAATTAAAATGTTGTTTTTTTCTTTTAAAATTCCCTTGTAAATTAGCCTTTTGACTACAAATAGCTGAATAAAAATTACCGTACATTCAATTGAATTGAACTGAATTGGCACGCCTGCAAATTGTGGGTGTCACTGTGACACGGCCGAGATCTGAATGGGGTGGGGGTGGGGTAGAGGAACACTTAACCCCTCCTCGAATGGTATATTTTTTCTGATTTGAAGTTGCTTTGTAGTTGTGTATCTGTACATTTCATTTGTATTATATTTTGAAAAGGAAAACAATCTGACCAGCATATCATATTTTAATACATGACAGTTCTCACGCGTGTGCATAACATAATATTTTAAAACATTACTAATGGTCGTAAGATACTGGAGATCAGAACTAAGTGCACTTGTATTACCACATGGTCATTTTCACAGCTTGTTATACAGAGTGGCCCTCCAAAAACAGAACGGGGCACTTCCAAAAATACAGTAACAACATAATGATGTCCATCGGACAACCCATCATATGACAAACGATACCAAGAACAGTAATTTTGGTCGTGTAGTTTTTGTTTTAGGGCGCGCTGAGTGACACCATGTGAGGTTCCCATTTTCGTCAAATTGTACCAAGTTATTGCCTGGTAAATCGCACCTACTACCCGTCATATCAACGATCAACCATGTATCGGACCACCCTGTATTTCTTTTTACTTTGTTTATTTTTACTACTACAATTTTATAAAGCAAAGACAGCTTTGTGCATGTATGATAACATGTGTTCTTATATCTAATGTGTGTGACACATTCGTGTAGAGCTTTGATGGGGAGAGATTCAAATGTAATATATGTTCTTATATGCAATATAGATCTACACTATCGTGTAGAGTTTTGTCGAAAAAAATATTTGTCTTATATTCAATGTTTGCCACATTATAGTGTACAGCATTTAGAAACAGAGATTACAAATGTGTTCTTGAATACAACATTGTTGAATTACCGCGTCGAACTCTGAGGGTTATAGTTAGAGACGCAATTACGCATGCATAGAGCATGCAAAGCCGGTTTGCACACCCCATCTCCCGCCCAATTTGCAGATTAAAACAAAGATTACAAAAATGTTAGAGTAAACACTGAAATCATGTGTCACCAAAAATGATCCATCAAATACACCCCCGTTTCACTTCAATAGTGCCCCATCCCATGTCCGACTTTTGTCAATTTCCGGGGACGCCATCTCTTTGTTAGTTTATCCTCCAACAATTGGTTCCATTTGTTCACACCTCGAATGTATTATGTATGAACATCTAATACAATTATATTGAATGGTAATTTTGATCGTACATCGTATCCTTGCTGTTTGATGTCAGTTCAAATTGTTGGTTTATCATGCAACAATAAGTGTTATACTTTCTTGCCTTCATTGGCGTAGTTATGTTGAACAGCTACTGACATTATTGCTATTCTAGTTGTACATAAACAAATGTAAGTCTTCTATAATTAACGCTTTTTGTATCCATGACATTATGAATTCCGTTAAATGATGTATCTATACAGCAGATTTGGTTGCAATATTTCATGAATTATATATCCAACATGTACAAACTCTTATGATATCGTATTTCCTAGTGTAAATTATGATTGGTCTATTTCATACTCAGATGCTATGAAATGTCTATAGGTTCGTGTATGTTACTACAATGTATTGCCAAACCCAGTATTATTTCGGATACCTCCTTTTGACGAGCCTTCGCTTATCACTAGAAAGTGGTACAAGTCGATGGGGTACATTTTACATTATTTGAATAAATACATTTATATGAAGATTATTGCATTAAAGTTGTTATCATATTTCCGAATTAATGAATGTGTCCCCTTTTTGTATAGCATGGCAACTTGCGAACAAATATGCAATTATACCTCAAAGTGTACCACTTTGCCGAATGTTGCGGTTTGCTGGAGCAGGGATGTCATATGCCGTTGATGTGTAACCCGCTGTCCTGAGGAACTGGGCAGTGTTAACAGGTTAAGGTATGTATATGGCTTCCCGGATTCGTCTGGTATGCGGTTGCTGAATCGTTGTCATGGTTGTGATGAGCTGGCGACTTTTGTGATGGATGTAGTGTGAACTTTAGTTGGGGTCTTTGAAACTCGGACTTGGAAACGGACCGGTCTCGGAGAGACTCGAACTTTGGGACTTGGCATTGATCTTGCTGTTTGGGTACCTGTTTATGGTGGTGAATGAAGAATTGATGTACTGGACCTCTTGTTGGAGGTGCTGCTCGTTTCTGAGGTTATTATGGCTTGGTCACAATCCTGCTGTTAGGTATAACCGTTGGTAGTGCGTGGCATGGTGACCTGTGTGGTGGCTTGTGTGGCTCACTTGGGTCTTGGCGGCTTGGCCCTGAATTTGCTGCTTTGGTACGCGCTGTTGTTTATCAGTGTGGACTCATCGATGAGATTGTGTGCCCGCTTGAGGAGTGTGCTGGATATTGATTGTAGAACTGATTGATGGTGACATGATCGGTAGTGTAGGAATATGTCATGTTGTGCTGACTGCTTGTAGTGCTTGTAGACGATGGTGTGCTAGAAAAACGTCTTCTGTATTGTTGATGTGAACATCGAGGAATGGTAGTGAGTCATATGTTCCTCTGTTTCCCTGGTGAATCTGATGTTCAAATAGTGCTGCTTGAGATGATGAAATAAGCTTTCTAGTTGCTTGCCGTGTTGCCATAAGATGAGCCCAATATTGCGCTGCAATGGTGCTTGTCTCCTAGCTGATGTTTCGAACTGTGTTAGCTACGATGTGACAGTGAGGATCCATGAATGTGTTTTTCTACGATGCGACAGTAAGGATCCATGAATATGTTTGGTGCGATGTGACAGTGAGGATCCATGAATGTGTTTGCTACGATGTGACAGTGGGGATCCATTAATGTATTTGCTACGATGTGGCAGTGATGATCCATGAATGTGTTTGCTACGATGTGACAGTGGGTATCGATGAATGTGTTTACTACGATGTGACAGTGGGGATCCATGAATGTGTTTGCTACGATGTGACAGTGGGGATCCGCGAATGTGTTTGCTACGATGTGACAGTGGGGATCCATGAATGTGTTTGCTACGATGTGACAGTGGGGATCCGCGAATGTGTTTGCTACGATGTGACAGTGGGGATTCATGAATGTGTTTGCTACGATGTGACAGTGGGGATCCATGAATGTGTCTGGTACGATGTGACAGTGGGGATCCATGAATGTGTTTGCTACGATGTGAAAGTGAGGATCCATGAATGTGTCTAGTACGATGTGACAGTGGGGATCCATGAATGTGTTTGCTACGATGTGACAGTGGGGATCCATGAATGTGTTTGCTACGATCCCAAGTCGAAATTCCCATAGAAACCCATAGTAAACTCATATAAACCCATAGGACCCATATAAACCCTTAAGACCCATATAAATCCACATCCATAGAAACTCACACCCATAGAAACCCATAGGGCCCATAAAAAAACCCATATGACCCATAGAAACCCATAGGACCCATAGAAACCCATAGAAACCCATAGGACCCATATAAACCCATATGACCTATAGAAACCCATAGGACCCATATAAACTCATAGGACCCATAGAAACCCATAGGACCCATAGAAACCAATAGAAAATTTGCATATTCATGCGAGACTCATGCATATCATTCATACAACAAAATATGATGTTTATATATTGGGTATTTGTTTAACACCCATATTAACTTTTAATGGTGTGTATTTTAATGAAATAATATATAATCAATTCATTCACCACATTTTCAATTCCTAGATGGGACTTAATATTCCAGAAATCAATATAAATATGATAGAATATTTTACTAACCAAGGACAAGTATTTTAACTGCCTATACATATATCTCAATGTGTTGTTCAGCTTTAAATTAAATTCTTTAACCCTCTTCTACATTTATTGATTCTCAATGAGAGAATTTAATTGGTATATCTCTTCTGGAAGTGTCAATGGGGAATTCATATGTCAAATGTCTATGGGAAATTCCTATGGGAATCCTAGGGAAATTATATGGGTCCCATAGAAACCCACGTTCCACTTTCCCTATTGAAACCCATGGTTTTATGGGATTTTCGAACTGGGATGAGACAGTGGGGATCCATTAATGTATTTGCTACGATATGGCAGTGAGGATCCATGAGTGTGTTTGCTACGATGTGACAGTGGGGATCGATGAATGTGTTTGCTAAGATGTGACAGTGGGGATCCGCGAATGTTTGCTACGATGTGACAGTGGGGATCCATGAATGTGTTTGCTACGATGTGGCAGTGGTGATCAATGAATGTGTTTGCTACGATGTGACAGTGGGGATCCATGAATGTGTTTGCTACAATGTGACAGTGGGGATCCATAAATGTGTTTGCTACGATGTGACAGTGGAGACCGATGAATGTGTTTGCTACGATGTGATAGTGGGGATCCATGAATGTGTTTGCTACGGTGTGACAGTGGGGATATCGATGAATGTGTTTGCTACGATGTGACAGTGGGGATCCATGAAGTGTTTGCTACGATGTGGCAGTGGGGATCCATGAATGTGTTTGCTACGATGTGAAAGTGGGAATCTATTAATGTATTTGCTACGATGTGGCAGTGAGGATCCATGAATGTGTTTGCTACGATGTGACAGTGGGGATCCATGAATGTGTTTGCTACGATGTGACAGTGGGGATCCATGAATGTGTTTGCTACGATGCGACAGTGGGGATCCATGAATGTGTTTGCTACGATGTGACAGTGGGGATCCATGAATGTGAACGATTTCGATGTGACAGTGGGGATCCATGAATGTGAACGATTTGACAGTTGGGATCGATGAGTGTGTTTGCTACGATGCGACAGTGGGGATCCATGAATGTGTTTGCTGCGATGTGACAGTGGGGATTCATGAATGTGTTTGCTACGATGTGACAGTGGCCAGTGGGGATCCATTAATGTGTTTGCTACGATGTGACAGTGGGAATCCAGAAGTGTTTGCTACGATGTGACAGTGGGGATCCATGAATGTGTTTCTTACGATGTGACAGTGGGGATCCCGTAGATGCTCCCTCAAGTTGCTTCTAGAATCCGTCTCTCCACTCGAACGAGGCTTCGGTGATGGACGTGAGAAGATAAGTAGATCGTGGATTTGTTCTGGTGGAAGTGTGTTCAGGTTATCAAGTGTGGTGTCTTGCTGTAGTCTAGACTTGATGATATCGCAGGCTTCAATTCAGGTGCAATTCAACAAATAGCATATTACCTTAAAGGCATATATGCGTGGGTAATTAGACGCGTGGATCCATCTTGCGCACTTTTACGCACGGTACGTAATCCCCATTGGCTCAGTTATAAGTAGCGATCGCAAACTGTCCCACTTCCGCATACCCGAGTCAAAAATGCATCAAAAATAGTCGCGTTCGGAATGTTTGTACTAGTCGAATGGAGATCCATCAGAGATGTTTACGAGCGAAAATATCACGTAACACGCTTAACCGCAACCGACTTCAAAGTGCCGCCATTTGATGCCTAGGTGATAGCGTGAGAAATTTATTTGCTGCATGCAATTTCATAAGAAGGCCTTTGTTCAGATATTTCGAAGCACCTCTCTTCGATCGATCCAAGACATATCGTAAGTTTACCTCGAGAGATTACGGTGGAGTCGAGTTGGAATTTGCTGACTACCCTTTATAACCCACGCATATATGCCTTTAAGACAGTCAAACCTGTCTTAGTGGCCACCTGTCTATAGCAACCAACCTGCCTATAGTGGCCACAAAAGATGATCCCCGCGGAGAAAAACAATGGAATGAACCTGTCTATAGAGGTTACCTGTATGCAGTGACCATTTGTCTTACTTCCCTTCAGTGGTCACTATACACAGGTTTGACTGTATTTCTGAACAGTTATTCTGCGCGTTAAAACATTATTGCATTATAGTTCTAGAAAAGAAGTTTCAGGTTCAAACCAATATGTTGCATTTCTAAATGAAGTTCAATTAAGTGTCTTCAAATCGTTGGCTTAATTCATTGTTTATGGAAGCTGTATCTTAGCATATCTTTAGATACATTCAGTTTCTATCTGTAACATCGTTTTCCATTAAATATTCCAAGAAAATATCTTAGATCTCTTGGTACCATTTTCATTTGTTTTTTCTTTGTGCTGATTTTATTAGGCGTAAATTGTTATATGGTAGGTTCCTTTCTAAGCGGCAAGATTCTCGCTCCTACATAATATTGTATTATTGTAAAATATAATCATTTTAAATATTTCGAGTCAGTTTTCTTTATTATTTTGGACTTCAATTCATAAAAAAGCTGCATCACTTCGTGTGATCCCGCACACTTTCTCTAGAAATCGAAAATCTTTACATTAAGATATAAGATATGATATATTATTTCACGTAGTAGGTGATGAAAGTCTACTTTTCATTTGTCGTGTGTGGCGCTTTTCCCAGTACTATTATTTGGGTTTCGAGGTGCACCTGTAAAGTGTCTGACATTGCCCAAAACTACATTTGAGACTTCAATCCTATGCCAAAATCAATGCCAATTGTAAGATATGTCCATGATGTGTGAAAGTTTCATTGAAAAAGAACACTGCTTTCCTGGTTGAAAAAACACAAAATTGCGTCAGCTTTTACAACGAACTACTGTATAACGTGTATGAGGTTTATGACCGTTCATTAACGCTCTTGAGCTGAATGGTTATCAGCGATAGATATAGTCATAATTAAGGGGCATTTGAAATAATATAACCCTATTTTATTCTTCTCTTACCATAAGCCAAACAACACGGTATAGAAGAGAAATGTGGAAGCTCAAAGTAATTTTCGTGGAGTTAGACACTTTACTGGTTTCACTTTAAACTAAAATACCCTTGTAATTTGCAACGTTTACATACAGTATTTTCTACCATAAAATTATCATCGCTTACTAGTTTTAATTATCCACATTCAGTTGACCAGAACTGAACTATCTCTTTAATTACGATGTATAAGTCAGGATTGCGCAGTGTGTAATGCAGCTTTGATGTAGTAGGACATACATTTAATATCGCGTTTAATGGGACTTTACGTTTCATATTATTGCACGTAAGTGGTGAAAGGAATGATAAGTAAAACGTTGTTGTACCGCGTAACATTACGTAAGACACGATATGATCGTGTCACTCCATTGTTTTAAATATATTAAAGGTATAGTAATTTTTTGTATTTGTTGGTGAGGTAATGAAAACTAAATGTGGTATTTTAAAAAGCGTGTCATTTAAAAGTTAAAATAAAAGCTGCTTGATCAAAATCGGGTAAAAATAGCTAAAATATCCATACAAATATTTTATCTAAAATGTATTGAATAGCTTAACATTTTCCAAACAAATACAAAAGTGGCTTCAAATTGTTTTGATAATATTTGTATTAAGCAATACCTCGAAACCATCGAAATCACATTTTTTGATAAGGAATGGTTGAAACTTTCAGGTGTCCTAGAGGGCGTCCTCTTGTGTTAACAGTTATGTGTTTTAGTTATAAAAACAACATTGCTGTTTAATGTTTTCTACCATACGAGCATGGTTGGGTAATAACTATTCGTCTTTAGTATGACTGTGACATCGTACACGTTGTAGTTACTAATATTCAGTTTGAACACACGAAACTGTACTATCCCTTCATAATTATGCTCGAAAATGAGTTGTCAGGTGCAGTCTATGGTGGGCTCCAAATAATACCATAATGACTATCAAAATAAAAACAAATACATAAATTGATGAATTTTAAACACATTTTCAAACAAGGCTCATATTCAGTGGGCTGTTTTACATATAATACATCAAATTGTTAGTAATATGTTACATTATAAACTAACACTAAATCAATCACTCTTTAATCATGTTGCAATATACGATCAGGTTGTGGATAAGCAGATAAGAGTAATAATCGTTCAAATAAGCAATAAACTTGGTATGCAGGCTACCTTGGGGGAAACTTTTAAGAAAAAAAGGACTTAGACGAGCAAAAGTCCAACATGGCTGCCAGCAAGCTCTTTTGTGATATACAAATTTTCAGAGCTAGCCGACTTCGATACTCTTCGAATTCGACTTCGATTTGAATTTTTCTGGGTATGCTGACAAAAATTTGATTTCTACGGACCAGTAAAATGGCGAATATCCGACAACAAGGCAGCTGTTTTCCAAGATGGCCACCAACAAGCTAATCGTTGAAATGAGAATTGACTGAGTTGGTCGACCCTCATCATGCGTCAATTTATATGTTTATTGATACAAATCATGCTGAAAATGAGCTGGCCGCAAAAAATAGTTTAGATAATAATAGAAAATAATGGACTGAATTGGCCAATTCTAACAATCGCTGTGTTTCTCGATATGCACACGCGATTGTGATACATACAGACCTATACAATTGGGTAGCTAAGGGATAGAGGGGTATTAACCATCTTGTTGTAAGGAAAATAATTTTTTAAATATTTGTGTTAGTATTTGTGAATAGGCTGCTACCTTATTCGAAATCATTGCCCTTAAACATTTGTTTTCCGCCCCAACATATTATTGATAGTCCCTGGCTACCCCTCTGTCCCCATATTCATAAAACCTCGCTAGCTTAGTTCCTACTTGCTAAGTGTATGTTTGATGTGCAGTTTATAGAGCAACACACAGTTTTCCTAGTCCCTAACTCGCGTCAGCCGGGTAAGCCTTAGGTACCCACTAAATTAACCTTCGTTAGCAACTAAAACGAGGTAGAAAAATACACCACGCTGGTGAAGAAGAAGAAGAAGAAGAATATACATATTGCGTATAATTCTTAACCACGTCATCCAAAATAAACATAGCAAGGAACTAAACTAGCGGGCTTTCGTGAATATGGGCCGTGGACTTTTGCGATTATTTTGTATCATTATGAACATACAAGTAGTCCCTATTAATTTGTTTTTCCCCAATTATGCCGAAAGCGATTGTGCTACACACAACCTATACAATCGCATAGCTAATGGAGAGGGATAATATTGCCACCCCCCTTTTGTTACCCCTTCTCTTTGCGATCCCGTGCACCGTCCTATTCAATATATGCTGGATATATACTAGCCATTCCCGGGACCTGTGTAAATCAGCATAAAATGATGATAAGAAATCAAACAATGTTAAGATCTAATTTCAACGCGCTATGAGTCAAATTTTCATTGAGTGAGTAATTGTCCTCAGTTTCTTGTGGACAGTAATCATGGACCTACCTCCACCACCACTGACCCCACCCCAAGGATGTTCAGACCTTGAGACTGACAACCATGGTCCTTTCTGTGATGTATACCAAAACTCATCTTATAGTATAACAGTTGTGTCTTTTATTTGCTTCTCTGCGATATTTCAAATTAGGTTATAAAGGTAATCAACCACAGGGAGAAACACCATAGATAGAATATTGCTGCCACTGGTCAGAGGGTGGAAGCATGAGGAGGGGAGCATAATAGAAAGCTGTGTAGAAAGAATGAGCATACGAGGAGGGGAGCATGAATTTAGGAGCATAATATCATTACAATTACTTAGCACATACAATGCAGTGCTGTAGTCGAGTCCAACCTGTCCGAGTCCGAGTCCGAGTCCGAGTCCCTGGAGTCCGAGTCCGAGTCCGAGTCCCGGACCTCGAGTCCCGAGTCCCGGACATCCGAGTCCGAGTCCGAGTCCGAGTCCCAAGGGGAAAATCTTAATTTGCAATTCTTTTTATAACACATTAGTTTCATTATGATAAATGCCTTACAGTGAACTCTTTATAACATAAATAGTTGTCTGGTTCATTGTAAACTTCCATTTGTCAGAGAATTTATATATGTTAACTCTTCTTACTACAACAGTTATCTTCATAATAGACACCATCAAAGAAATGACAAAGGGTTATCTGCAGAAATGATTTTGGGCAATGCCAAAGGTTATTATTACAGAGTATGAGACAAATTCAATTAAACAAAATTTAATGAAAAAAGTTCATAAAAAGTGTGACAGACGCCGGACAAGAATTTAGTTTTTTTTTTTTCACCCTAAATTTCCCCAAAATACAGTGGATAAGGAACTGCTGCATATCTTTTCCTATTAAGGTAATTCACTGTCAAATGGATTAATGGGATATAACTTTATGTGCAAACAGTCAAGTTGCTGAAAAATAATCATTGTTAAAGTTAAGCATACATTTCAGCAATTTTCTTATCCTTTTAAGATCACAATTTTCAGCATAAAATATAAAATATCTGAAAATTCACGTTTTGTGCCATAAACTGTCAGTTATGAACTACTGGACCCATGAGGCTAAAAGCCTAAAATGATTTTAAAATTTGGCCCATTGTAGACATTTTCATGGAATTACCACAAGTTATTACAATCAGAGTATGTCAGTACTGGAGTATATATGTATATATTATACTGATAAAGAGAAAGGGATGCTACTTCACATTTATTTTAACAAAATGAATAACACATATTTTTGTGTATAATTGTAATGGTCGTGTGCGTTCTGCAAAATTTACATTTTGCTTGATGTTTTTTCTTTGTTGAACGATCAACAAACTCTCTATGGTCCATATACCCAAACAGTATGACACGAGAAACTGAAGACATGATTGTTGAATGACTGGTTGATTGAAGATGCAATGCAAACATCAGTCAGTATGTCGATTGTTTTTTTTGTTTTTTTTCGTTATTCGTCATACGCGCGCTGCCGCTGGTATAGCTAGCGTGCGCGGTAGCCTAGCGCATAACCGAGGATACCGTACTACAGTACTGTACTTGCACACGTACACACGTACCGTGGTACACACATGCTTTACTGTATTGCTTAGTCGCTTCAGCTCAGGCTTTCGTAAATTAATTCACGTTCTGGCCGTAATACTTGACCGTGTCTTGCGTGTTCCTAAACATAAAACGACTAATCTCAACGTCTAGTTAGGCATATAATAGCTTGTTGAGGCGATGTTACGATCATTTTCCAGAATGCCACTCAAGTGAGCAAGGTGCGCTAGAACAACAGGTTTGTATTTGCTTGCGCTGGGTAATTTTATGAAATATAAATAAACGTGGGAAAACGGAAAAAATGCCGGTCTCGTTGCCGGTCTCGGCCCGATTTTCGCCCGAGTCACGAGTCACCATTGGTCGAGTCCGAGTCCGAGACCGAGTCTTTTAGGCTCGAGTCCGAGTCCGAGTCCGAGTCCGAGTCCCGAGAAATACGGACTCGAGACCGGTCTCGAGTCCGAGTCCGGGCTCGAGTCCTACAGCACTGATACAATGCATAATAATGTGCATGAAAAAACACACACAAGAATGCTTTTGCTTTTTTGAGTTCGTCATGCAATTAATTGATTCAAGTGCCTAATTGAAGATCGCATTGAGACATAATATTTTATCTTCAAATTAAAGGACAATGAAATCCAGACAAATTGTTGTGTGCACTATAAGACACTAAATATAATGAATAGTCTCTGAAAATTTGAGCACAATCGGTCAAGAAATAAGAAAACTATGGCTCTTTGAAAAGAGCCATGTATTTCTTCGAGTGACTCAAATTGGCAACGCACTCTGGCAAAGTTGTGGACAACTCCCCATACATTTTGTACACAAAATTTCAGTTTTGTTCAATTTTCTCAAAATTTATGTTTACCCTTCGTTCGAGTTCAACATATGTTTTGTAGAATGCTTTTATACATAACATATCATGAGTTGGGGGAATGGAAAAATGTGACTATGAAGAAAACTGTAAAAATGGGAACATTTGTGTACAAAACATATGGGGAGTTGTCCACACACTTATCAGAGTGCGTTGCCAATTTGAGTTCCCCATAGGAATAAATGGACATCTTCAAAGAGCCGTAGTATTCTTGTTTCTTACCCGATTATGCTCTAACTTTCAGAGATTATTCTTCTTAATCTCTTCAAGACTATGAAAGCAATATTTTGCTTGGGTTTCATTGCCCTTTAAGATATTTAATCTACAAAATCCAGATGGAATGAATAGGCTATTAACCTCAGGGTTTTCTACACCTCTAGAGTACTGCCTTATGATTTGGATAATTGAGTACCATATACATATGGCTTGACTAATCACTGTAACCTTCAACAACCTGAATAAATTTCAAATCCAGTCATGTTATTTGATCATAATGATCAAATAACTTGACTGGCTTTGACGCACTTTATCAGTGAAGACACCAACCTAAACAAACATTTCCCAAGGAGTTATGTGATAAACTCTGGTATTTATCAAACCATATAACATAATATGCAGCATGAAATTATGATCATTCAGTTGACGAGGACTTACTTAGTGGTAATAATAAGTACTCACACAAGAAACCATATTAGTTCCATATAAGCTTTGTGAATCTTTGAGAAACTACCACCGCAACTAAACGGTTGTTTTGAGGTGTAAGGTCACATATGACACTCACATTAATTTTCACACATTACTCAGTGGGTACATCAGCTCACAGATATACACATGTCAGCATATTATCAACCCTTCTTTAGTTTCTGCACATTTAAATTTTTTTGCTCTGGCTACCATGCTCTTCCTGATGAGTTTAGTATATGGGACGTCCCCTCTGAGCAGATCATCGCAGTACTTGGATTTGGTCTTCAGTGTAAGCTTATCCTCCCGACGATCGCCGGTGTTTTTCTTACTTTGGTGAACGCAAGTCGCCATCATACTCCTCTGCATGGACCGGAAGAGGTCCAGGTCCTGCTGGAAGGTGGGTCCGTAGTCCTGGATCTTCTGCCACAGCGTACGGTTGAAGCGTTCGTACAGTAGTACGTCTGCGGCGTTCCAAACGCGTATCTTCTCGGCAGTTGTTTCAGACACGTTGTACCTGTGGCTCGTGCTCCGTATGCCGTTCGATATATACAGGATGTCGTCGAATTCCCAGCACATCAATTTGCGAAGGAGAATCAGCGACTCGTCGAAGTACTCCGTTACAAGCATCAGGTCGATATCCTTTGTCAAGACCTCTATCTTCCCTTTGACCTTGGTAGAATTGTCGTCATCCCTGTGATCGAACCCGAGGTCGTAAAGCATGCCGTTCCGAGCACGGGTCCACATTGCTTTCTTCATCGCGTAATATTTCTTGGGATCCGACATGAATGTCTCGAACGGGTTTTTCGTTGTAATGTTCAAACTCTTGGCCATCTCGAAGTATCCGAATGATGATTCGAGCTGCCTGACCGGATCGCGGAGAATCGAGATGTATTTTGCTCCGGGAACTACGACCTCCATCTCCTTCCAGTTGTACCTGACGTGGTTGACCAGCATGTCGAAGTCGAGCCGAGTCCTATTCGGGATTTTAAAGGGCATCTTCCGATTGAACAACTTGCTGTTGGAAAGAATGTGACTATTAGAGCCCAAAGCAAAGCTAAGGTTTCGGAGATAACCGAACCGTTCAAGTATGGATGCTAGCGTTGTTGATCCCGTCTTGTGTGTCTTAATGTACACTAACCTCTTTACCGGTTCGCAATCGGCTGTTGGCCTAGGATTTTGAAGTGAACCGGGTTGATGTGATACGTTGCAACGGGTATTCCAGCTTGCGTATAGGTATCTGGAGCTGAACAAGGGGGAAAAAAAAAATGATTTTTATGTTATAACATCTTCTGTGGTCTCGGTACTATTTTACTTTATGACAACCATTCTTTCTCGACAGAGAACAAGCAATTAAACTTGAATTAACGTTCACGTTAGATGTAATTTTTGTGGCTTCAAAGTTTGTGTTGATAAGAAAACTTTAAAAACGTTAAAAGTAAATCGTGAGTTGCCATGTTTGCATAGATGAAACTATCATTCAAATAACAGCCGTAAAACTTACTTGAAGGTGCTATTCAATCCAAAATATTTAACCCTTTATTTACACAAATTTTAAATCTTTTTAACGAACAATCAATATATAAATAATCAGAATTAACTTAAACATTGTATAAAATTACATTTTCATATCAATAAAATTACAAATACAAGTTAGCGCCCGTGTCATTCGTATTGTTTTTCTAGTAACCTAACCATGCCTGACATACTCGCATTCAAAATCCTTGTATCTCACTGGTAGGATGATACAAAATCCCCAAAAATTAACAAAGGATAATTAATATGGGTTTAAACTAACCTAATTTCAAATTCGTGGACTGCTAGGATAGAACGAACCTGCTGCTAAAAGGGGATACCATTAGTTTGTACAGACGGCGCGTCTCGTGCGTAGCGCTTGCGTAATATGACTCGCGTCCTCTATTTGCCTTGTCCGCGCCACTTTAATAGTTTTTTACCTCCAACATACAGGATTCGATTAATAGATATACCCACATTTTGTAAAATAATTTCGATGGATCGGAAAAGACGAATGCGTGAGCGCGATCCGCGACCACGTAACTACAGCAGTATTATCAACGCGATTTGTACGAGCTCCATTGCGTTCCAACGGCAGTGCAGTGTTGGAGTCATTTGAGTACACTTACGCGGAAGTGACCTTTCTAGCGAGCGATCCTCTTCCGGGTCACTGATCACAGATCAGTTTGGAATTACAACGTATATCGACTCCAGAAATCATACATTTGGGGTTAGTTATCCTTCTTCTTATCAAATTATATTCAACGTGCCAAAAGTTAAAAAACTCTAGGTAATTTTGAGCTAAACACATTCCACAAATTGTGTTAGTCAAGGCGACTTTTGACCTTGTCGCTGTACGACAAGGTCGAAAGTCGCATTGTGTGTCTCAATATACACTAACCTCTTGACCGGTTCGCAAGCAGTTGTTGGCCTAGGATTTTGAAGTGAACCGGGTGTGGCATGAAGTGCACCAAATTGTACCATTTCAAGTATATAAATGCAAAATCCTCACCGTGGGAGGGGAATAACAAATTTCACAAAAAGTCTATTCAATTTAGTCATTTGTCACACATTTTCGTCCAGTACAATTCAAATTCGTTTACAAAAACAGTGACCGACGAATTTGAATTGTAATCGACGAAAATGCGTGACGAACGACTAAATTGAATGGAATTTTCGTGAAATTGGTCGACAAAAGACGAAATCGAAGTTGGCATTGTCACATTCTCGGCTTCTCGGGACGAAATTGAATGACAAAATGACGAAAATTAATGGGAAAACCTATATTAAGTCAGATGATATACATGCATACATATACAGATAGCCAAGTCTATCTTGGCCATCTGTACATGTATTCATATATATAACCTGATGAATAATTAACTAAATGAGAAAAATACATACATAATTACACAATAAATACATACGAATCATGAATATTAAACATGATCCAAAAAAGACAAAATTAAATTAATGAATAGGAATGCAATAAACATTAAAAACACAGATTACCAAAACTGACCTTTGACCTCTGTGATACCGATTCGAGACAGTTAGGCTCCGTTCAGCTGGGATGTACACGCACAGGATAATGACCGCCATGCACAGAGGAGCGTACACGAATTTGACGACGACTGCACTGGTGTTCTTTGGTCGAAGACGAACTGCATGCAGGCTGCCGCCGCCATGTTGTGTCTTGGTGATGCTGCTTCCGTGGATACCGTTACTCTGAGTCTCAGCCATATTACTATATGTGGGGTCTGCAATTTATAACTCGGCTTTCGTGTTTTTCTTTTCAATATCATTATTTATCACCCGGATGTTACCAATATATTATGATTGGTATGTCGCCGAGCAACGCTGCTATTAAGATTGGTCTACTCAATTTATTGGCATGTGCAAACAAGTGATCAATGGGTAATATGAAGTGTAATATTGTGCTTTGGTATGTCCACTGAATAATGTGTCAAATTCACGTTAACTTGATTTCATATGACCGAGTAAGCGAAATGCAAAGTGATATTCACTAACTCATTGCACTGACTTTGTATACAGCTATTTCTACCCAACATAAATTAATCACTTCAGTTAAGGTGATACCTGTGTCCGGTGTCAGATGTTGCACAAAATGACATTTGAGACTTCAATCCTATATCAATATCATTGTAAAATACAATTGAAAGATTTGAGACAGTTGAAAGAAAACGAACACTGTTTACCTAGTGAAAAAACGAATATTGAGTTCATATTTTATCACCGAATACTGATGGTCTGCCATACATTGTCACAGGAATAATCAGCCGTGTGAGATATTCGCACCCGTGTATGTTTACAGACGTAGTACAGAATTCATGGGATTCGCGTTCAAAGTTCAATCTCCGGAATGTTCCCACGCCGCCAGGCGTGCTGCAATACGGATGCGTTTAGCTACGACTAGTATTCAAAACCGTTGGTCAACGGTTTTGAAATAATGATTTTCAATGATAATCATCTTCAAACCAAAGGGACATTTGAAAAAATCTAACCCTATTTTGTTCTTCTCTTACCATAAGCTAAACAACACGACAGAAGAGAAACGAGGAAGCTCCAAGTATTTTTCGTGGAGTTAGACACTTTACAGGCATCACTTAATTTTTGGTAAACAAAAGGGAAATTCGAAAATCACAAATTGTTCCTTTTTTCTATTGGTAATACGTATACAACCAGTTTTGAGAGAATCGCTCAATTTTGTATCAAGTTGTGCGAACTTTTGCGGATTTGGACAATGTTACTACATACCTTTAATCAGTGGCGTAGCGTGGTCGGACTGATTGGCGGGGGGGGGGGGCGGTGGGGGTCACGCAAAACTTTTTTTTTTTTGGGGGGGGGGGGGGGCACACCAATATGTATTTTTTTTTATTTTTTTCCAAAAATGTCCCCTTATGTTTTCTATTTTTTTTCTCCAAATTATGGGGCCGGGGGGGGGGGGGGGGGCACGTGCACCCCCACCCTCCGTCCCTAAGCCACTGCCTTAAATAACAGCCACTAGAATGACATAATGTTAAAAACCCTAACCCGAGTAATTTACTTTATGTTTAAGATAATTTTAAGCGTTTCAAACATTTCAGCGCGTTCGCAAATGAAGAGGTAAAGTGCATTTTGTTTACAAGAGTTGCAATCCTTATACATCCTTCAACCCACCATATCAATTTGAGTCATTAAATTACCGGAGTACGCGCGCGTCAACGTAAAAATTACGCGCGCAAGCAAATTGGCCAACAAATTGTTTCATAATTCGGACCGATTATGAGTTATGCAAAGTAAAATGACGTCTTTATATTGAGGGTTAAAGGGACAGTCCCTCTTTTACAAAACGTCTGAACAGTTTCCAGTTGACGGATGGGGATGAATGAAACACACACAAACAAAATCCGATCGAACAGCCCTATAATTTGGATTCTACGAATGAACAACGAATGCGTCCCTTCATCAGACTGTATATCGGTCAATAAAAGAGTTTAACTGATTTAGCATAATATTACAACTATATTGTACTTATTCTTGTAAAAGTATTGTGAAGCCGACATTTGTAAAATTTATGTCACGGAAACAAATCTCAAAAATGAATAGTCAGTTTAAGCGAGGTTTGGTTATTTTGCTTAGTGTGTGGTCATGCTATTCTTACTTGTGCGCGGGTCACGTAGCTAGCGCGGGTCACGTAGGGGTCACGCATAGCGTTGTGGTACTTCGTGGAATCCATGTACGAACATCCACACTGGGTGAATATACGTATAATGCACAATTATAATTGGACGACGGTATCTTAGTTTTAAGTCTATAACTCCATGAAAAAGAGATTTCAAGCCCTTATTTGTTCAGGCATACTATTAAATTACTTTTCTGTCATATAAGACAATAACCTCACAAGTTTTGAAATTTGGCTTGCAAAAGAGGGAATGTTCCTGTAAGCCTAAAACGAATTTTAACCGATTTTAATTGATTTTTAAATTGATTTCAGCGGACTTCAGACCATAACTTGCTTATTCTCCATCAATTTTCTCCCTAATTTCGAAATGATGTAGTTGGGGTTATGCTCTAAATGAAGAGTGGTCATTACTTTCCAACAATAGGAATCTAGGCACTATAGCATGTATAGTGTGTCTCTTTACAATTGTGATTACGCAAATAAATAGGGTTATAAAACATATCGTTTTTACACAGGTTTTCAATTCTTGGTACATTCTTTAACACACTCCATCAATTTGAGTCATTGTTGACTCATAATAACAAGGAACGCGCTCGAAAATATGGTAAAAACATTTTTTTTTAATTTGGCCATAACTTTTTGTAAAGTACATAAACCCCCAGATTATATTCAATATTCAGAAAGATTATGAGTTGTAGATATGAATTCATACTTCATTTAACCAAGTAAATGTCGTGACGTCATAATATTTAGTGTTAAAGGTGAAAATGCGAATTTTAATCGATTTTAAAATCAACTGCAGCAAACTTTCGACCATATCACGCTTATTTTTCATCGTTTATCTCCCATATTTCGAAATGTTGTAGCTTAGGGTATGCTCTAAAAGTAATTAGGTCTCAACTACTAGTATGCAACAATCGGAATGTAAGAATTATATATAGTGTGTCTCTATACATTATTATTATTATGATTAGTCTGCAGCGCAGCAACATTATTTATTGTATTGGCGAATGCAGTGTGCAATCTTTTACTTGAATTATATACATGTACAATTATTTATTTCAATCTGTTATTTTTCAAATCATCCTTTTAGTTTTGTCGTAAAAAAACGATACGTATGAGCTTAATTCGTCAAAGTGACGAATTCAATGTATAGTTTCATTTGAATTATGTTTGGACATTCTTGGTTCTTTCCTGCAAGCCTGACTTCGCGCTGGTATGATGATAAGGGTGTGACAGGTTAAAGGAACTACACAGTTTAGATGGCCTAATTTTCACAATTAGGCTCTCTATACGTAATATGTCCTCAAGAAAAAATAATTTGGCAGTCATTTCCTATGAAATTAATACATTTTGGGATAATTAATAAATATCTTATTGGGAACCCCCCTTTTAAATCGCCAAAATGTGACGTCACCTAAAGAACGGACTAATGAACTAAATTCTGTACATGAGGTAAGCTAATGAATTGTCAATCACATGTCAATCACGCTGAAGATTATGGACCCTAAATGTGGACGGGGCGTAAACTGGCTGCTAAGTGAGATTTGGCATCCGAAAATTTGTTTAAAATCACTACTGTGCTTATTTTTCATGGAGTTTTTTCGGCAGACCTATTTAGCAAGTCATCAACTATGGAATACGTGCCAAAGAACAGTGTATTCTTCAGTTCCTTTAAGTGTCCAGCCAGGGATAAATTGGCAGTGACATAGTTCGGACATTTTAAATCCTATTTTGTCTGCATTCTAGCCATCATACACAATGAGACACACATACACGTTCGAACACAAACATACGTACAAACAAGCATACATGCAAACAACCAAACAAACAGTCATTCATACATACCACGTACTAACCAATATACATGAGGCCACAGTGACATAAGTCATACAACATTCGCTTTTTCGTGTGTAAGTTTAATATAATGAGCGTGAATAAATAACAATTTAACTGTGTAATTTGCCACATAACATTCCACTAAACCCACATATATGCAATGATTTTTACATAATTATGAAGAGCTTAGTTCCAAAAGGGGCTAAATCCACTTTCCATAAAATTGAGTTAGGGACATCAGTACATTAATAAGCTACCTAACTATCTAGAATCCACATTTTAGGACTAATTACACAATTAAATTCAAAATATGGGACGATCCAAATTTATATTCCCATAGGCATGTGTACACAGTTTGACAAAAAAACCTGCTTTACTCCAAAGTTGAAACAGTGGATCTACCCCCTTGTGGAATTAAGCTCTTCATATATCTTTTTATTTAATTTGCTCTTGTCACTTGGATGCTTAACCCTGCCACAGGCCTGGGGCACATCCGTATCTTCCTCTCCGAGCATCTGTCCATTAAGTTATTAAGTAAACACAATAATGTTTAGAACTCCAAAGTACAAAAGTTCAAAGTTCTTTCCAACTCTTTTACCCAAAATAAAGAAATTATATTGAGAAGAAACCAATTAAACGGAATGTTGGATACTCTGCAGGTAAACTGATAACATATATACCAGGTCTCAATAAGTCTAAAGGGAAACACAATATAAACAAAAACACAGTCTCATATATTTTGGTACCATTGTTTGATATTAAAAAGATGACCAACATTATGGAACAGGGTTGTGTAATTCATAAACCATTGTCATTTAGAGATTACGGGATAAAGATTTTCAGTTAAAAAAAAACACTTGGCACAATCAAAACTCTTGAAGCTCGTTCAATATTAGTTGTGTACATTGCATTATAATTATATTACAAGTATTGCAAATATTTAAAGTTAAATTCCATCTCGTGCCAATTTGACACGTACGTCGGCGCCTTTCTCCGATTATGAAGCCCTAGGCCATACGTCTACTTTAAATAGTGAAAGCTGCGGAAGGGGGCTAAGTCAGACGGTAACTCTTGTTTTGTATTCGAAATTTCTGGATGAACAAATGGAACGTGAACAAATAAATAATACTTTTAAGAAGGTAACCGTCTATTAACGTCAACGATATTATAACACAATAATTTAATAGGCTAATTTATAATTAATCACACACAGGGGCGTAGACAACGGGGGGGATGAGGGGGATGCATCCCCCCCAGCTCACAAGGTGGGGGGGGGATGCCATGTACAATCATCCCCCCCAGGTTTTAGGGAAGGATGTAATATTTTGTGTGTGTATCTGTATACGATTGGGGAAAGAACATTAGTTGTATGAGCAAAGACTTGTTAATTCTACCGTTAAAAAAGTAATTTGTACATCCACATTCCTTTTTCGCTGCGCGCTACGCGCGCGACCAGATAATCTCAGTTTGTTGTGCAATTTGCGTATGGTCAGGGGTGAGTATTTCTTTTCTGTATACCGGGCCACGTAGCTCCAGTTTAGGCTGGCATTGCTCTGGCTACTTGTGTGGTGTGCACGAAATTGCACCATTTCAAGTATATAAATGCAAAATCTTCTCCGTGGGAGGGGATCCCCCCTTCCAAACCCTCCATATTTGACCCTGCCCCAGCCCTCGGTAGCTTCACCCCTCGGGACTCATTCTTGGATATAGGGTTGTCGGATCATATAATGCGGCATAATGGTTAAGTTAGAACTGTGTATGATGCTCCATATAAATACAATATTTATGTTGGGGTCCATATTTGTCAACTATTTGTTTTCTCCGTGAAAATGTATTTAAAATTTCTGGTCGATCAAATCATGACACCCTTTCCCAGATACAGTCAATGTAGAGCCCGAATTTCCTCTCTTGGTAAGCACCAGATTGCACTATTTCAAGTCCAAAAATGCAAAATCTCCCTTGCATGGGAGCCCTCCCGCCGCTCAGTCACTTCGCTCCCTGTGTTGAGGTGCATATCAGTGACAGATCTACGGGGGAGGGGGGGGGGGGGGGGGGGGGGTGGGGGGTATGGGGGTTCAAAATAGCAAACAAAAAGCGCCGCTTCCTATCTAGGTAAGCACCAGAATGCACAATTTCAAGTCCCAAAATGCAAAATCTCTCTAGCTTAGGAGGGGGACACACCCTCCCCCCCCCCCCCCCCACATAGTCACTTCGCTCCCACAGTGGCGGATCTACGGGGGGGGGGGGGGGGGTTAGGGGGTTTAACCCCCCCCCCCCCCACTTGGGCTGCCAAAAAATGCAAAAAACGCAAAAAACGCCAAAAAATTTCGCCGCTTCGCGGCTTGGGCTACCAAACAACGCTCAAGACGTCAAAATTTTTCGCCGCTTCGCGGCTAGGGCTGCCAAAAAGATCCAAAAACGCCCACATTTTTTTCGCCGCTTTGCGGCACTCCGCATCGTCATTGGGTCAAACCCCCCCCCCCCTTTGGCAAAAAGCTAGATCCGCCCCTGTCCCACGATCATCTTAACATCTACCCCCCCCCCCCCCCCCTCCACTAAGACGACTTGGTCTCGAAAAATTGGTCTTGGTCCGGTGAACGGCAAATCATCCCCCCCAGGTGTAAGAACCTGTCTACGCCACTGATCACACAGCGCGGATGTATCTTAATCCGATTGGATCTGTTTACCCACATAATTACACCATGTACATCACTTTCTTAGGCAGTGCATGGGCTAAACAGCCGCCTACACTATAATCTTTTATGACGAATACATACAAATACAATTAATTTTGCATGAATACAATTAATGTCAGATTTTAATTCCTATATTTATTCCTGCTCCACCGTCCTCCCAGCCGTGACGTAGTCTGAATGTAAATAAATGATCAGCTTGAGGACGATAATAAACTAATCCCCTCCATCCCCCCCAAAAAACAAAAAAAACAAAAAAAACACGTAAATATCATATGAAATAGAAAGTTTGCTGTTGTATAATTCTCTTAACATGTGTTTTTATAGAAACATGGGTTTCCAGAACAAAATTATCATAATTACCAAACTCACCTTCATCAGACTAAATGTCCGTTTATCAGACTGCAGATGCAAACACTTACCTATTTTTAGAAAGCGGAGTTTAAAGAAATCCATTAACTTTGTCCAAATTCGATCACAACCATTTGGAGCTTTTACACTTTTATTAGGCCTTGTTGTTTGGCTAATGGTAACAGAAGAAGGAAATAGGATTTGATTTTTCAAATGTCTCACTAATTAGGGAGATATTCAAGATACAATTCGAAAGCGTTTTATAGACGCTTTCCACCATAATCAAGAGTACCCAAATTCGGATACTAAATCCTCCACAGTTTCAGAATTCGGAACCTTATCATATTTGTATTTGATTGCAGTATTCAATATTGGGGTAACCTCGCTAGTCATATGGATAACGTATAACTTCCTATACGCGAAGGACCGCAAATCATAAAACGAAAAGGGGGTCACTATTCATAATGCCATACAGTATAGAAAGTTCCACATTATGAATAGCGGTCCTTAGGACTAATGGTCCTTATGACTAGCGGTCCTTATGACTAGCGAGCGGACCCCAAAATATTATGAGTTTTCGGCGAAACTATACAGTTAATGGATCACTGTAATGTTCCATGACAGTAATATGACAATCTGTTTCTGGAGACCCATAAATGTTGGATCGCAGTATGTAAGATTATGCCGAGCATGGTGGCTTAGCGGTTAGAGTGTCCACATCATGCAAGAGAGGTCCCTGGTTCGAATCCAGACCGGGTCATACCAAAGACTTTAAAAATGGTAACTTATGCCTTCTAGCCAGGCGCTCGGCATTTATGGAATGGAGAAGGGAAAGTTAATCACACGGGTTACCAGAAGACTAGCTCCCTTCTGTAACTGTTGCTTCATTTAGTAGACGTGTGGCATAGGGCTAATGAATCGGAGATTTGGCACGGGAAGGACTTTAACTTAACTAACAAATGTAAGATCATGCGTTTCAGAATAAATCATTTTGGAGACTCATATTTATATGGTAACTAATTTACTTTGGCATGCCATATAATTACCTTGGGGTGTTGGAATTCCCTGAAAGTTACACCCCGAAGTTTTGTTTTTTCCCGAGCTTTCTTGAAAATTAAATGAACGATGACGATTAATTTCATGACCAATTTATGTAGCTAAGTTCAAGCTTTCTTTTTCCAATTAAAATACTTCTTTCGTTGTTTACAGTTATGAGGAGGATGACTTTATGCATATTTCCTCATGGACCTAAAGGCCTGGTCACATATCACCGGATAGCAATAACAAATGCCTAACGAATAGAACCTTTCCGAAATGAAATTATCCGGTGATGAAAGTCGTCTCCATTGCTTCATGCAAACAAAATTCCGCCGGATAGAACAACGTACATCACACGACAAGAAACGGACAAGAAACGCATACGAACGGAGAGGAACGGATTTAAAATTTATCTCCACGTTTGACATCAGTTTACGCAATTCGTTGATATGTGACCGGGCTATAAAGAACATCATCAGGGGTAACGAATTGTTAACACATTCGGTTGGTATTGGTTTGTACACCAACATCTAGAACGGAAAGGTGTTACCCTCCTTTAAAAAAAGACCGGTACAAAGATATTTACGATTGAAGTGTTCAGATGTCAAATTATCCAACGGATCGTCGAACTGTGTACAAAGTAAGTTCAATAAGTAAATGAATTTAACTTGATATTGTCACACAATGCCCAGTAGACAAAGTGGAAAACAACAATGTACATTGTATCAACCACTCATCGCTTTTTGCACATGACAACAGAGTTACTAGATCCCTTTAATGTTTAATGGATAACTTAATTAGTATGCAATTACATTGTAGTTCGGTACATGACGGGCGTAACCCGACGAATCGTCCAATTCATCTTGCGCAACGAAATCTCCTGATGATTTTTGACGCCCTCTTTTGGTATGCCTCAAACTTCATTAGGTAGATAACGGTGTTCCACCAGCTACTCGAGATGAAAATGACGCTCTGCAATTGCGTCACTGCCAATGAAAACCTCACCAAAGCCAGAACAAATCTCTTTAGGAAAGTTAGGAAGGCAACCAAAAATACAGAGCAGCAATTCGTGACCCAATATGGTGTCATCGTCGTTATGACACCCAGCGGCGGACGCATCAAGGTAACCCGAGAAAGCCACCTGTCTATAAAGCTGACTGATTTAGACGTTTGAACTTTTTAACTTTCAAAATACTGTCAAAGAAAAGGGATTTTAACTTTGATTTGATTAATCACTCTTTGCATTCTTGTACCAATAGATTTATTAATATTATGTACTCATTTTTTTCTATAAACATTATAATACACATGTTAGGCATATACATTAAAGTCATACCTGTAAAGTGTCCAAATCCACGAAAATTACTTGGAGCTTCCTCGTTTCTCTTCTACCGTGTTGTTTAGCTTATGGTATGAGAAGAATAAAATAGGGTTTGATTTTTTCAAATGTCCCTTTAGTATGAAGATAATTATCATTGAAAATCATTATTTCTAAAGCGTTAATCAACGCAATTGAAAAAAGTACAATTGTCTTAGCTGAGAACGTCCGCATGCAGCACCCGTGAGAACATTCCGGAGATTGAACTTTGAGCCGAGCGAGTTCAAATTCCATGAATTATGTACTACGTGTGTAAAAATACACGGGTGCGAATATCTCAAACGGATCATTCATTACTGCGACAAAAGTATGGCAGACCATCAGTATTCGGTGATAAAATATTAACTCAATATTCTTTTTTTTTCACTAGGTAAACTGTTCGTTTTCTTTCAAACTTTCACAAATCTTTCATTGGATTTTACAATGGTATTGATATAGGATTGAAGTCTCAAATGTAATTTTGTGCAATATCTGACACTTTACAGTTATCACTTTAACACAAAATTACATGAATAGTCATACATACATACTTATAATATATAGTTATTAAAAGGAATTTGAAAACAGATACAATTTGATTTGTGACTTGAATTGCTCGATGGTTTGTGCAGAGCGGATGTGGCTGGGAATAGAGTTTCAGAGTCTGGGGGCAGCACTGGAGAAAGTCCGTGAAACAAATGATTTTGTTCGTACGGCTGGTGTGGTGAGGAGATGTTGAGAGGAGGAACGGAGAGGTCGGGCAGGTTCATACGGGGTGATGAGGTCAGACAGTAGCTTGGGCATGTTCCATGAATTGCTTTGAACGTCGTGATGATGAGCTTGCATTGTATTCGAGGAGATTGGTAGCCAGTGTAATTCTTTGAGGACCGGAGTAATGTGAGTGCGCTTCGTTGATCGTGATACTAGACGGGCAGCATAATTTGGGATTCGTTGAAGTTTAGCTATGTTTTTTGGGGGAATGTCAAAGAGAGAGTTGCAGTTATCCAGTAGAGAGCTAACAAATGAGTGGACTAGAATTAATAATGTTTGCTTATCGAAGAGATTGCGCACTTTGCCGATTCTATGAAATGCGAACGAGGCGTTGCGACATGATGAGTTGATATGCTGGCGTAGAGATAGGTGACTGTCTAGTGTAACTCCAAGATCCCGCACTGCGCTAGCACATGAGACCTGAGTCTCACCAACATTTACAGGAGGTATTTCTTCTGATCGCTTCTTGTGTGAAGTTACGTGTATAATTTCCGTGTAGAATCTCCGTCTTGCTGTCATTCAGGACGAGCTGATCTGTCTTCATCCAACACCGCACGTCATGAAAACAAGCCATGAAGTCATGAAACAAGTCATGAAAACAAGAGGTTACTTTCAGTCTATGTAGAAGCATTCCGTGGTCCAAGGTGTCAAATGCCGAACTGAGGTCTAATCGTCAAGCGATTGGAGCAGGACATTATGGACCTTTGTCAATGCTGTCTCTACACTGTATACAGATGTAGACAGATTGCCTCGATGCCTAAAGAGAGTTTTCATGACGATGCTTTAGAAGTTGTTGGCACACTACACGTTCCAACACCTTGCTGACGAAAGGAAGGTTTGAGATCAAGTTTGGGCTTCCAGAGAGTCGGGACAATAAAAGCAGACTTGAAAGATGCAAGGAAAATTCCTGTTAGTAGGGACTGGTTGATTATATCTGATATGGCAGGGAGAAGCACGGGTAAGCATTCCTTGAACACTTTGGCAGGGATATGATCTAATGTACTCGAATTGATCTCTGTAGATTTTACAAGCTTCTGGATGTCATATTCACTGACAGGTTGGAAGCTCTACATCACATTGGCTGCTGGTATGTTGGTATTGGCGAAGGTGAGTGGTGGCAGGTTCTCAAATTGAGTCCGTAGATCTTATCGTCGAAGAACTTTAGGAAATCTTGCGCGAGCTTTGATTTTGAAGTATGAGAGGGTAGTTTCTGATCAGGCCTTTTAACCGTAAGCTTTTTCACGACTTGAAATAGTCATTTGTTTTTTAGAAGTCTGTATCAGTTCCCAATGGTAGGTGCACTTTGATCTTTTCAGTACCCGATTATACTGCCTCCTGCATTTCTGCCTTAGCTACAGTTGATCTGGGATTGGACTTTCTCCATTTTACTTCTGAACGACAAACCTTCTGCTTGGATGATCTCAGAGCGTTAACATACCATGATGCGTGTGGTCGTAGTTGTATCTCACGAGCAGGGGTGTGCTCATGCTCATCAAGAGTGGAAGAGAGAGTGGAATTGTAAAGGTCCACTTTGGGCATTGACGTCCATCTAGGTTTGAAGCTCTTTCAATAGTCGTTTCGATACTTTCCCTGAAGGATGTGTAGTCAACGTCACGTAGGTTACATGTTACTATGGTTTTCTTATCAGCCTGTAGTCTAGAGAGAGTAGCTGTAAATGTTATTGCTGCATGATCCGATGATGCAGATGAAAGCAGTGCAACATTCCCGATATTCTCTTCATTGTCTCTGACGATGAGAAGATCAAGAGTGTGGCCTCGTGAGTGGGTTGGCTCATGAATGAGCTGTTTCAGTCCTGCTGAATCTAGGAGATGTTCTGGCATTTGCATTTGTTGGGTCGTCTGCATGAAAGTTACAGTCCCCGCAGATGACCAAGTACCCGGCCAATATATTGACCAATTCAAGAAGCTGTGAGAACTCATTGAAGAAGGCGGCCAAAGATGATCCCCTTTGTGATGATGGTGGCCTGTATATGACGACTAGCGTTACTGTCTGTTGACTAGTTGAGCTTATAGATAGCTGTAAGCATTCGAAGGTCTGGAGTGAAGCTTGGATTTGTTGGCAAACTGGTTTCGCAGTATGACGCAGATTCCTCCTCCTTTTCTTCCAGTACGCGTGTTCTGTATTTCCGCAATGCACGGACCATCTCTTGCATCTCCATTCAGCCATGCTGTTTTTCTTTTCGGAGAGAGTGATGTCGGATACTTCAGCTGGCTTGTTCTTAATCGAGTGCGCATTCCAAATGCCGAAATAATAATAATACAAATAAATCATTTGTATAGAGCGCAGAGACTATGTGTATATATTCTACTGCTCTTCAAGAGCTCCTAAATGCTATTCTACTAAAATAAATAAAATTAAATCTATGTCTAAAACAAATAGGTTTTTACTTTTAATTTAAAGCTTTCTAATGTTTGAGATGTCCTAATATCCACAGGTAGCTTATTCCATTATCCAGGAGCTGCACAACGAAATGATCGATCACCTAAGGTTACTTTTGTTCTAATTTGGGGGATCTGCAATGCTAGTGTGTCTTGTGTGTGTACTACGAATATTATGACCATGAGTTTGAAATTTAAAATTCAATAATTCAATAATGTAACTAGGAGCTTGGCCATTTAGCGCTTTATAAACAATCATAAACATCTTAAATTCAATTCTTTGACGTATGGGCAACCAATGTAATTCTCTTAACAGTGGTATAACATGAGCAAATTTAGAAAGATGACAAATCAATCTTACACATGTGTTTTGAACACGCTGCAATTCCTTTCCTATATGTGAGTTTTGTAATCCATACAATATACCATAGCAATAATTTAATTTACTAGTAATTTGTGATTCCATATTCAACTGAGTATCACATAACACTCCTAAGTTTCTCACATTATGGGATGGTTGTGTAGCAGTGTCACCTACTAATATACCATTTGACTTGAACTTAGATACCTGAGGTGGAGTACCAATGACTAACAGTTCCGTTTTCGTATCATCCAACATCAGTTTGTTTTGTAACATCCAGGTTCAAATATACTCAGTGCATGTTCTAATAGCATAATATAATATTCTTCACTGTGTGTCATCTGCGTAGCAATGACAAGTAATAATAGGAAACTCCTTTTGAATATTTGTGAGTAGTCTGCTTGTATACAAAGTAAACAACATGGGGCCTAAACGTGACCCTTGATGGACACCTAAAGGTACCTTGAATACATCTGATTCAATATCATCCATTTCAACTGTCTGTTTTCTATCAGCCAAGTAAGATTCAATCCATGTAAGAACTTTACCATTAATCCAAAAATGAGTTTTCAAAGTTTTTAACAGACACAAATGGTCAATAGTGTCAAAAGCGCCGCTCAAATCAAGTAAGAGCAATAGGCTAAGCTTCTGGTCATCCATTGGCATTAACATATCACTTTTGATTCTAAGGAGTGCTGTCTCAGTACTATAACATTTTCGATAAGCTGATTGGTTGAATGGCAAGAGTGAGTGAGAAACAAGGTTCTCAAGGATTTGCTGGGTAGCAGCGCCTTCTACCAACTTTGAAATATACTGAAGATTACTAATAGGCCTCAAAGAATGAATAAGACTTTAGACCTGCCATATAGGCTTTCCAATCTTTATCAGTTCTTGACTTCAACCGACGCTTCTCAGCTTTCCTTTTTTTTCGTTTCTCTTCCAATATGCTTATCTAGCATTTCTGTGAGTGTTATGTTATACAATGTCGCTAGTTCTTCTCACCAGTAGCAGTTTGTGAAGCATTGATGGTTTCTTTGAAGATAAGTCCTGTTCCCCCTTTACGGCGGTTCTTTCGTGGTTGATGCATGAGCTTGTAACCGAGAGGTACACATTCCTGTAGAACAGTCATGCCCACTCTCGCTTTTCCACTATTCTTGAAAATAGCGGAAAAACGCTATTCCTGAACCCCTTCCTATTATGAATCATGACGTCATACTTAGCTATGCGTGTTGTGTGAATGGGGGAATTCACACTATTATTACAATTGATTTTATGTAAATAATTTTAGCCAATGTTCTGGATAGGTCATCCTAATATTTCATTCGTACCATCAATGATAATTGATCTGCAGATTTGCATTTTTTCTCAATGATCTAACCAGAACATTTGAAGAAAATAGCGTTGGAAATCGTAACTTGGATTTCAGATTTCAAATTGTTGACGGTTTGACTTGTACATAGTCTTTAAGGACAGCCGTTTACTTTTAATCGATCGATACAGCGAGCCCGCGGAGGCAGCTAGCTAGCGCAGCGAGCGTTCGGCCCGTCCAAGAATATTAGCCTATATCTTTGTGTACCGTAAATTAATATCAAATAAGATGTCCAACACTCTGAAAAGGGTTGTGTTATTCATTTAACAATGGAATTAATCATCCGAACTTACGGAACGTAAGCACCAAACGTTTGCGAGTGCGAAAAGTCTCGCGTACGATAAGATACAATAACGTGTATGTCCGTCGTCTGTAGTGTCCTGTCACTACTGTACAGTAGCGCCAGCCTTGCTGGAACAAAAGTAGCTTCATGTTCTACCCCAAGTTATTTTCCGATCTATGTTGTCCGAGCAGTGCATTGTTGCTGTCCGAGCTTGTTACCAAGCTATGCCGTTCTAATCGCCGGGCTCTCTACTAGTTGTGACGAGGTATGCCAATCTGTTGCCCGACCTCTCACCGAGTTTTACTGAATTATAATATTTTGTTCCCAGAGTGTGATACTCGAATGACTCTCCAGTCTCCACGATAGGATCGCGTAGCCTCGCCCACCAGTTGTTTGTCTACCCAGATAATCATCTTCATTGACTATTACAACTCTGTGTCGGTTACATAGCCCTATCATATTACGAATGAATGCCTTGAGTTCCATATTATCGAAATTGTCATCGTAGTGACATCGTAGATGACATCGTAGTGACATGACTGAGGTGAACGGTTTCCAAGGTACAAACATAAGTAAAAGAAAACATGACTGCGATAGTCTACATGTAGTTCGTCGTCGACCAATGAACACCAGCGTGGTCATCTCAAAATATGTTTTCGCTTTATTGTGTGTCACGCTGGCCGTCTTCATCCTATGCGTTTACGCTCCAGCCGAACGAAGCCTACACGTCTTGACGCATATACAAAGGTCATATATTATTCATATTGCATCGTTTGTTTAATCATGAAAGTGCCTTTTGCTTGTTTCTTTATTAAGATATACAAATATAAATATTAATGTGGTGTTCTATTTAATTGACATTACTTTACATGCTTTACAAAGTGATCAATTAACTTTGTACAGTTTAACCAAAAACCGCTTGGAACTTTCCCACTTCTCTCGTACCTTGTTTTTTGGCTCATGGTAGCAGACGAATTAATGTTGATTTTGGGTTTTATACACACATTTTCAATTCATAATTTATATTTTTTCTGTAAGCAGTGCTTATATCATAGAACTATCTTTCCATTCGTTGTAGGGCTTGTTTATGAGTAAATTAGTTCTTGATAAGACCAGGTGAAGATGGCCTCTATCCTTTTACACTGCTAAAGCATAGGCAGTCAGCATCCAAATATTTTTGCTTCTCCAACAGAGTTTAATGCCACTTTGCAACTCTCACCAAGAATCAAAGCTTTGTGCTAATACATGTCACATTAAGAACTGGAGAGACATTTCCATGGTTAAACTTACAATTTACAAATTGTGCACATCGTATCAAAAATGTAGATAAAACCCGTGCCTTTAATGTACATGTAAGGAATAGACTAAATCCATACAATTTGTATACAAGTCATGTTTTTAATCAAATTGAAGGCAGCAAATACGTGGTAGGTATCATTTACACCATGGACAATACCCATTTTGGTATGTCATTAACTAATTTTTCTTTTAAATATTAAAAAATGTACAAAAAAGCGTAAAACATCGAACAAATTGCTAAAAAAATGCTTGGTCTAATATTTTTTTTTCAAAGGCTGTATATATCTTGTACAATATCTTACTATCTATTTATTTATCTATATATGTATTTATTATTGAATACTTATTTATAATTATGTACTTTTATTCTTTTGTAAATAGATACATGAATAACGCTATAATAATAACATGCCTTGATTTTAATCCACAATGATGGCAGAGGGCATAGGCGCCGGAAGTGGGGGGGGGGGGGGGGGGGGGGCAGGGGGGGGGGGGGGGGGCGGCCGCCCCCCAATCCAAAAAGTGGGGGGGCAAAACGCGTTTTTGCCCCCCAAAAAGCCCCCCCCCCCAACCTCAAAAAAAAAAAAGAAAAGAAAGAAAGAAAGAAAGAAAAAGGAAAAGAAAACATTAAATGTATCACCCAATACTTGTTAATTCTAACGTTTAAAAACTAAGTTATACATCCATTTAACGTTTTCGCTGCGCGCTTCGCGCGCAAACAAATTAGCTCAGTTTGTTGTGTAACTTGGGTATGGTACGTCTGGGGTGGATTTTTCTGTACCGGTCCACG
Source organism: Echinarachnius parma (assembly GCA_037951105.1). Classification (NCBI taxonomy): domain Eukaryota; kingdom Metazoa; phylum Echinodermata; class Echinoidea; order Clypeasteroida; family Echinarachniidae; genus Echinarachnius; species Echinarachnius parma. The sequence continues at coordinate 319,201 of JBAMJV010003201.1, forward strand.
TAGTTCCTGTGTAGGCTGTTATTGCTCTGGCTGTTTGTGTGACGTGCACCAAATTGCACCATTTCAAGTATATGAATGCAAAATCTTCCCCGTGGAAGGGGATAACCCCCTCCAAAACCCTCTCCTTCTGGCTCTGCCCCCAGCCCTCGGTCGCTTCGCTCCCTCGGGACTCATTTTTGGCTGTAAGCTATGTTGTTGGATCATACAATAATGTGGCATATGGTTTATGTTTTTATGCACCAAATTGCACCATTTCAAGTATATAAATGCAAAATCTTCCCCGTGGGAGGGGGATACCCCCTCCCAAACCCTCCCCCTCTGGCTCTGACCCAGCGCTCGGTCGCTTCGCTCCCTCGGGACTCATTTCTGGCTGTAAGCTATGTTGTTGGATCATACAATAATGTGGCATATGGTTTATGTTTTTTATGCACAAAATTTCACCATTTCAAGTATATAAATGCAAAATCTTCCCCGTGGGAGGGGGATACCCCCTCCCAAACCATCCCCCTCTGGCTCTAACCCAGCGCTCGGTCGCTTCGCTCCCTCGGGACTCATTTTTGGCTGTAAGCTATGTTGTTGGATCATACAATAATGTGGCATATGGTTTATGTTTTTATGCACCAAATTGCACCATTTCAAGTATATAAATGCAAAATCTTCCCCATGGGAGGGGGATACCCCATCCCAAACCCTCCCCCTCTGGCTCTGACCCAGAACTGCTTCCGGCGCGCCTGGGCAGATGGGGGGGGGGGGGGGGGGGGGGGGGGGTGCTGTTCGATTCATTGCATTAAACAAAGGGAATTCCCTCGACGGGATTTAATATACTTTGCAGATCCCCCACATCCGCTGTAATACCACACCAAATGTATAATTTATATCTATATGTATGTCATTTGTTGAAATGTATATGTTGTTTTTTATAGATGTGAAATTTAATGAGTGATAGGAATATGTATGATATATGTTTATTTTTATACGTACTGAATAAGGTAACCATTCTTTAAAAAATAACAAATACAAAGTGTGTTTCCCCCACTAATTCACATGCACCCTCATCCTTAAAGTACTAGTCGAATTTACTGTGAATGTAGACAATACCTATTAATAATTTCCAATTTAAGCTCGCAACCAAAAAGCGCTGAATCCACTTTCCACCAAATTGCATGTTTTGCACGATTTGAATAGACCTCTCTCATGTATATCTAAATCACTAAATTTTTCCTCAAAATTGTTTCAAAATATTGAGATGAAATTTACCCTTTCAACCAAAATGGGCTAAATCCTGCCAGCATGGACACAAAGAGGCTTGTGTAATGATGCGATGTGTATTATTATTGTACAGTGGTTATGTGATTTAAGTTAGTGCACATTGATTATTACGTGTGTGTGTGGTGTGGTGTGGTGTGTTGGTAGTGTGTGTGCGTATGTGTGTGTGTGTGTGTGCGTGTGTGCGCGAGCGCGTGTATGTGGGTGAACGTTTGTTTGTTTGTGTGTGTGTGCGCATGTATGTGTGTGTGTGGGTATGTGTGTGTATGCGCTTGTGTGTGTGTATATGTGTGTGTTTGTGTGTGCGTGAGTGTATGTGTGCGTGCGCGTGTCTGTGTGTGTGTGTGTGTGTGTGTGTGTGTGCGTGTGCGTATGTGTGCGCGCACGTGTTCGTGTGTGTGTGTGCGTGTGTGTGGGTGTGTGTCTGTGGGGTGCGTGTGTGTTTGTGTGTGTGTGTGTGCTGGTATGCGTGTGTGTGTGTGTGCGTGTGCGCGTATGTGTGTGTGTGTGTGTGTGTGCACGTGGTTGTGTGTGTGTGTGTGCGTGTGCGTGTGTGCCTGTGTGTTTGTGTGTGTTTGTGTGTGTGAGTGTGTGTGGTTGGTGGGTGGGGGCCTACTATGATTCAAGTACAGTTGAGGTAATATTCTGTATTATATCCCTTCTCGTAAGATTATTGCATTAGGAGTGTACACAACAAGAAAAAGAATAGTTTTGACTAGAAAAGACGTTTCCCGGTGAATAGTACCGGTAAATAGTACCCTTTGTATTGTGACGTCACGCATAGTTCACATTTTCCCCAGGAAAAAAGGTACTATGTCCCCCTTCCCCCAAGCAAAATAAATAAAAACAAAACAAACAAAGCAAGATCATAGATTTGTTGCCCGCTCAGGTAGAGATGCGTGTTATAACCTCTCTCAGCGAGCGGATGTCTTGTTTTAGCTTGCGATAGATGCTCGACCAGCTTTTCTAAAGAGTAATTGAACAAAAAATACAGATTTTTTTTCCCGTGGATATCAATAAGTTCCAAAGAATATTCTATAGATGCATTTAATGTATAACATGGCGGTATTCGAATGTAAAACTTCCGAAAATGGGGCACAATTTGCATCGTTCATCTTCAGTGGCCGTGACAGTAATTCGTCATTCGACAATTAAATTGCAGCGGTCACTGCACTGGCACACCGATAATGTATGTGTAATGTATTTCCCCAATCAATTATACATGTTTATGTAAAGCAGGTTAATTATTCACATTGTTGCGCGTGTTTTGAATTTGGGCGCGCAATAGTTGTTAATGCGCGTACTCATGAATGGAAAGATAGCGCAATACGCGCTCTGCGCTAGGAATATTACGCATAGGGGGCCAGTGTCACAAACAGAACACAGTAAGTGATGGAGCCATAATTTGATTATAACGATACGGGTGGAAGGGATATAAAACAAATATACAATGACTCATTCTCGGAACAAGCTAAAACTATTCGCACTCAGGAACAACAATAGTACCATTCTCCCTCTGGCCGATGGCCCTCGGGAGAACAGTACTATTTGATGTTCCTTCGATGCGAATAGTTTTAGCTAGATCCTCGAGTGTCATTGTATATTTGTATATCATCTACACACCTTTTATACTATTGTCAGTAAACAACTCAATATTGGCAGTAAAATTATTTCTGGCAAAAGGCGCTATATCCATTATTTCTGGCAAAAGGCGCTAAATCCAAAATAAGATAAAATATGAAAAATTGTATAAAATACATGCTGTACGCAGGATTTTTCTATCTTGCATTTTTATAACCTTTGGTGGTAGCTCTTCCATCTGTAGTATAGATTTGATGAAAAAACAGAGACAAATGTGGGTAATTAAAAGCCACTCATTTTCTCGAAATTAACCGGAATGGATTTAGCGCCTTTTGGTTGAAAGCTCTTCATATTCTGTGTTTTTCTGTAGTAACTGTCATTTGTGCCCTGACGAAGATTCTGCTAGGATCGAAAGCTAGGCTGTATACGACTCTCATTATATATTAATGTTAAAAAAATCCGAAAAACATGCCGTACAACACGTGTAAATAGTCGTATGAATCATTCTATTCTTCTGCATAAATGTGTGAAATTGCATGGGTAAAGAAGACCCTGAATAACATGTTGATTATGAATATTATATTATGTATTGTATTATGTACTAATATTATTCATACAATACAAACAGATGAGGAAAACAAAGATATCCCTTTGTTTTTCAGCAAACGTACTGATGACACATCAAAAAGTCAATATTATACAGATATTGACTGTCTTGAGGGGCAATATAACATTTGAGATCCTCGAGGGAAGTTATATTTGTGTCGAGGGACATTATATTTTTCCGAAGCGCGTAGCGCTGAGGAAAAATATAGTATTCCGAGACAAAAATATAACTCCCCAAGGGAATAAAATGTTATATGGTTCCCGAAGGAAAAAGTCAATATCTGTTATATTATGATGACCTATATAGATACAAATCAAGATAAATATGAATTTGGTGTTGAAATAAAATTATGGACAAGGGAAAATCATTAGATTAAATCGAAATCCTTCCAGTAGAACAGACGTGTTGTTATCGAAATGCTGCGCAAAATGCTTCTTTATTCGACCGTCCTTTCAAATTTACTTTCGGATCGCGCAATCTCCGTAGAAAGCTTAACAACACTGCGCGTGCCAGGATGCTAATACGCCCACATTGTTCATCTTCACACACCCATTGTGACGTAAATTACGTCACCGGTCAATATAACGGCGTTATATTGACTGGTCGGTCAATATAACGCTTCTCATCCTTGTAGCGATGGTCACGTGATATCATTTTGACCAATCGCACACCAGTATTTTTATAGGTCATATAATATAATGTTTTGTCTGCAAAGGAAATCACAATTAAAACAAATTACAGAGTACATGGCTGATCTTCTATGCGTGGGTTCCCTTTTTTTTAATTATAGTAAATTGTATATCAAACAAATTTTGTTGTTGGCCATATTGGAAAATGGCTGCCATGTTGGATTTTTGCTATTATATAGGTCAGTTTGTATCACAATCGTTTTCAGCATCTGAAGAGCTTAATTCCAAAAGGCGCCAAATCCACTTTGGATTTATTAGTATGAGTGCGTATCCATTACACATGTATATCATTTAAAACACCATTCATTTTCTTTAAATAATTTTCAGAAATATGAACAAAATTCATTCGAAAATTTTGTTTAGTTCCAAAAGGCGGTTAATCCAAATTTGTTTAGTTCCAAAAGGGGCTATATCCATAACATTTGGGCCTGGTATGTTTTGACCAGTCACAGAGCAACGATTGTGATACATACGGACTTGTAAAATGGAGAAAATCAAATATGGCGGCCATTTTCCAAATTGACCACTAACAAGCTAATTTTGATTGTAGCCCAATTTAGGTCTACATGTATTTATTAACTTATATGTTTTATAATACGCTCATTTTAGTATTTAAAAAGAATACAACACTAGAAATTAAAATCAACATGTATTTATGTCAGTCAGGTATCTGACCTTTCATCAACCAAAAAAAAGAATGAAATAATAAGTCAAAATAATAATGAAATAACACATCTTCGCTAAAAGTTAACAGAAAATAATTTAAATAACACCATACGTCCGACGCGTCGGTTACCCAATTCATACAATGATGTACTTTGTTTAATTATTATTACATGAATTCATTGACACATCATCAAGGGTGACGAATCTCTGTGGCGAATAGCAACAGTCAATAGGTATGCATGTGCAAAAAAAATAACTGGTTACCCGTAGTCTTTGTCCTTTTTATGCCGGGCTCAAGTTGAGCCACTGATGATAAATCGGGCCATTGTATTTTGACTCTAGGTAGATGTCATACGGTAAAACACTATTTTGTGTCGAATAGTCGAATAGTCGAAATGACGCATCATCCCCCGATAGCGAAAATAAATTGACGCCTTTAGGCCTACTAACGGTTTTCCCGCTCAATTTGACACTTTTTCCAATCGAATTCATTAAGGGTCATTCAAATTTACGCAATGCCTTGAATCGTTGGTATCAATCTTTCAAATTCAAAATAAGTGCAAACGAATTCATGCATACGCATAAGCTTTCGTGAATAGACACAGAAGTTCATTTATGGGCACTCGAATTCGCGAATGTGCAGCCAAATGTCAACTTGGTACATACAAATTAACGCGTCCTGCCCTTTAACGAATTCAAATGACCGAAGAGGTAACAGCGTAAACTACGTACCAATTATAATGACCATAGATTAAAAGGCATGCTCTTTGAGCGAATTCACTTGCTCCGACGTGATTTTGAACGACCATTTACGAATTTGAATGCTGCTTTGACACGGCGATCGCAAATCGCGCTCATTCGTTTGCTCCTATCATTAATTTTAATGACACAATCGCGAAATGTAGCGGGAAAACCTATATTACCTTTTAAATCAAAATCGGGAGCGATCTAGGATTTTGATTTTAAGAGTTTTTGTTGACCACCAACATGCCTAAATTTACTGCGTTTGTCAATACACAGGTCAGAAGTATGAAAGCAGCCAGATGTAAATCTGCCAGGATAAAAAAAACCCCGATAATAATGATATTTATATAGCGCATTTTCCATCTAGAATATTCAAATTCGTAAACTATGTAATGTGGATCATACATATCACCTCTCGATTTCGTCAATACTTGTATTTCTTTCTTTCTTTCTCCCCAAATATGTTGGTCGCAATCTCAACAATTGTATCAATTGTCATGAAACTTGACATGATTGTCTAAATAACACCTGCAATCATTTCAGTGACGTCACATCACTGTGGCGTCATCAGGACGACATTGTTTAATTTCATTAATATCCATACCTCAGTCATGCGTTATCAATGGCAGTTCAAATTTTAAACTAAATAACAGTTAAGGGGCTCCGCACAGCAAATACAACGCTTTTATAAACGACCATGTGAAAGTATGCTTTAAAGAGAATTGTTGAGTTTTGGTATAGAGGGCGCTGCACAAACTAATTTGTTTGTGAAATAATAATAAACTAAGTGTCAAAGTTAAAAGAGCGTACACTTTTAATGACAGAATAAAGTTATCTATAAACAAAATGATTTGTAACACACTTATCGTTCTAATTGCTCTAATCACTATTTCAACGAAACATCACATGCGCAATATTTAATTTAAAATGGTTGAAACCAATGCGTATTTAGAAAGCGCCCATGAGAGTTTTAACGGCTCTTTTTAAATGAAAACAGGATTTTTACTTAGTCATATGTAATTTTGTATTCTTTTCGATCATGGTGGAGTTATAACTGTTAGTTTGTTATGTAATGGTGCAGGTTTTAGTAACTACAGTTCAGTTTGACCAAAACGGTACTCTCTTTACAAAAACTACCCATTTAATACTTATGACATAACATTGGACAATTTTTTTCTTAAAAATGTGCTATTTGAGCAATAAACTTCGACGGTCTTTTACCTGCCACCGATTACATTCTTCTGCATTCTATGCAAACCACGTCGACTTTCCTTTTTGTTTGCATTTAATGATGCTAGGATTGAGATTTTACTATATTATCCCTCTTTCATACCTTTTCAACTATGTTGAGCAATTGGTTCTGTAAATAGAGTTGATTTCCGTATTTTTCACAGTTACAGCTCTCTGGCTTTAATATTCCAATGTAGGCGCAACAAAATCATCTTTTATTGCATTATCATTGCAGATCGAGAAAATCCAACGCACTTCTCACAGAACGTTACATCGGATCAGAGGAACTAGGTTTAACTCGGACAACACCTACGTGCGAACCGATCAAGAGGATAGTGTATATCAAGACCCACAAGACTGGCTCTTCAACGTTGGTATCCATACTGGAACGGTTCGGTTATCTCAGAAATCTGAGCTTCGCTTTGAGCCCAACGAGTCACATTCTGTCAGTTTTAAATTTATTCAATCGTAAAATGCCATATCAAATCCCGAAGAGGACTCGGCACGACTTCGACATGCTGGTTAACCACGCAAAGTACAACCGGAAGGAAATGGACATTGTGGTTCCGGGAGCCAAGTACGTATCCATTATCCGTGATCCGGTCACGCAGCTCGAATCAGCATTTGGATATTTTGAGATGGCCACGCGCTTGAGCATTACAACGAAGAACCCATTCAAGACATTTATGTTGGATCCGCGGAAATATTACCCGAATGAGAGGGTTTTGTGGATGTATGCTCGGAATGGTATGATGTACGACCTTGGGTTCGATTGATGACGAGAATGTCAATAAAGTCAAGGCGAACGTTGAGGTTTTGTCGAAGGAGATTGATCTGATGCTTATCAGTGAATACTTCGATGAGTCGCTGATTCTCCTACGTAAAATTATGTGCTGGGATTTCGACGATATTATGTACGTATCGAAAAACATACGACCCAGGAGAAACAGATACTTGGTGTCTGGCGAAACGGTGGATAATGTACGTGCTTGGAGCGCCGCAGACGTACTGTTGTACGAGCACTTCAACCGTACGCTGTGGCAGAAGATCCAGGATTACGGACCCACGTTCCAGCAGGACCTGGACCACTTCCGGTCCATGCAGCTGGACGTGATGAGGACTTGTACAGACCAAACTAGGACTGCCACTAGCGAATCCTGGACCAAGTACTGCGAAGATCTGCTCAGAGGGGACGAGTCATATACGGCCCTCATCAGGAAGGGTATGGTAGCCAGAGCAGCGCAGGAAACGATTCTAAGGCTGAAAAACGCGTAGCATGTTTGAAAACATTACATGTTATATGCAAGGACGCCAAACTCTGAACACGCAGCCATCGGAAAGCTTGTAAGTGGGTGATTTTCTTTCTCGCCAGTACATCATTATTTTCATTTACCCAAATACGTGAATTATATCCTCTTAAAGGGAAAGTCCGCCTTTTACAAATCTTCTGAACAGTTTCCAGTGGACGGAAGAGGATGAATGTAACACCCACATACAATTTCAGATCGACCAACCATGTAATTTGGATTATACGAATACAAAACGAATGTGTAGGATTCATCCGTTCATTGAACTATATATCAGCCAATAAATGTGTTGAATTGATTTAGCATTATATTACAACAACATTGTAGTTATTCTTGTAAATTTATTGTTTAAACGACATTTAAAAAAAGATATGCAAAAAAAAAGGTCTCGAAAATGGAGAGTAAACAATTAGATAGTCAGTTTTACGAGTCTTAGTTATTTTGTTTACTATTCGCTTACGCAGCTGCAATGTTCGATCACAATCTGTGCGCGTTTCACGCACAGCCACGGGGGGCTCGCCGCAATGCGCCGGCAGCCATCGTAAGATAAATTTTGCACGGTCGAAGACTCGTAATGCAAACAAACGACGGTCGGTCGCTTTACAGAAGCCATGACGTCATACAAATCTTTTTTTAGAATTTTCAAATTTGAACTTCATTTTCAGAAAGAGCATACAAAATCATCTCTAAATCCTGAAAAGCAATTGAATATGTTAAGTATTAACTGAGATATGCCCATCCTAATGACGATCAGTGTTATAGTGCACTGGTTCATACAGTTATGAACCAGAGCACTATAACACTGATCGCCTATTGACAAACAAAATCATTCGGATGGGCATATCTCAGCCAATAATTAACATATTCATTTGATTTTCGGTATTAGGACATTGTTTGTTATGCTCTTTCTGAAAATGAAGTTAAAATTTGAAAATTCTAAAAAAAGATGTTCATGACGTCATAGATGACATCACACTTCACCACTTTTCAAGCCCTAATTTGTTAATAATCTGGCAACTTTTGAAATTTGGCTTGCAAAAGGTGGTCGCTCCCTTTAATGCAATTGATTTAACGGTTGACATGTATTACGGGCTAAAATTGACCGGGGCTCGGCCAGTGCTTAATACTCATATCATGGGTCAGATCGCCAATGTTGTCGATTGCTGCTGCACACCTGGTTGAGTTGCCCGGGTATGGTTAACATAGAAAGCAGACTTACCTCCCCCTAGCCGACCAGGTGTGGTTGATATAGTATTGAAACTTTTCAATATTGAATTGAAAATTAATTGAAGGCTTCAAATTGTATTTCAAGAAATGCTTTTTCCTAATTGTATTTACCACGTCGGTCATAAGTAATTTCACTATTGTAGCTTTCATTTAACAAATCATTTGAAAACAAAACATGCTACAGTCAAACCTGTCTATAGCGACCGATCAAGGGACCGGCGAAAGTGGTCGGTATAGACAAGTGGTCTCATTAGACAGGTTGGCGGCCATCTGGAATTTCTGGTCGCATATATTGCCTATATGCACATGTGTAATTAATTGGCATCTGTACACGCACGTGTCCATAGTTTCATTTAGTATTTGTTGCATGCATAACCACAACAAAATTGGAAATTATATATTGGCATTATATTTTAAATGATATTAAATATTTGTATTATCTTTTTAAGTGAAATTGAAATTGCAATATGTGTCAATGAGTCATTTATTTACTCATCATGAGAGAATCAGCTACGTATCTATTATTTGAACGTAATTAATACTCAGTAAATAGTACGCCGCGCAAATATTGAGAGACCAACAGACTGTTCAAACATCACATAGAAGGACGAAATTTTATGATACTAATAATTGTTTCAATAAATGTTCACTCATTTGTACACATATAATTATCATTATTTATGCTCCCGGGTCGGTACTGAAACTACGTTTGAAAAATATCTATGAAAATATATCGAATTCATTATACTCGATATAATGTTGACCCTGGAATATTCTATCCCATTATATTAGAGACTGAAATACTTGGATCGAAAGGTGATAGCTGGGTGACCAGCCAAAGTCAATCTATAAGCTGTCTGAAGTTCATTGTCATTTTAAAAGTTTGTTTTATGCCTTTGACATGCACATAATTGGAGCCTTGAGCGACCAGAGGCGACCGAGTTGATGCCTTGGTCGCTCAAGCGCTAATTTTGTGGTCGCTATACACAGATTTATATGTGCGTCGCGACCCAAATAGGGTGGTCGCTGGTCGCGTTAGGCAGGTGGTCGCATTACGCAGGTTGCTTAACACATGATTTTTCAGGGGAAACCAGAGAGCGGACGTTATGAGAAGGTGGTCGCTATAGACAGGTGGTCGCATTAGCAGGTTTGACTGTATTAGCATTCAAAGTCGCCAACAAACACATAACCGTTATTACGAGCATTCAATCACGCGGTCTTTAAAGGAGTAGTTCGGTTTTGGTATAGAGGGCGCTGCACGAAATAATTGTTGTGAGATGATGAAAAACTGAGTGTAAACATTAAAAGAGCATACAATTTTAATGACATAATATACTTTATTTGATCATAATCGGATCAGATTGGGCTGAAATATCAATAAAGGTATCCGATTGGAATAAATCTGGGCCCCAGATATATTCAATGATTTGTTAAACGAATTTAAAGGGATAGTTGAATTTTGGTAGAGAGGGCGCTACACAAAATAATTTTTTGTGAGATAACGAAAAACTGAGTGTCAAATTTGAAAGAGCATACCATTTTAATGGCAGAATAAACTTTATTTGATCAAAATCGGTTCAGAAACGGCTGAAATATCCATAAACATGTCCATTTGTAATAAATGTGGGGCCCCACAAGTATTCGATAATTTTGAACCAGCCGTTAAAATTCGTTTTCAAATGCTTCCTCTTTTCAAATTTGTTACAAAGATGTGTTTAGATAGTTGTTGATTATCTCTATATCTAATCACTATTTCAACGAAACATCACATGCACAATATTTTATTTAAAATGGGTTTTAACAAATGCCCTTTTTAAAGCGCCCTCTTTAGTTTAAACAGCTCTTTTTGAATGATAACATGCATTAACTTAGTCGTTTGTAATTTTTAAATTCCTTTTGAGCACGCTGGAGTTATAACTATTAGTTTGTAATGTAATGGTGCAGGTTTTGGTTACTAAAATTGAGTTTTACTAAAACTGTACTCTCTCTACCAGAACTCAACTATCCCTTTAACAATTTGTACACTTTTTCAAAAATGTTCAAAAGAGATTTTTGAATAGTTGTTGAAGATCTCTCTAATTAATAACTATTTCAACAAAACATCACATACATACTTTTGTATGGAAAATGTGTAAAACCAATGCTTTTTTTTAGAGAGCGCAATCTTGTTCTAATGGCTCATTTGTAATGATATCAGGCTTTTACTTAGTCGTTTGTAATTTTCTATGCCTTTCGAGCATGGTGGAGTTATAACTATTAGTTTATAATGTTATTTTGCAGGTTTTGGTTACTAAAGCTCAGCTTTATTTATCAAAACTGTACTACCCTTTTACAATTACAGATACATGTACTTTAATTATAATTCGCCCGACATATGTTTAACATATTATGATATATTGTCTTTACTATGTATTAAAGATATGTATTTTGTTTTTATAGTGGTGAAAGTAAACGAGTTATTACTATTTTTTCTTTCGCCTTCTCTGCATTTATTCATTACTGCACATTTTATACAAATTTCCAAGTCATACATTTTTAACAATATTGCTTACAAATTAGAAGTACATTTTTAAAGCATTAATCCTCATACCTTGTTGTATTCGTATTAACAATAAATTCATAGGACAGGTTTCGGTTTTTCAAATTTCCCTTTCGTTACAAAGATTATGTACGATCGAAGTATTCAGATCAGAAAAACTCCGGGTGAGTTTTGAAACCGTGTACAAAGTGAGTGCAGTGAGTTAGTGAATTCCCATATCCTTGCTTTTCATTTTCGCTCCTTACTTGGCCATGCAATATGCATTGGACTTCGGAAATTTTCACACAATACCCTGTGGACATATGAGATAAAAACAATATACATTGCATCAACCATTCATCACTTTTTCCACATGTCAACAAAGTTACTAGATCCCTTTAAAGACTATACTTAACCAAAAAATGTGAAGAGGTTTTAAAAAAAGTTGTTGATGATATTTCTATTAGATCATTATTTTAACAAAACATAAAATGCACAATTTCGTATGAAAAATGGCTAAAACCAATTATTCTTTTAGAAAGCACCCTCTTGAATTGTAACGGCTATTTTTGAATGATAACAGGGTTTTACTTAGTCGTTTGTAATTGTGTATACTTTTCGAGCATGGTGAAGTTATAACTTTTATTTTGTACTGTAATGGTGCAGGTTTTGGTTACTAAAGTTAAGTTTGACCAATACCCAACTATCCATTTAACGTTTCTCCATGGAATGTATAGTGTCCCACATTTATTCAACATCAAACAAAAAAATATACAATGCCAATACCTTTTCATAATATACACATTTTTGAAAGATGTTTTGAAATAATTATTAATGATCTCTTTATTGAATCATTACTTTAACAAAACATCCCTTTTACAATCTCGTTATAAATGGTTAAAGATACCGTTGAGTATTTCCCGAAGTTCCCCCCGATATTTGTTTGTGAGATAAAGAAAAAACTGACTGTCAAATTTGAAAGAACATACAATTTTAATGACAGAATAAACCTTATTTGATACAAATCCATTCAGAAACCATTTAAAAGTCGTTGATGATATCTCTATTGAATCATTATTTTAACAAAACATTAAATGCACAATTTTGTATGAAAATTGCTAAAACCAGTGAATTTTTTAAATAGCGCCCTCTTGAGTTGTAACGGCTCTTTTTGAATGATAACAGGGGTTTAACTTCGTCGTTTGTAATTGTGCATACTTTTCGAGCATGGTGATAGTATAAATATTACTTTGTACCGTAATGGTGCAGGTGTTTGTTACTAAAGTTAAGTTTGACCAATATTCAACTATACTTTTAAAACCAATTTGTTTTTAGAGAGCGCACGTTTTTTTTTTTTTTCGAGGGCTGCTATCTAATGATAACAGCATTTTAACTAGCTCTTCCCCAAAGTGCTCTTATTTGTTCGTTACCTCACAGCAAATTATTTCTAAGCGCGCTTTTTACCAGAACTTAACGGGTAACACCACCCAAAAATAATGTTATTGTAAATAAAAGGTAAAATCTTTAGCAGTCCATTCCATCAACAATTTCAGAAAATATGTCTCCAGAAAAAATATACAATTGGAAAACGCACCACCATTCTAAAGCATGCGTTCATGGGTCTGCATTATAAAAAGACTACGTTTGTCCAGAGCGAACGAAATGCTGGGTGAAAAGCCTCTATTGCTTCCAAACGTACGCGTGAATAGCTAGCATTTGCTTGCGGAACTCGCAAATGTTTGGCGCGTACGGAACCATAAAATGATAATGGTTTTGAAGTGGTGGTAATTAACTGCATTGTTCAGGAATTACACAACCCTTTGCAGAATGTTGGGTAATTTATATCACTAAACGGTACGAAAACATATAATTATTTTTTAATTGAATTGATCATTTATTTCAAATCTCATAAAAACAATAACATTCAAAATTTACAAAATTTTACAACAAATAAATACAACTATCAGAATGAGGAGACAGCTAGAAAGAGCAAAATAGCCTTATTAATGCTGCCACCGAATATATAAAATTGAATTAAGACCTACTTACATAACTCAAACATATACAACATCAGAGGAAAACAAGAAAAAAAACACAACAACAACAACATACACATATAAGATCTAAAATGGCCTGACCTGAAAAAACAAAACTACATTTACTCTAACAGGATTAATCTATATCTCCGTTTAAAAGTTGATAGAGTGGGGCTTAATTTTACATGTATCGGTAATTTATTCCAGATTTGTGGTCCTTTAAAAAAGATTGAGTTCATGGCTACATTATTATTTATGTGTTGTTTTTTGCCTGGTGGTCCCCTTGAACTATCCCCTTAAACTCACGTGAGTATGCATACAATCTTCTTCTTCTTCTTCTGGTGATTCTGCTCAGGAGCAGGTCCTTATCACCATCACATCCTCTCTTCTCATGGATCTTCTTTTGAAGTCTCCATATGGGCCATTCGTAACAGAGCATGCAATCATACAAACAAAAACAATTACGGCTTAAGCCTGCATTCGTACATCTCTTGATAATACGGCATGGCGAGATCCGCTAGTTCAATGACGTCATCAGGGTACTGGTTACGTGGTTTAAGTGCTGTTGGCGATCTAAAACCGGTGCTTGCATGGGAGATGGCCGTGTAAGTCCGATCATACATCCGATCATCCGCCGACCACTTCCAGCGCTTCATATCCTCGAGGGGCACGTCCAGGTTCAGCATAGCGTCGGTGTAAGGGAACCCGATGGCTTCGCAATACTTCGTCAGCACCTCGGCTGGCTTCGCCAGCAGATCGTAAGAATCGATGACCACCGGGTTCGGGTCGACATTCTCCCGGACGAACCGCCAGAGGGCGAGTTGTCTCTTGTAAAAGTCGCGCGGATCGTACAACTCGAAGTGTTTCCGTAGATCGAAAGCTGATGCGTCTGTCTCCTCGTCCGAGAGAAGGTTGCTCGACATGGCACACCTAGCATATCAATGGTAGTCTGCTTTCTTCAGCGAGGAATACATCGATAGTGGATGACGGATGAGAAACGCGTGATGGTAGCCTTCGGGTAGGTGAGATCGAATGGCATCTTCGTTCAGCCATGCCATACCGAAATCTTTCACGAACACAAACCTGCTCCTCGTTTCTTCCAGACTCCTTTTGGCGTTACAGGGCCTGGCATTAATAAATAAGAAATACAAAGCAATGAACACTAAGAAATAAACAACACGAAATAAACAATAAACAGTACGAGCTAAATAATAAACCTTGAGCGATTGACGCTTTAGTGCCTGGCATTGATTACAAAATAATCAGAACAAAACGAACTAAAACTACCAATGTATCAGAAACGATACAGAGCAAAACGATAACAAGCAATAGGTAGTACAAACAAAACGATAAGCAATAAACAATAAACAAAGAGCAATGAATAATCAGCAATTATCAATAAACATAAATAATAAACAATCAACAACATACACGTAAGTAGCAAACAATAAACAATACAAACAAATACTAAACAAACGCGAGACAAGGAGGGCGGCCATCAAGACAATTTTAAGGAACGTGAATTTCAATTTCAATTTCAATTTATTCTTGCTTCCAACAAAACATTACAAATGAATAATGATAATTTGCACAAAATAGAGATATACATATTGGAAACAAGAGGGGTCCACTAAAAAGCAATGCTTGTAAAATGGTGGACCCCTCAAATAATAGTTAGGTATATTGTACATATTTTAAATTAACACATTCTAGACTACAACAACATAAACAAATATAGGGAGGAAAAAAGTGGGAAAGGGGATGCCAACAGAGACCAACATGGGACAAGAGAGAACTTTACATGACACAAATAGAAGAAGACGTACACAATACAAACAATTAGACACTGCCAAAAGGAAGTGAGAGATCGGAGGTTCAAATGTATGTAAAAGATAAGCTGCAAGTGGGGTTCAAGTAAAAATAAGGAAAAGACTTGCGCATAATAGAAAGGAACAATGCGTGAGAAGGCACAATATATAATATCAGATTACATTTTGAGTCCGCGAGTAAAGAATGACCTTGTTTTAGGATTACGTAAGCACGGGATAAGAGTAAATGGGAGATATAATCCAATTGATGTTCATAGGATTGTAATAAAAACAATTTAAATTTTTTCTTAAAAATATTAATCGATGGAGCATTTTTTATTTCATTACTTAAAGAATTTCAGAATTTAGAACCTTCATATATAAATGTATTTTGAGCAAGTAGGATCCGCAAGAGAGGTAAATGAAATTCTTCTGGATGTCTAGTTGGATAATCATGAACTTAGTTTTTTTTTAAAAACATTTCTTGAAAAACAGATGGTAGCATGTTATTATTATAATTATTATAAAATAAAGAGTCAGTATGGGAGCGAAAGGGGGAATTACAAATAATACGAATAACCTTCTTTTGTAATAACAACACTTTATCTAATAAAGTTTCATGTGTGTTTCCCCAAACTAAAAGACCATAATTTAAGTATGGGAGTATCAAAGAACTATAAAGCATAATTAGTGAATTAAAAGGAAGACATGTTTTTACTTTATTAATAATACCAATATTACGAGAAATAATTTTACAAATATTATCAATATGATGTTTCCAAGAAAGATTACTATCAACCGTTACACCCAGAAATTTAATGAATGAAACACGCTCCAATGGGGTGTTTTCAAAAACTATGTTAGCCGGTAACGAATCTATAGATTTACTAAACAACATATATTTCGTTTTCTGGAGATTCCATGACAATTTGTTCGCTCTAATCCATGATAATATATGACTCAATTCAATTTTTATAATTTCAACTAATCTATGAAAATCCGTATGAGAAAAAACAAATTTGTATAATCAGCAAAAAGTACGAATGACAAAATTTCGGACGATCGACAGAGGTCATTAATATATAAAATAAATAAAAGTGGGCCTAATATACTACCTTGTGGAACACCACAATTTATATTACGGGGAGCTGAAGAGTTATCATTTAAAAATACATACTGCCTTCTGTCTGAAAGATAGCTCCTGAACCACTCGAAGGCCAACCCACGTACACCATAATGTGAAAGTTTATAAAGTAAAATATCGTGGTTAATCGTGTCGAAGGCCTTGGAGAAGTCCAGGAAAATGCCTATCGTATGAGACGATTTGTCGATTGCATGAGCTACCTTCTCAATAAAGGACAATAATGCGTGTACAGTATTGTGTTTTTCCCTAAAACCAAATTGGAGACTAGAACAAATATTGTTATTTTTTTAAAAGGATACTGTCCGAGAATATATTATCTTTTCTAGAATTTTTGAAAAAGAGGATAATAAAGAAATCGGTCGATAATTATTTACATCTAATTTATCGCCCTTTTTAAACTAGGGAATTACTTTAGCAATTTTCATAGAGTTTGGTACCTGGCCATGTAATAAAGACAAATAAAAAATATGAACGAGAGGATTCACAACAGAATATATAATGCCCTTTAAAATAAAATTATTAATTTCATCATGGCCAGAACTTTTCTTAGAAACAAATTTCGAAACAATATCTAAAATTTCATATTTATGAATAGGAACAAGATTTTCACCAATCGAAGAAAAGTAATTATTTAAAATATTTACTATATCCCTAGGATCCTGAACAATCTCATCATTAAACTTAATTTTGGTTATGTCAAATGTATTAATAGTAACATTCATTGCCTGTTTAATCATTTTCCAAGTATTTTTCATATCATGTTTATACAACGCCAACATATTTTCAAAATACCCTTTCTTTTCCAAACGAATAATCTTAGTCAAAATATTTTTATAAGATGTATATTTATTTTGTTAACCTTTCTGTGCCATCTAATTTATATTTATAAAAAAGATTATTTTTCCTATTTATCGAACGTAATATGGGTTTAGTGATCCAAGGAAGCCTTGGTGTTTTTTTTTATAATCATTAAGTTTAACTCTTTGTTTAGGAATACAATTATCTAATTGATCATTCAAAATATCACAACAATTATCGTAAGAAGAATTTACTTCATCTACACCATAAACAGGAGACCAATCTACTTTTCGTCTAAATAAACGTGGGTCATTATTATTAATTGATTGAGATAAAGTATATTGTGTCACAATAGGATAATGGTCAGTTATGTCTGAAAGAACAATATAAGAGTCAGGGTGGGGGATGACATTTGAAAAGATATTATATATTAAGGAGGAAGAGGAGTTTGTCACGCGAGTGGGCTTAGAAATAAGAGGTAAGAAAGATGCAGAGAGGAGGGTCTCGAGAAATTCTTGGGACACATTATGATGTTCATGATTTAATAAATTTATATTAAAGTCCCCCATTAAAAAATCATCCTTATTTATAAACACTGGACTTCGCAGTAAGTCGGATAATTGCGTCAAAAATTATCTAGGGTTACAATTAGGGGGTCGATAAGTAACTCCGATTATAATATTTTTACCTCCAGGATTCATAATTTCAATAAAAAGAGTCTCAAGAACATTATTAATTATGTTATATTATCATGCAAAACATAATTCAAAGATTTAAGCACATATAAGGCGACGCCACCGCCTATAGTGCTATATAGTGCAACACCCCCCCCCCCCAAACAAAAAAGAAGAAGTGAGAAACGCGTATGTGTGGTAGTTTTAAAATGGCTTAATTTATCAAAAGCAAAGTTGATTTTGCTCAACTCCCGTCCAGAAAATACATAAGATCAACTTGGGCGTTGTTTACAATTTACAATATGCAATAATTTTATGGCAATTTCTGAAAAAATAACAATTCTAAAATAAACAAAAAGTTAACACAAGTTTGTTTTTGTTGTACCCTACCCTAAACACATTTATGAGGGTACTTCTTGGATGAATGGCCTATGCAGTACAAATATCCACGATTAAGCACCTTAAAAGGATCTAGTAACTCTGTTGATGTGCAAATAGTGATCAATTGGTGATACAATGTACGTTATTGTTATCTGTGTGGGAATTTCAAGTTAACTCGACATTATATGGCCGAGTTACGAGCAAAATAGCAAGGTGATATTCCCTTACTCATGGCGCTTTAAATTTGACTTTGTATACAGCCTATGATTTACAGTGGATAGTGGATAATCAAAACACAAGGAAATTCGACAAATCAAAGCCTGTTACAGTCCTCTATTATTGTAATACGTATATAAAATGGTATGAGAGAACGTTGAAACTGATATCGAAGCAGAAGGAGATACTTAATCAGTGTAAGTTTGTTAATGCAAAATCAAATATACGACCACGATAACAAGCACATAGCGAAGATTTTTCAAGGGGGAGGGGTACGCAATTTACCAAAACGGGACAGAGACCAAACGTGGCCAAGACCGGGACCATTGGTAAAAAACACCAACAAACAAACAAACAAACGAGCGGGCGAGATCGAGACCACTGGTTAAGTTGCACTATCGGGGGGGGGGGGGGGGGGGGGGGGGAGGGGACGATACCATTGGTTTAGGTGGTCGAGACGGGCAAAATATGGACCTTTCTAACTGGGGGGGGGGGGGGGGGCATACGCACTCAACGCACCCGTTCCCCCCCCCCCCCCCCCCCCCACCCCTGGCTCAGGGCCTGGATACAATACTTACGACAGCCTGTCCGCAACAAACGTGGACGAGTGGACGGCACGGAGGTAGTGCGCCGCGTCTTTGTACACGGCTTCATTCCCGGCGTACTCGTCAGGCAGCGACTTGCCGGTGAAGTGTTTGAGTAACTCTCTAGCCACGCTCCACCAGGCGAACGGTTCATGCCAGATCTCGATGTCGGGGATGCGGCTCATCGACCGCATAAACACAGTGGACGTCGAACTGGGTAGGGTCCACAGGATCGCCCGCCCGGGACCGCCGGTCATGGCCTTGTCGACGCCTTGATTACCGTCGTGTGTCGTGCCGTTACTACTCATCCTGGAATCCTTAAGACCTGCGCCCCATTGCAGAAAGAGATGAAAACGCGTGTAAGTTACAATTAAAGGAACGGTTAATTTTTGGTATAGAGAGCCCTCCACGAAATACTTTTTTTTCGTAAGTTAAAGGCAAATGCCAGCTGTGGGAAACGCCCCACACACAACAAAATATTAAATGTACGCTCTTATTACCAATCATGTGAAAGACTATCTTTTTTTACTAATACGGGATGATAGACATTTGGCCTGGAAACCGCCTAATAATTGATATATTTGGTAAATTATAAAACTCATTTACTGTAAATTGATATCGCCGACGGTTGTATGTTGATATGCACCCTCGTCCGCTGCATGCTAATCCTGTGGCAAATGTGGCACATGGTTTCGCACGCCGGTGTATCGCACGATGTGGCCAGCGTAGACGGGCCAAACTGAGGGTGAATTTATGCTCAATGTTAGTGCTGGCTTTCATAAAGGTTTTAACTGATATTTCTGCATTGAACGATACTAAAGTTCGGATTTTTCCACACACGCCCCCTTGTATGCTATTTTAACAATACTTATCAATTAGTTTGGCCAATCAAGTTATTTCCGATAATTTTCCCAGAACGAACATCTGGCTTTAATTAAAAACTTCGTGTCGAATTTGAAAGAGCATACAATTTTAATGACGGAATACACTTGTTTTGATCAAAATCGATTCAGAGACTTCTGGAATATCCATATATTTACCCATTTGTTAATATTGTGGGGACCCAAAATAATTCAATAATTTTGAAGCAGCCGTTGAAAAAAAAGCTTATACTTTTAAAAAATGTACAAAATATTTTTGTTGAATAATTGTTGATCATTTCTCTATTTATTTTAACAAAATATCACATGTCCAATTGTTGTATTAAAATAATTAAAAACCAATGAGTTATTAAAGAGCACCATTTGAGTTTTAACGGCTCTTTTAAAATGAAAACAGGCTTTTTACTTTTGATACCTTACGAGCATGGTGAATGTATAACTAGTAGTTTTTAATGATGTGGTAAAGATTTTGGTTACTAAAATTTATTTTGACAAAAACTGTTATTTTTACACCAAAACTCAACTATCTGTTTAACTTGCAAAATCTTTATCAAAATATATGTACTTTAAGTTCAATAATGTTACAAACATTTGTATACTTTTTTACTTCTAATTAGTGATGTTTCGGAACTCCTTGGTAATATTTGTATAACAATTCATAATGGGTACGCTAATAAGGTATATTTTTAAAAATCTTTTTCAAAAGTCATGTAACTTTTGAAAAGTGAATTTTTGCCTTTAATGTGTGCTCACGCATGCATGACTCGACGGACCAATTTCATTTTCACACAGAAGTTAGTCAATTGTAGAAACAATCCTGCCAAGTTATTTTGCTCAAAACCTTTTCGTTTCAAAGTTACGTTATTTTGATTAGGGGGGGGGGGGGGGGGGGGGGGGACTTACTCTTTGGTTGATGTGCTTTTTGCTTTTAATATAAGAAGTCAACTGTTTAACGGAATTATTATCTTTATTTTAAAATTGTGTGGGACCGAAATAGCTAGAAGCATCGCATACTTGCTAAATAGGTCGATACATAAAGGTGTGGTTCCTAATGGAAATAGAAATAGGCAAGATAATTCCATTATTCCAGAAGGGGATGAAGCTAATCCTGATCATGAAAGACCGATTTCTCTTGTACCGTGTATGTCGAAGCTTTTAGAAAGAGTTGTACAGCGGCAACTCCCCCGTTTTGTTATCAAACAATGATATCGGTGGCCGAGAGCACGATCATGACCCTAGTTCCACTGAACTCTATATGCTCGCGTAATCCTTTATGGTTGAATAAGACCCCGTTGCTTAATTGCGGTACTCGGCCCCCCAATTTTGTGCGTTTACAGTGGCGGTCTCGGCCCCGTCTCGGCCCGGCCGCCCTTTCAATATCTTGTCGTAGTGGCGCTCTGCATGTAAACAAACCATTATTTTGGGGGCGCGCTGGGGTCACAGAACAAAGGCGCGTTATTTGAAATGAATTGTTTTCCCAATTTGGTACCGCATTTGGCCCTGCGTGCGTTTACAGTGAGAAAAAGCGGGGCCGAGACTACCTCCAGAGCGGGGCCAAATGCGCGGCCACTTTTGGCCCCGCATTTGGCCTTTTGAGCGTTTACAGTGAAAAAAAGGCCGGGCCGAGCCGTGGCTCGGCCCGGCCTTTTTTTCACTTTAAACGGGGTCTAAGTAAGGGCGGTAGGTGTGCTCTGCTACGTTTTGTTGGTTTGTATGTTAATTCTACCATATCGATATCGATGAGTTAGAGCCAATGATGCTAATTACCATGGTGAATGTCGCTGGGCCGTAATCGGGCCCCTGCCCCCTGGGCTTAGGTCAAATCACGCGACGATCATTACACTTATAACAGTTACGGATGATTGGTTCATGTCAATTGACGAGGGCACTTACACCGGCACTGGATTAGATGGATCTTCAAAAGGCTTTCGATTTAATGGACCACGAAATTCTTCCTCGAAAATAAACCTGTTGTGTGTTCTACAGGGAACATCTTTGAACTGGTCCAAAAGGTTAAATAAATGGTAGAATCGTCGATAAGTAATACAATGCCGTTATAATGGCCCCTACACACCACCCCTGGAATATGGCGCTTGCCTACACACGGGTTACCTCATGGATCTATTCTCGGCGCCATACTAGTTCTTTTACGTATTAACGTTTTGAAAAATGTTGGTTCATCTTTATGCAGACGATACTGTTATACAATATTCAGATAAAGACCCTGGTAAAATCACATAAATCACATAACTTATATTCTTGGATGAATTGGTATAAGTTGAACATAAATTACACAGAGACTGTTAGTTTGCTGATAGGCACGAAACATATGTTGAACCTTAACATACATGATAATGATTATTGCTGAAGTGGGCACATTTTAATATCTTGGTATTTTTGATTGAGTTTGAATTAAGATTCACATTGATGAATTATGTAAAAAGGTTAGAAACATGAAGATTGAGTAATTGTGCAAATGAGTCGAACACTGACCCTAACTTCATTATTGACGTGATAATAGTCAAATAAAATAACATATATTTACTCGAAAAATCCAATAGTGGGTTCAGCGCATTTCGGAATGCGCTCTTCAAAATCATTTATTGGTTTGGCAGAATATAATACAAAACATAAATATCATATAAGTGCCGGCCTTTTTGCATTATACACTTGTAAGGACAACAACAAAAATATGGATTTTCAATATGGATTTACAAACAACCAAAGTTATACACAATAATATTATTAAAAGAGTTGTACGCCGTACAACAGTAAGCTGACAGATTATTCTTACCGTATTGAACTTGATTGTGGGATGTCGATATTACTTAGATGTTCTCCTGGTGGATTCTTAGCGCCGTATAATTGGGAGATGACGATTCTGGATATGAAACGGATTCTCTGAAGAGATCTGGTGAAATGCATTTGTTGCAAACTGAAAAAAGTCTTTATAATGAGCATGGAGATATGCTGAGGGGGCGGGGTCGGTGTAAGGTGCGTTACAGACCCTACGGCAAATACAGCATGAGGCGCAATAAGGGTTTACAGCGCATGCGCATAGATGAGTAAAAGAGTTGAACAGATCTGGTTTACTCATCGTTTTAATACATCGATAAGTGGGGCACATCTGCATATAAACGCTGCTGCAACGGTTCTCATTTGTCAGACAATTTAGTTATGTAACATGGGCTTTTTTCCTTTTGCTTTTTTTATTGTGTTGATTTTACTGACTGCATTCATTTATTTTTTTTTTTTTAGAATAGGCGTACACAGTATACAAAAGTAACGAGAGTAATACTGTACCACTTTGAAAACAAGTTAATGACCCATCTAGGCTGGGATTTTCTTAAAGGAATCTAGTAACTTTGTTGACATGTGCAAAAAGTGATGAATGGTTGATGCAATGTATATTATTGTTATCTCATATGTCCACAGGGTATTGTGTGAACATTTCAAGTCAAATGGACATTGCATGGCCAAGTAATGAGCGAAAATGCAAAGTGATATTCCATAACTCACTGCACTCACTTTGTACACAGAAGAAAAACTCGCCCGTAGTTTTTCTTATCTGAATACTTCGATCGTACATATCTTTGTAACGAAAGGGAAATTTGAAAAACCGAAACCTGTCCCATCATTTTATTGTTAATACAAATACAACAAGGTATGAGGGAACCTAGGGTTTTGAGGATTTGAACAATGTTACTAAGTCCCTTTGACCTAATCCTCTTCCGTCCCTAGCTTAAACTTTTTGGACAGCCTATTTTAATTGCATCATAGACTTTCTTTTTTTCTCTCACTCTCTCTCTCTTTATCTTGGATGAGGTGTATACACAAAGAAACTAGAAGAGTTAACGCCCATCTATTATGTAACCAATCTTCCTCTTAATCCAACTTTCATTCTACTTGGGCAGTTCACTTGAATCAAAATGCGGTATATTTTTGCTTCAGTTTTATGGTCTTTGTGTCTGGTTCTCCCTCTGTTACTTGAAGGTTACCTACAAGTAAAAATCACAACTATTTCACAATACTCTCTTCCAAATCGTATACCCGACTTTCGTGCTGTATATGCAGAATTACGACCGGACGAATGTATTTTAATAACCATTTTTCAAACCCGTGTAATTGATTTTAATCATTGTGATAACAATTTATATAATTTGAAGAAATAAACTTTTAGCTTTCACGAAATATAAACAAAATATGTCGTGTCATTCAATCTCTTTACGATTTACGCGATCTACTTGTTTTCAAATAAAAAATTCTTCTTCTTCTTCATGGGCGTCGATACTTACGTAATACCCATTCATCAGGGGGATGGATGAATGGATCATCCCCCCTGATCAATGGGTATCAATGACAGATCGACGCCCGTGTTCTTCTTCCTCCGGTAGTATCGGTACGCGAGCGGGTGCACTGATGTAGAGATCTGTGCTCTTGATAATAGTCCACGCTGTTTAAGGCCTGGTCACACAGGACACGACTAACCCACGGATGCAGTACGCATTCGTACGAATCTATGGCAAGCCGTTTTAATATTTATTCCTATTTCTTTATATCAAGAATTGAATTAATGATATCAAGAATGCATTTCTTGATATCAAGAATTACCAATGCTTAACAACAGAAAAGTATTTATTGATATCAAGAAATAGGAATAACTGTTAAAACGGCTTGACATAGATTCTTACCAATGGTCTAGTCGTGTCCTGTGTGACCAGGCCTTTAAGATTTGGAGTCTATTCAGTCATACACAAACATTGTCATTATACCCCAACCCAATGTTTGTGTATGGTTGGAAAACACAGGTTAGTAACATATTGGTAAATAGGGATCTAGTAACTTCGTTTGCTTGGCTGTGTGAAAACTGAAGAATAATAATTGATGAAATGGTTGTAAAAATGAATGTATGTGATTTGATAATCCACTGAGTTATATCCAATATTATCTTGTGTTGAATTCGTATCTAAACCATAGCTTGGGTGGGACGTAGCAACTTCTTCACAGCAAATATTTGTTTATTTGTTGGTTTTATTGGGGGAATGTATGATCCAAGTTTATAGCTTTGAATATGTACCTATAATGATATACTACACTCTTTTTTTTCAAAGAAATCCTTAAAGGGATAGTAACCAAAACCGGCACCATTTCGGTACAAAGTAAAAGTTATAACTTCACCATGCTCGCAAAAGTATCCACAATTACAAACGACTATTCAAACCCCTGTTATCATTCAAATAGAGCCATGGAATCCGTGTGCGAACTTTCTTACCGGGTGAATACACGTATAATGCACAATTAAACGTTGGACGACGGTGTATTAGTTTTAGGTCTATATTAAAGTTATAGGCCAGTATTGGAAACGTCCCTCTCTCAACAAATGAAATGAAAGCTCTTAATACCAATCATGTGAAAGTATATGCTTTTACTAATACGGGATGATACAAATTTTGCCTGGAAACCGCCTACTAATTGATATATTTGGTAAATTATCAAATCGTTCCGCTGCGAATAGATATCGCTGACGCGGAATCGCGCATACGCTACGTGCATTATTGACCACGTGCCTTCGCGCTATACGGGCTATACCTATAATAATATTTTTCTTGTTTATGGCTCCAATATGCCCTAATTTTCAGAGATCATTCCTCCTTACTTCTTCAAGTCTATTAAAGCAACAGTTTGTTTTGGTTTCATTGCCATTTAACCAAACAAGATCCCCTTAATGCTAACATTGTTATGATTATTCATGTATTGGATAGAAAGAAACAATATCTGTCATATTCCATTCAACACTACAGTTTCGTAAAGCGCACAAACATGCGCTAGTAGTGAGAATTTAGACTAGAATCTAGTCTCTCCCTCGCATGCTGAACTCCTACCACCCACAATACAGGGTGGCCCAAAAAAACCGGAACGGGGCACTTCCCAAAATATAATACCACAATGTTTATGTTCATCGGATAGGGTGTCCTTTCCAATGAAAAACGATACCAAGAACAGTAATTTTGGTCAGGTCGTTTTTGTTTAAGGACGCCGTGAGTGAGACCATGTCAGGTGCCGATTTCGACCTAGTCAATGCCAGTTTAACCGCACTCCTTGCCCGTAATACCATTCAGCGAGCTTGCCCATTCTCTCGGCACACGGCTGAGTGCACACGAACAACCGTGCGCGATGCACAACGCTATGAACGGCGGTTCGTGCGATTCATCAAGCGCTGGCTCAATACAAATTGACAAAAAAGAGAACCTGACGTGGTGTCACTCACAGCGCCCTAAAACAAAAACTACACGACCAAATTGACTGTTCTTGGTATTGTTGTTCATTTGAAAAGACACTCTATCCGATGGACATAATACATTTGTTACTATATTTTGGGAAGTGCCCCGTTCCGTTTTTTTGGGGCCACCCTGTATATAGCGCCACGTACGAGAAAGGTCTACACAACATCATTAAGGGAGAGTTAGGGTTAGGGTCGACTGGCAGCAATCAATGATGTTATGTAGATCACTGATGTTATGCAGATCTCTATCGTTGGCGGCGCTTTCGAGGGTCTAGATCATAGACTAGTGAGAATTATGATGCTGTAATAAAGTGTAATAATTATTTGTTTGTTTGTTTGTTTGTTTTATTTCTGCATTTTTTCAAAACAATACATAATCATAATTGTACAAAATGTATTTGAAATATTAACAATATAATTACAAGTGATAATTATACATAAAGAAAAGTACAACAAATAATTATCAATTTGAAGTAATAAATAAAGCACATATTATAGAACGCACATTCCGTCTCCCATCGCTTTGAAACTCTATGTAAAACACCCACAAGTATACACACCTTTAGGATGTTTAGTAACCCGGCTGATCATATGAATTATCATAGACAAAGGATTAACATATTATGTACATCAGAATACGGTGACAGCTAAGGCCCACTCTGCCATAAGACATGGTAACTCAGTGGCGGATCTACGGGGGGTGGGGTTTAGGGGGTTTAACCCCCCCCCCCCCCCCCCCCTTGGGCTGCCAAGTGAAAATGTGATGTGGAAAACATCACTTACGGGGGTTCAAATAGCAAACAAAAAAATCGCCGCTTCGCGGCTCGTGGACTGTAATGCTCCGCATCGTCATTGGGTAAAACCCCCTATTAGCAAAAAGCTAGATCCGCCACAATCGAATCTGAAAACAACTCGTTTATAGTCTAAACATTGACATAGATCAAACTACGTACACTGACACATATTCCAATGTGTTTAGTACATGTATTATTAGAGAAATATGGACCGGTTTTAAATTGTTGAGCCCATTAATCCATGAGTTACTGAAATCATTGCAACTTGAATCAAAGATCTAATTTTATTTGTTGCTGTTAGGACGGGTACAAGTTAAAATCAACAATTAATGTTAATATACATTACAACATATTATGCCGAAGAAAACAGTAATACGATTAAATACCTTTAACCGGCACCCATTGGCGTAGCTACGGGGGGCACGGGGGGGGGGGGGGGGGGGTGGGGCACGTGCCCCCCAATAATTTCGAAAAAACAATAGAAAACATAAGGGAACATTTTTTGACAAAACAAAGAAATACATAAGAATCAGTCCGACCACGCTACGCCACTGCCGTCACCACATTACATCCTAATAGAACAATTTGGCAATACATTTCATGACACGTAATATAATTCATACGTGTGTTTCTCCAAATAGCACACACACCGAAGCAAACATGCAGCGCAAATAAGGAAAAATATTATCGTTGAACTGATATGCAAATAACCTAATGTATTGTTGCATTGACAAACCAAATCGATAATGATACAACAGTGAAGGCCATGTACGCCTATTTTCGAATAGGGATATTTCCGTTGCTATTAGTTCGCTATATTTAGAATCGCCGGGTTACCACAGCATTTCCATACGGTATACTGAGTGCATATATACAAGCGCATCGACAGATTATAAATGGCGGCGTGAAGAACATATTGGTACCATGATTGTGCCTGTGTGTGGTTTTGAGAACAAATGCATTTGCGAGGATCATCCTGTCACCTGTATTTAGACGTGCTGTACAATCCGTGGCCAACATATCTTCCATTTACCTGAATACTAGCTTTTGATACAGACTCGATCAATCTTTTCTGAGTAAGTATAATATAATTATTCTATAAAAATGATGCTCTAAAATGTAACATCGGGATGTATTTGATAACTGTGTCTTAATCTGGAAATATAATTCATAGGGCAAATTAAAACAACATTTAAATAGGTAGGTCATCCAGGTTTTAAAATTTGAGGAGAGGGTTCTCTGTTATTTGATATGTGACCATTTTGTGTAGATGGCCGCCGTGTAATTATGTCATTATTATTATATATTGTTTTTATATGTAGATGCTATACAAATCTAAAATTCGAAGATTACACTAGTTCTCCTCCTTTAATTAAATTATGATTTGAAATATCAAATATCCCAAAAGGGATGCGGGCGTAAAGTAGGACTGGTGTAGGTGGGGGGGGGGGGGGGGGGGGGGGGGGCGACCTTTTCCGAAATCCTCTGTTTTAAATTGACGAGAAAATCGTAAACTATATAAATGTTATATAGGCCAGATTTCTGCTTGCTTATCTTATTGTAATGCACATACATGTTTAATTGGTTTATCTTTTGACACCAAAAAATATTTCTAAATTATTTTCCAAAAGAAGTTCAATTAAAAAAGGTTTTAAATTAATTATCTCCTACACGAAAAAAATTTAGTATTCGAGTGCGAAAGACATGTGTCACAATTAAGAATTCACATTGTTAAACAAAAAAGTATATCATGATTTCCCTTTTAATATAAATAAACAATACACATATCTTATCTTTTATACTTGACACATCTACCATAATGTCTACGACTATTTGATTAAAAAATGCAATTCGATTTAAGTAATGCAATAATAACATAATTATTGAAATACAATGACTCTTCATACTATTTGCTATTCTGTGTATTATTTGAATCGATCCCGATGGTTATTTTGTTTTCAAATAAAATCATACATATCTCAACCGGCTTGCAAGGACAAAAACAAACATCAGTAACACAGTGTAATTATTTAGTTGTACAGATAAATCTGTAAGTCGAGACTCTTTAAAGCTCAAATGTTCATGATTATGTATGGCCTATATTATCATAGGCCTAGTACTTATCCTTTTTCAGACTAATGGTTCCAAAGCGCGCAATATATTATACTGTCTTCCTACACACGCAGTAATTTTATCATGGTATATGTATGTCCCTATGTATATACCAGACCATAGCGTGGTATCATGCACTATCGGGATCAGTTTTAGAATGCTACGAATATAATTTGTTCATGTTAATCATGTTAATCTAGGTTATGAATGTTCATTAGAGTTAATACACGGCCTATGAAGCCCCCGTAGTCAAAGGATTAATAACTAAATATACATTATAGTAAGGTACGGAGACAGCTAGAGCAAGCACTATAATGCCTGCTCACCAAGCCACAATGTCACTCGATGAATGGAATATGAAAATAACCCGGTCTTTATTGACAAATGTCAAAGGTGAACATTATGCAAATATTAAAGGGAAACCGAGCTGTGACGTAGTATAATTATTTTTTTATAATACAGGGTGACCCAACATCAAACGGATTTCTGGTGGGTGTCTTATGATTGTTGACCCGTTAACACGTCTTCCCTACACTTTGCTCTGTCACATATTAATACATGGCCCATCAAGGTCCTGTAGAAAATGGGTTAACTGTACATACAAGACAATACGGAAATTTACAGCCAGCACTAGTAGGCTATTCCTGCTCACTAGGCCACAACGCCATTGTCACTCGCTGAATGAAATATGAAAAACAACTCGTTCTATATTACAATGTATTACCACAAATCAAACGAGGTAAACATGCAATCTGAAAATAAGTTGCGTAGCCAGGAGTTGTACAATGGGGGGGGGGGGGGGGGGGGGGGTGGGGGCGGGGTTAAACCTGCTAACGCGTAAATGATGAGTCTGCATCAGGGCATCTACACGACCTTCGTGCAATCCTCTTAACGAAATCAAATTTTGACTATGTAGGTGTAATTACAAATTTGGAAGTTTCCATTGCTTTGAATTTGTTCGGTCTTGCCTATTTAAGCATTTAATTGTTAAGAGTTGCTGAGCGCTGTGTAAACAGTCATGCTGATACGCTTTGTTATCAGTCATGGCCATTTCATAGTAATATTTCGCATTATATATAGGCCCAGTCACACAAGAGATAGCACCGATAATCAGCACAGCAGGCTTGATAGTTTGTCCATGTAAATAACTATTGACCCGCGGAAGCAAATATGAGTTGTATATTTTGTGTGACTAGGGCTTTCCCGCAAATTCGCAATTTTCAAACGGTGTCGAGGTATGTGTACTATTATGTATTATCACCTGACTTAGTTAAGCATTAGCTATTCCCTCCACCATCAGTTAACAACTGAATACTAGCTTCACACACATAATTGAGGAGGAAGAAGTTTGAAGTCTCCTCACGCGTCGTACAATGTCGAACGTCCTGTAACATTCAGTTAGGAACACAAAGTGTTCCTTCAGTTACAAAACTCCCAACCAAAATCATTTACTACTACACTGAAGCAAATTTAATTCAACATTAAAACGTAAGTACATCATATTACTATGAAAGTTCATCTGTATTGGTAGTTAATATGAAATTTCGGAGCTAAATATTTGTATTGTGATCAAATGTTTAAAATAGATTTCGTAAGTACATCATGTCAGGTTTGTACTGCAGCCTGTGTAGGGTTACGATTTGACATTTTATCATTGTACAGTTCTGTTTCAATGCCACATGACATTGCGTTCCTCTTTTTTGTCCCTCTGTTCATTAGGCTCATCAATAACAATCAGTATACATCAAGCTACACTACACCCCTATGAACTGCTGCTCCCGGGCAGCTGGTGCACCCGAAATGCTGCAGCAACACCAACTGAGTCAAGAAGGTACTTGAGCAATACGTCATTGTCATCTTCCCCAACCTGTATTACCAAATCGTCTGCATGGAACCATCAGACGGAGGTGCCGGGTCCAGATTTAGTAGCATGACGGAGGATATGCCTCGACCTCTCACCAAACAAGAGCTATTCAGTGAGTTTGAAAGGAAAGCGGCTGAACTGTTCCAAAAGGTAAAACAAATGAAAATCAACAGTTTGACATTATTAATCACTCCGTTTGAGATGATAATTATAATTAGTTTGTTTTACGTGCATGTAGATACACTAAACATGCTTCCTTTCTAAACCGGGCAATGATGTATTCATGAACGAAAACAAGTTATTCTAATATAAATTTGTTTCAACCCATTTCTTATTGAAACCTAGTGGGTTATGAACAAATTCCTTTAAAAAAAATTAACGTCAAGAGGGTATGAAACGGACATGAAAAGTGGCAGTCGGTTACTCATTGCACATACTTTGAACACAGTTAAAACTTTCCATTTGATAATTACAAATCTGTATCTATAACACTTCAATCGAAAAGGTGAATTGTAAAACCACAATCCTGTTTCATGCCTTGATTAGTAACACAGGGTGGCCCCCCAAAATCGGAACGGAACACTTCCCAAAATACAGTACCAATATGATTATGTCAATCCAATGAAAGATGAAGAAAAAACCAAGAAAACACATATAACAGTAATGTTGGTCGTGTAGTGTTTGTTTTAGGGCGGTGTAAGGGACACCATGTCAGATGCCCATATTTGTAATTTTTTACAAAGTCAGTGCCAGTTAAATCGCACTTCCTTCGAAGAGCCATGCCTATTCTCTCGGCACACGGCTGGGTGCAGGAGTAAGTGCGATTAATCAGGCACTGACTTGGTAAAAAAATGAAAAAAATTGGAACCTGACATGGTGTTACACACAGCGCCCTATAAACCAAAAACTACACGACCAAAATAACTGTTCTTGTTATCGCTGTTTATTGGAAAAGACACTGCACCCGATGTACATAATCATTTTGTTACTTTATTTTGGGAAGTGCCCCGTTCGGTTTTGGGGGCCACTCTGTAGGCCTATATGTTTTCCCGGTCAATATTTACTTTTTTAAATACAATTCATTAAGGGTCATTCAATTTCACGCTTTGTGCAGACAAATTCATGCATACCCATGAACTTTCGTGAATAGACACTATAATTATCTCTTTTATGGGCACTTGGTTTTCGCGAATGTGTAGTACAATTTTAATGACAGGAGATGCGTATACGTATCTAAACAACGTGACAATTCGAATGACCATTGAGGAAAAAGGTATGCTCGTTGTGTCAAAGCGACTTACGATCCTGCACTTCTTTTGCTCCGAAAGTGATTTTGAACATTATAAAACGGCTCTGGTAAATTCAGTAACGTGATTGGTTAAATTCAGTCACGTGACTATTCATTAAATTTCAACAAACAAACAAGAAAAAGCGTAACACACATGCGTTGTCACTTTTTGTTGCGCGATATTTGCACGGCTGTGACGTCACAATGCTTGTTGACATAGTTCTACGAAGTCAATCTTGCGAAAGTGATAACAAAAAAGATGGAAAATGCTTCGTTCTGTAAATAATGTGTTCTGTAGTAAGTAAATCTTAGCAGATTCGTAAATTATATGGTATGTGGTTTGATATTGGGAAGTTTTGGAATGGAAATGCATACAATTCTTTGATAATTCTCACTTTTAACGGGAAAATTGTCGGATTTTCGGCGACTGCATTTGATCTGCTGAGCTGCAGCTAGTCAAATTCAGTGAAGCGAGTGCACTCTAGTGATGATTAATTTGGTAAATTCCTAATAAATTCACACTCTAGAGAGTAGATAGACTTGGTTACTAATTGTGGAGAGCCTATTTTCAATAATCTAGCAAAATAAAACA